>JACMZG010001870.1:15566650-15651650 GCA_018340805.1 Microvelia longipes | reverse complement strand
TACCACATGAAGTAGTGAGGTTTGTTTTACCACATGAAGGTAGTGAGGTTTGTTTTTGACCACATGAAAGTAGTGAGGTTTGTTTTACCACATGAAGGTAGTGAGGTTGTTTTACCACATGAAGGTAGTGAGGTTTGTTTATACCACATGAAAGTAGTGAGGTTTGTTACCACTGAAAGTAGTGAGGTTTGTTTTACCACATGATGGTAGTGAGGTTTGTCATACCACATGAAAGTAGTGAGGTTTGTTTTACCACATGAAGTAGTGAGTTTGTTATACTACATGAAGAGTGAGGGTTGTTATACCACATGAAAGTAGTGAGGTTTGTTATACCACATGAAAGTAGTGAGGTTTGTTTACCACATGAAGGTAGTGAGGTTGTTTTACCACATGAAGGTAGTGAGGTTTGTTTCCACATGAAGGTAGTGAGGTTGTTTACCACATGAAGGTAGTGAGGTTGTTTTACCACATGAAGGTAGAGGTTGAGGTTTGTTATACCACATGAAAGGTGAGGTTTGTTATACCACATGAAGGTAGTGAGGTTTGTTATACCACATGAAAGTAGTGAGGTTTGTTATACCACATGAAAGTAGTGAGGTTGTTTTACCACATGAAGGTAGTGAGGTTTGTTATAGCACATGAAAGTAGTGAGGTTTGTTTTACCACATGAAAGTAGTGAGGTTTGTTATACTACATGAAGGTAGTGAGGTTTGTTATACCACATGAAAGTAGTGAGGTTCGTTATACCACATGAAAGTAGTGAGGTTTGTTTTACCACATGAAGGTAGTGAGGTTTGTTATACCACATGAAAGTAGTGAGGTTTGTTTTACTACATGAAAGTAGTGACCTTTTTATACCACATGAGATTAGCGATTCGTTTTAATTTCTTTGGTGTTTATTACTAATCCACGCTTGCTGCCATTGTCATGAAATAAGGATGGTGTCCTCCCTTAAAATTTTAAATAAATTTTTCACTACCATTAACCCTTTTAGTTAAGTTCTTTTATTTTCTGTCTCTGTTAGCGCCACGTTTAATTTTTTCTATGTTGTGACGGCTGAAACTTAGCACTTTACATTAAAATATTAAGTCTATAGATATTTATTGCAACTCGAGTACAAGGTTGCATCTCTAAATTGGATTTCTTTAAGTTAAATATTTGAATTATTTTATTTGTTTAAAATTATTTGAAAAGTTTCATTCATATTAAATTATTTTTTGTTGTTTTCGTTGTAATAAGTCTAAAATTGAATATGTCAGACTATTTATATTATTTATTAGGCCTTCTAATTCTGTGACAAATATTTTATTTGTCACTGAGTGTGACATAGTGATATGGTAGTTTATCTCTGTTGGAATGTAACATAGAGATTTATTCTCATGTTAGCGCTGGCTTTGCCCTTTACTCACTTTGAGTTATAACCTTCCTCTTAACCTAAGCTGCCTCCAGTAGAATTATGCTGATGTTGAAATTATTCTGGACCCTTCTCTAATACATTTTCATGCTTAGACATTTTTAAAAGGACATGTAAGTTTTAACGAGGCAAAGCCACAGGTTATGAACTAAAATGAAAATCAGTTTAGAGTCTTGCTTTTATCTGTGTTTATATCCTGCGGAAACAATTTTAGGTGTTTGCTAATAACTAAAGTAATAGTAATTAAGAATATAAAAATAATAAAATGCTCGTTTTAGGGCCTTTCGGCCCATCAGGGTACTCACCCTGCGGGAACCACCTCAGGTGAGTTGCGCCCACTATCTTTTAAGTATCAATTAAAGTTGGCGAAATATTTTTAATAAAAATACTATTAATAAAATCTTAGAGCATGGCCCAGGCTGCAAACCCCGGACCTCCGGTGCCGAAATCGAGTACCTATACGATCCCACGGAAGTAAGAATGACCATCCTCTTTAATTTTCATAACTAATAATATAAACTCATGGCACGGCCCGAACATATCCACTGGCTATACTAACTTATAATATTGTTTCATGTACTTCTTAAACGTTATTTCTGTATAATAAATAAAAGATGATTTAGCTATTAAAAATAAATAAATAATCAGAAAAATTCTAGATGTGGGGCACATCTGGAATTATCTTCACTGTATCGGACTCGCCCTGCTCAACCTCAATAGCTGCTTGAGCTGTTAAGGAGGGCGAAGCTCAAAATCGAAAGAAGCTCATGTTAAAATTAAAAATGTTGTATTTACCGCAAGTTGTAGAAGCAATTTAAAAAACCAGCTACCGTCGATACTCTGAAAATTTATCTTCAGAGGGCTAGTCGTGCTCATTGAGACTAGGAGTTAATCACTGATATAACTTTATTAGTTGAGAGCTCCAGTGTTACCCCGCCTGCTGATGATGGCGTTTTTTTTTAAACCGGACCTGGGATATTTATATCCAACAGCAAGTTTCGACGGTAGATGATTCTTCAGAAGCTCATGTTGTTGAGCTTTCACGTCACAATCCAAGTCGTTGAACATCACGATCCAACAAAACCTGTAGATAGCATTAAAAACAACAGTAGTAGCCGTATTGAAATAAAACTTGATTTACTTGTTTATTATATATAAAGTTTATACCAACAAAAACACATGCGTGTAAAAAAGAGCCAAGTGTAGCGTCAAAAGTTGTAAGGTCATTGAATAAGCCAACTCGTAGGTTCCCAATAGTGCTTGTAAATATATGATGTCTTGACGGTTTCACTTTGTGACTTGGCTTAAGCAGCTTAAGATAACATGTTTACAGCTTAACAGCTGTTAACAGCTTATTAAACATGTTGTATAGAGTGTAGACATTATAATAATATATTCAGCCTATTTAATAAGCTTATTATGCATCTCTGTGTGTGCTGCGTAATGGCTAAGTCACAAAGTGAAACTGCCAAGACCTCATATATTAAGCATTATTGGGAACCTACGATTTGGCTTATTCAATGATCTCACAACGTTTTACGCTAAACATGGCTCTTTTTTTACACGCATATGTTTTTTTTGGAATTTTATTCCTTTTTGTAAGCTTGGACATAATTCCTTACAAAAATACGCCAAGAAATAATATTGCTATTATTATTTAGTTTCAGCATATTACAGCACTTATTTATTACTAAACAGTCCCATTTTCGTTAATTAATCAATAAATAAATGACGTAAAAATAATTTGTTATGTACAGTCAAAATAAAACTCTGGATATTCTTAGTTTTGGTGTGCTTTACTGGGTAGCGCTAGTTGACAAAATTTTTCTGTATACGTTAAATTAAGGTTAGGATTACCCTTTCAAGTTTGGTAAAACATATTAGGTAGAAGGAACTGAAAATGTTAGATTTTGACGATTTTCATTGAGTTTCACATCAACATTTATCTATATACCGAAATTCAAGAGTCTAATATTGCTGGAAGTGCCTTAGAATTTTGATGAGTGAGTGTCAAAACTGCCTAACTTGGACCATTATATCTCAACACCTGATGAATGGTAAAGATGTGAAATTTGGTAGAATGGGTCAGCTCAACAAGACCCATTCCTCCGGCTTTTAGTTAACATTAAAATTATATTTTTTAATTTCCTTAATAAAATAATCCGGGGGGGGGTGAAAATAACCTCGAGATGCATCTTCTAAAGGACGGTCACCAGTGACCACTAGACATGTCGGTAGCACTGCCGAGTCCCTAGATAAAGTGTATTAATCATATTGATCACAGTCATATCGATCTTAAAATACGTAAAGTAAAAAGTTGGTTAAAATTTAATTATCGGACTTTTAGTCCGAACACACTTCTTTTCCTACATACCTACGGTATAAGTCTAAAATTTAAGTAAATAAAAGATAGACATTTTAATTTCTTTGCCTTTAAAATTTCTTTATCTGCCAAAAAATTAAATACTTTCCTGCCTTGGCAGCAAAAGGCTGTAATAGTAACGGTGCTCATCATAGTAATCTCAGAAGAAAATTAAGAAAAATGCTTCCAATAATCAGTTTATGCAACTTATTAGAAAGTCAATAAATAAGTTTCATAGAAATACAATGTCACTACACAGCTATTAACTACTATTTTTCCCTCTAAAGGCATAGAGATGTTATTACTAGAGGGGCCCTACAGGTTAAATTATGAAACATCGAAAAAGTAACCTGACAACCTTTGCTTATAAATATAATAAAATAATCATTACAAAATTACAGTAACTTATATAGGAGAAATTTAAAAATAAAAATAAAAATAAACAATGTCCGGGAAGCAATAATCAATTGATTTATTATAACCTTAACTCACTCTTGAAGGAGATTTCAATGAAGTTTGAAAATTTTGGTTTTTGTAAGGTTTTAATATCAATTAAAATTGCCTTTAATAATAACATGATACATAGGAACATAGAGGTATTATTACTAGAGAGATTATAACTTATTATAGGGCATAAGTTAAATATTGAAACACCGTAACCTGACCACTTCGCTTATAAATACAATCAAATAATCAGTACAAAATTTCAATATCATATCATAGTAGAACGTTAAAAATGCAAATTAAAATACAAGCAACGTTCGGGAACCGAAAACAAAATTGATTTTTAATAACCTTAATTCACTCTTGGGGGAGGTTTCAATGAGGTTACACGGAGCCCCTGAGAGCCCCAAAAAGATGTTTCTGGCCTCTCAATGTAATGAGATAGGCTATGCCCCCTCTAGTATACATTTTTATGTCTAAAGGAGTCAATTTCATTCTGCTTATTTGCATTTTTGATTGGCTCATCCAAAAAATAAAAATTTTAAATTGAAGGTGTAAAAATATATAACAAAAACTTTTCTGTTTGATTTTATATTATCAATTTTTTATTCAAAAACTTTTTCCCTAAATTTTCTTTGAGAAGTTTTTATAAGAAAATTCAAAAAAACCCTTTAAAATCTTCCTGGTCCTTTGATTTTCTTTTGGTGATAAAGTTGTTTTTTTTCTAAGAAAAGCTTGACTTACTAAGAATTCACCGAGGTAAAATAATAGACTGTTTCGTATGTCAATCATTAGCTTCAAAACTACGTTAAAACTAAACCTATTATTTGTATATTTGTTAATAAATCTTATAATAAGTTTTACATTAATATGTTAGACATATTGCTTAGAAAGATATTGAATTTCATCTCACTCTTGATGTGATATTTAAATTAATAATTCTTAATATTGAGAAATGCTAATATTATTCTCCGACCTGATTTTTCACTCCTTTCGACATCTTTGAAAATTTTTATATTTAGTCTTAATTTTTACAAGCTTGTCGTATTATATAATAAGAAATATTTCGCAGAAATAATTATGTTAACGAGATTGAAATAGGTAAGTAATATCATCGACTTGGTGATTGTATAAGACTTTTGTTCTTTTACATTGTCTGCAATGCCCTTATCTACTTAGTCAGTCAAATAACAATATTTAAAATGAGCTTAAGAGGTTGAGGTCTGAAAGGAGAAAATAGAAGATGGATTTTTTGGAAAAACACACAAAATTGTGTATATATATATAATATATATATATATATATATATATATATATATTATATATATAATATATATATATATATATATATATATATATATATATATATATATATATATATATTATATATATATATATATATATATATATATATATATATACTCCTACTAAGGTTTTAGGTTTATTTAAGTTACTTCATGTTGTTTTTTCTCATTTCCTAAACGACACCACGCTTAAGTTTTTGCTTACAATATCATGAGAAGTAAGGGAGGCATTCCGAGAGACAGGTTTCTGGCTTTTAGTGATTTCCTAAGAGATTTGGTGTCAATCTCTACTTACCACAGGATCAGGTGCTAGGGAAATGTTTCCGAATCCTTTTCTTAAAATAAATTCTCCTTCTGTAGAGGTTTGAAGTATGTAGCATTTAGATATGGGGTCAGTTGAAGCATAAGATTATTTGATGCTTTCGACAAATAAAAAAGAACATGGTATGTCCAGAGCTACAAGTGTTTACTGCTCTTAATTTACGGATGGCTTTGTTTATTTATCAAATTTCCACCGTTTGGTAGGCTTGATTTTTCTTTGGGAGTGAAAAAGAAATAAAGAAATTGGTGGGATTAGAGGTTACCAAAAAAAATCTATAGCAAAAAAACTATACCAACTCTTTCCATAATATAGGCAGAAGAATCAAAACAATTAAGCTTTTTAAGTTGGCATTTTTTTTTCGGTTACACATCCTGGGGCAATTATGAGGACAGATGAATAAAAGACTGTGATTGGCCCACCAAAAGAATCTTAATTTACCTACTGCACTAATGGTCTAAAACAAAAATTTACAAAAGATTGTGTTCGCGGTAAAATCCATAACCGGGATGTCACCGGCATTATTCGTTTCAGGTGCTTAAGACCTCGTGAGTAGTTTTCACAAAGTTTTCTGTCTGCATTTGTGTGTGTCTGTTATGGTCGTAGCTCCAGCTCCCAGTGTACTTATGCTAGAGAGTTGAAACTTTGTACAAAAATCAGTCTATATGTGTAATTTTGCTATCCGGATAATATTTTTTATGGCGTCATTAACCCGCAATAATACCTCAGCATAAAACGAGGAAATTAATGCAAACCAATTGATATTTAGCAAGCATGTAGCCATCTATAATACTAACATATGTGCCAAGTTTCATCTCATTATCAAAATTATCTCATTATTATTAAATATCTTGTGTACGCTTTTTTAAAGAATTGTCAAAAATCGGACAATAATCAAATTAAGTTGAAATTGGGTAAAAATGTATACCTTTGCGTAAAAATAAGTACAGTGTTTCTTTTTTGTACGACAAATATATCTATAATTTGTATGGATCATAAAAGTTGAGCAGCATCGAGTGTAATCATAAAAGTTGAGCAGCATCGAGTGTAATCATATAAGTTGTCAGCATCAGTGCCTGGATGGGTGACTGCTGGGATTGAAACGGATGTATTTACTATTTGAGGACAAGCGAAGCGAGCCCTAGGACTTGTTGCAAAATAAATTTATCGTCTTGTATATTCTGAGGACGAGCGAAGCGAGTCCGAGGCTTGGAGGATGAGCGTAGCAAATCAGATGTGATGAGAAAAAGTTTAAGGATCGTCGTACCCGATATTTTTTTAATTGAAGCTGTATAAAAATAATGTTAATACTTAAAGCAAAGATGCTTCACCTCCAAAAACTTTATATAGAGTAACTATTTTGAACTAAAACAAGATTAAGTACTAAGTCTTGTATCAAAGTAACACGAAGCTTATCACCGAGACTAAGTCGCTGTAGACCTTTAAAGTTAATTAATTTAAGACCTTGAGTTCCAAACTTAAGTCAAGAACCTCTTATCAGTGTTAAAATGTGGCCTAAATACACACTAACTCTGGAACTGTAATGTAGTCATATAGCTTTACTGCATAGACGTGAATAAACTAAATCTATTAGAAAAATGGTATTGATGATCGAAATGGTCACATTTACACGTGTTATATTACAACTAGCTCTTTTTGATCCTACTTCAGCCTGTCTAATGCGAAATAGTGTCTTCTATCTTACCTGTACATTTACGAAATTTTTCCGGTAAAAATAATAGTCAATGCACTTTGACCTATTATATTGTACTCAAAATCCTCGCGTATAATTTATGGTAAACTTAAATAAATGCTTGTGTAAATGTACTCGAGTAATATCACGCTACACTACTAGAAGCTGCAATTCTAGTGCATAGTATTATGTTCAAAATATAAGGCTTGTTGGCATTATTAGATGTTTAAACCCAATTAATACTAACAATAACAATTGAATTTATTCTCCTTTTCTTTTCTCCTCCCATTTTTCAACCACAGACCCACTAAAGTCCAAACAACCAGTGGATTCTCAGATGAATTAAATGATAAGCTGATTGACAAAAGTTCCTGAGCTTAAAGTCTTCTTTAAATATGGGAGACTTTTTAACAAAAAATATTAAGTTACGACACCTAAGCCTTCATAAATCATATAATTTATTTAACTTTACTTTATTAATTTTTTTGTTTTACTATAACTGAAATTCAAGTTTTCTACACAGGATTTAAGGTGAAATGTGACCTAAGTATAAAATATGTGTTTTATCTACTTGCAGTGTCCTTAGTATCCTAGGGCTCTGGAGTGTCCTGGGTGTTGAATCAACTTTCCCTGTACAATCCTTGCTAAGACTCTCCTTGTTTCCTTGTCCTTATTAATCCTAGGCTTTCTTAGAACCGAAAGGCCGAAGGAACCTTAAAATTTTGTAACGTAAATCAAATAGCTTGTTACCAAGGCAGTAAATATCCTTTCTAATATTATGATATTAAGGCTTTATGTTTGAAAACTATTTTCCTCGTGCTCTTTAGAACCTTTTCTATAATATTGCAGAAACACATTCTTTTATCTTCTTAACTATCAATAATTTATAACAATGATAACAAATTACTTATTTACAAAAGCATAATAAAGCTATCATGGTCAAACGATGTTAAGGTAGGGTGTCCCATAAAACTTTCTAATCTTGCATCTAAATCTATATTGCAGTATAAATTATTCAAAATATTTGGATATCCCTGGTTCGTATCCAGCAAAACTATCTACAATGACTTTAAAATCACGTTTTATCCAGTCAGTTTTTTTTCTCTCGCTACAGATCCATTCAGTTTGTTCCTCCCGCTACAGATCCAGTCAGTTTGTTTCCTCTCGCTACAGATCCAGTCAGTTTGTTTCCTCTCCCTACAGATCCATTCAGTTTGTTTCCTCTCCCTACAGATCCAGTCAGTTTGTTTCCTCTCCCTACAGATCCTGTCAGTTTGTTTCCTCTCCCTACAGATCAAGTCAGTTTGTTCCTCCCGCTACAGATCCAGTCAGTTTGTTTCCTCTCCCTACAGACCCAGTCAGTTTGTTTCCTCTCGCTACAGATCCAGTCAGTTTGTTTTCCCCACAGATCCAGTTTGTCACAGATCCAGTCAGTTGTTTCACAGATCCAGTCGTTTGTTTCCTCTCCCTACAGATCCAGTCAGTTTGTTTCCTCTCGCTACAGATCCAGTTTGTTTCCTCTCCTACAGATCCAGTCAGTTTGTTTCCTCTCCCTACAGATCCAGTCAGTTTGTTTCCTCTTGCTACAGATCCAGTCAGTTTGTTTCCTTTCCCTACAGATCCATTCAGTTTGTTTCCTCTCACTACAGATCTAGTCAGTTTGTTTCCTCTTGCTACAGATCCAGTCAATTTGCTTCCTTTCCCTACAGATCCATTCAGTTTGTTTCCTCTCGCTACAATCCAGTCAGTTTGTTTCCTTTCGCTACAGATCCAGTCAGTTTGTTTCCTCTCGCTACAGATCCAGTCAGTTTGTTCCTTCTGCTACAGATCCAGATACTCCAAATTAGATCTTCATTCTAATTCTTGTCCAGACCCTATATTCCCAAACCTTTCCTTTTATTCATCACGTCACCTTCGACGGCTGCGTGTTCGTGACCTTCTGCAACAGAAGTAAAATATCACAAAATTAAGTAATAATATTATCTATTCAAAATAAATTCTTAAATAACAATTTAATATGTATCATTTGATACTACCGAGTTTTGAAAAACATTAATAGTTAACACAAAATAATTGTGCGAGAGACACCTTGGATGTGTAACAAGCAAAATGCAATGCTACTACATTTGGGAACTGTTCCATCATTGAACATTCGTCATGTCCAATGATGCCCCACGAAACAGAGTGGGGCATGACATTATATTGGGCCATCAATGATGACGAATGTTGAATGATAGAACAGTTCCCAGATGTATCATTGCATTTTGCTTTTTACATTTCCTAGGTATCACTCGCACAATTATATTGTGTCAACAATACTATATTAAAATTTTATTTGCCACGCTAAGGAGTATTAACACTTGACGATTCCTCCTATCAAGTCTACCAAGTGACTTTAAAGAAGAAAATGTAATATAATATTTATTTTTATATTTTTTATTTATATTATATTTTGCTGTGTATGTTAGCAACTTATTGTAAATAAGCAGTCTCATATTGTATTTTTTTTCAAATATGTTATGTATCTCTATATATTTATAAATATCATATTTATTTGACACCCAACATCCCTTTACTTATACACTGAGCTTGCTTTCACCTCTTTGGTCATCATTAGTGCGTACAAAGCAATAACAAATCGAGTCCGATTTCTTATATAGCTACGTGAATCTTTATGTTATTCTTTCATCGATCGCCAGCTCTAGTGGTAACAGAATGTTTCAAAGCTGACTATGATGTATATAAATCAAAGAAAATGTAGTCATGAAGTTGCAAGCATTAAAAGGTGGAGAGAAGGTGGATGGAGGACAAGAGGGTGGATTTGTAAAAGATTTGGGATCCTGATCAGAAAGCTCTTAATATTGTTAATACAAGTTGAGATCAATAAAAAAGTGGAAAGATTTATTTTTCAATAAATCTAGACAGAGGTGGATAATTTTTGACTTTTCTCTGATCTATTGTTACAATTTTTTTTAACTATTCCTCATTTTCATCATTTTCCTATCCTGCGGTCTATAGGAAAATTATTTTGTTTTAATAAAATTGTAAATAGTCGCCAAATAATCAAATCGAGTTAAAATTCGACACAAGTGTATACCTTTACTATTTTTCAAAAAATAGTTAACTTATTTTTAAAATAATACGACTTAAGATGAAATACGAATTAGAAAGGTATATTTAAGTTTCGTTTCAATATAAAATACGAATTAGATAAGTATATTTAAGTTTCGTTTCAATACCACAAGTTTATCCATCGAGCGTGGTCAATGCCTAGATGGATGATCGCTGGGAATAAAACGGATGTATTTACAATCTGAGGTCGAGCAAAGCGAGTCTGTGACGTGTTCCAGCTTAAATTTAACGACTCTTTTACTCTAAGGACAAGCGAAGCGAATCCGAAGTAGGAAGGATGATCGTAGTAAATCTAATGTGATGAGGAAAAGTTCCGAGGTACCCAGTACCCCATTTTTTGTATTGACAAGCATAATATTTTAATTATAAAAAATATTAACTTTTTTTTCTTCTGTTTCAGGTTGGTACTTGAGTTGTAAACATAAACAATATATATTTGAATTTTTCATACAAGTCTTTTGTATGAACTGTTAAACGGTAAGAAAGTTAACTTATTAGGTTATAGTCCGTCTTTAAATTAACTTTGATTTAATGGCAAATAATTTTTTTTTATTAGTATTAAGCAATTTTCATTTACTTCTAGTTAATTTTAAATTTTTATTTGAAGTTCTATAGAATTTCAAAAGTTTTATGAATAAAATTCTATAGAAATACAAATATAATAAAATTAAATATAATATAATTACAAATCCTGGTTATGTCAACTGCTTTTTTTCTTGAATGGTCAATAAAGGATAATAATAAAATGACAAAGGTCTCCCACTATAAAGAAAAAAAAAAATGGTTTTAAGTTAATATATTTTTATTTTGAAAGGACATTAAAAGAATCTTGGAAAGATATGAACTGATTTTTTTTTCAAAGAAGGTCATAAAATATTTTATTAGTAGTAAAAAGAAAAAGTTTTGAGAAATGCAAATAAAAAATCAATTTTATAAGATAGCAAGAGGAAAGAATCAAGAAAAAGGGGGAGAAAATTGAAAATCAAGAAGCGTCAGAATCACATTAGAGATGAGAAGGTAAAGGAAAAGGAAGTAAAGCGAATTAAAAGCCAAGACAAGAAAGAGTAGGCAAGTAACCAAGTTCATGAAACCTCATTTTCTTTTATAAAGTCTTGGGAGGCATCAGTGGTTGGGGTGAATTGAGGGGGCAAAGAGTTGGGCGAACTTGGAAGTAAAGACTTGGACGAAGAATGGGTCTAAGAAGGAGAAGTGTTTCTAGAAGAACAAACTAAATGCTTCTTTGCAATAAACTTTTCCAATTAATTTTGGCTGAAAAAAGGAACAAATTGACACCTCTTGACTGAAGAATCTTTTCTATGGGTTTAAGGCTTCTTTCCCCGGTCAAATTACTGTAAAAAATATTTAAAATAATAATAGGTTGAAAATAAAAGAATAAGATACTACTGAAAAAAAGAATAATTATTTTGAACGGAGGAAAAAAGAAACTATGAACATCACAGATATAAACAAATTCCTACTTGCTCAAAGATTGCCAAGCATGGAACTTTATGTTACAGCATTAGCATAAGACGTCAGTTAATAAATTTTCAAATGTCTTTAACTTTTCAATGGCGAAATATCAGTGAATATATGGAATCATTCAATTCAAGATCTTATAAAAGATAAAAATAGTTAACAGTCTAAATAGCGAAAAGTGTTCTGTCTTTAATATCTGATCTCTATAACTCTTCTATCACCTATTACGGCTTCACTGACGATGGCATTTTGTTGGATTGAAAGTTTTTCATTATTAAAGATTATTTGCTGTTGAGAGACTTATTTTTCTATTGTTAATCTAAATCAGAGGTTCTTCAAACTTTTTTACCAGGACCCTTGGTATTGACAATTTTTGGCGACCACCTTAAATTTGATCGACGGTAAACAAGTTTTATGAATAAAAATGATCTTGGCTGCCATGCCAAGATCTGGGGGGCAGATTTTATTCACAGCGTTACTATATAAAATATTAAAAGTAGTAATGACATAGCAAAAATTTTGAAAATTTATCAATTGCGAAAAATAATTTGTACGGTTTTAGTCATATATAAGATCAACTTATGTGCTAAGTTCCATAATCTTATCATCATAAGTTGAATTTTTTTATACCTCGAATATTTTTTATTCTTTAATTTCGTGTTAAAATCCTTATAAAATTACGTTGATACAACAGTGTTGTCTTTATAATTTGTTAAATTCATTATGTCGGTTTAATTCGTGTTAGAAATAACTTTTAAAAATAGATTCATCTTATATACGATTTATGTTTCAGTGAGAAAGCATTGTTCTGAAAGCCCCGCAGAAGTGGCTCTTGAAGGCAAACCGGTTCCGTGTCAGAAACAAGAACCAACTTAATTAGTTTATTCTAATCCCTCCCTTTGTTTGCTCTTCCCTGAATATATTACACTCGAGATTTTATACTCCTTCAAACTCTCAGGTTATACTAATACGCTCGACATATGTGTCTTGCAAGTTGCCAGTCTTCTCTATTAATGGATAAACCTGGGCGCGATATTTTCTTAGCTCTTAACTTGATCTTATTGTTTACTTCAATTAAGATTTTTATCTATGTCAATCATTATATAGAAATCAACATTAAAAATGATAGTTTAAAATAGTTTATTTACTCATTAACGAATGAAATAAAATAATTTATGAAAATTATGTATTCTTTATATATCTTATTAATTGTTTCAACTATGAGTACTTTTTTAGTATTCAATCTCGGTTCGGACATAATAAGATTTTCAAACTTCACTTCCTTTTTCATTATTGCCAGATGGGAAAAATATGTTATTCCTATTGCTACTTTTCCTTATTCCATTCAACAATTTTAAAAGGATGTTGAATTAATTTTTGCTTCACTCTCTATATCAATCATTAGCATCAACTCTTTGCTTTACTCTTTATGTCAATCATTGGTATCGACTCTTGCTTCACTCTTTATATTAATCATTAGCATCACTCTTTGCTTCACTCTTTATATTAATCATTAGCATCAACTCTTTGCTTCACTCTTTATATCATTGGTATCGACTCTTTGCTTCACTCTTTATATTATCATTAGCATCAACTCTTTGCTTCACTCTTATATCATCATATCTACTCTTTGCAATCATTAGCATCAACTCTTTGGTTTACTCTTTATATCAATCATTAGCATCAACTCTTTGGTTTACTCTTTATATCAATCATTAGCATCAACTCTTTGCTTCTCTCTTTATATCAATCATTAGCATCAACTCTTTGATTTACTCTTTATATCAATCATTGGCATCAAATCTTAGCTTCAATTCCTTTATTCTCATTGTCATAAACTTTCTGCTTAATTCCTTTTATCTATTATTGGCATCAACTCTTTATATCTTGTATTGGCATTAACTCTTTGCTTTACTTTTTTTTATCTCTCATGGGCATCTAATCTTAGCTTCACTCTTTCTACCTCTTATTGGCATCAACTCTTTGCTTTACTTTTTATACCTCTTATTAGCATCAACTCTTTGCTTCACTTTTTATACCTCTTATTGGCATCAACTCTTTGCTTCACTTTTTATACCTCTTATTGGCATCAACTCCTTGCTTCACTTTTCATATCAATCATTGCTTTCAACAGTTTTTATATTAGTAATTGGAGTTGGAACAACACCATGTGTAGATGAATAAATAAATGGTGTCGTCATATCTCTGAAGTAAACAAACTATTAAAAAAGTATAAAACTGATAGAATAGAAAGATATATTTTCCATAATGCTCTACTTTACAAACAATGGTATTTATCAAATAAAAAATATACAGAAGAGAATGGGAATAACATAAATAAAAATTTAATAACATAAAAAGTATAAAGTCGGCTTTGTCAATAAATATATATTAAGTGGAGAGACATTTTATTCCCTCTATTTTGGAAATCCACAGCTCATTTTACATATCATTAGAATATGTATTAGGTATCTAAATTTCTAGGGTGTTAAAATTAACATTACTTACCCACGATAGTAGGTACGGAAAAGTAAAAGTCAAGAATTTATAAAATGTATTTATATGATAATACAAATGTTGAGTCAGCATAATTTTAAGTCTTTTCGTTCTTTCGGAAGGCACTCTAGCCCAAAAGTCTAAATTTATTTTATAATTAATGCCTTAAGACCTGCTTCTTAAAATTTTATAACTTGTAAATTTGTGGTGTCACTTTTAGTTGATTTAATTATTTAAACATTAAATCACAATCTTCACCCATATTACACTTTATTAATGGTAATATATGTTGTATGGTAATTCAACATAAATTAATTTACATAGTTATGTTAGAATTATTAATTAGAAACTCTGTACTAGTTTAGTATTGAGTGACAGTCTTATAATGAATTACTCTTAATTGTTTAATGTTATAAAATTTACCCTTTGGATAATAAGTTTTTGGTACTTCTTTAAATTTGATGACTCCTTTTAATATTTATCACTTTTAATAATATAATTAACACAATTAATAAATGACAATTGTGAATAAACACTAGTGAATAAGCGATCACCTAAACTAATGAAACTCTGGCGTAAAGGTTCTCAAGCCCAGCAAATTTTCTTTGAAATACGCGCTTTTTCATCAACAATCTGTTTCTTCCTTAAGTTGTTTTTCAGCGCTGAAACGGGACCAGAATCGATATAACCAACTCTGTCCGAAGTCGATACGGGCACTTAAAGTAACCAAAACGTTGTAACTTCTATTTTTTGTCTATTTTCCTCAATTTTTTTAAAAGAAATGCGCTAAAAAGTTTTAAAGTTTCGCATTCTCTAAGCTTTGAATGACTGTCCGAAAAATGCTGCCGAGCTGATTTAGCAAGGAGGAGCATAACTGTTAACAACCCCCATAATATGAAAATGTACATTCCGTTTTAAAGAAAAGAGGCCCCGCGGCTCCTGCGCCTACCTGTGACTGCTTCGCGGCCACATGGTCGTTGTCCCATATCAGTTTGTCATTTACTAGTTTATATAAGTGGCATACTGCCGCGATATAAGCAAATTTTCAAATATATTAGTCAAAAACATGATTTCTTTTCACGATGTTATATATGTCAATCTTATATCTGATACTAAGATGCAACTTTTTAAATAATCACCGGCACTGATGATGACCGTTAACGGTTGAAAGTCGGCTTTGTTATTAGTAATTATAATAAGTGGAAAGACGAAAACTTATTTAGTTTTATTTCTTCTTAAGATGCAACTTCATATTTTATTTAACCATAAATAGTTATACATGTGTAAAAAATGTCAGCCCGACCTACACACTTGAAGATTTAAGATTATTTTAAAAATGTTTAGTGGATTATTATTGTGGGTTAATGATATCACACATATTTTAAAAATAATAGGGTTCAGGCCATTAACGAGGTGGATTTTTGTACTAAGTTTAATTTCGCTTCGAGAAAGCTTTCGAAAGTTATCATATCTTAGCATTCGAGACAAAATTTGCTCAGCTGGCAGACCTCCTACCTAGATATTGTTTAATTAGTTTTTATTTTGAGTTTAATTAAACGTTAAGTAACATTTCTATTTCTTAAATTATTTACCATCTCGTGCTATCATTATTCAAAACGTTAAATCCTATTTTAACAATTCTTTTTACATCACAGAGTCTAAAAGAGAAATAAGTTAGCCAAATTGAATCTTTCTTCGAAAATTGAATAGTAACAAATCAGTTTCATTCCCTTTCTATACAAGACATGCAGGCTTGCCAGTCATGGCGCAAAGGCATCATTTCTCAGAAAGAAAAACCTTTTTCTCGAGAAGTAACCTTCTCTAAGGTAGAACCAAAACCTTGTATAGCCTTATTTCCATTGATTTATTATTCTGTCACTAGATTACTCCCGAGAGAATAAAGCTTTTGGTTATTCCCTCCTTTACCTATTTCTTTACTTCCATTCATATGTCAATATTTATCAATTCTATTCATTAATATAAAATATATATATATATATATATATATATATATATATATATATATATATATATATATATATATATATATATATATATATATATATATATATATATATATTATATATATATATATTCTTCCGTTTAACAAAAAGTACAAAAATACGGAAGATTTAAACTAATCACAATAAATAAAATAAAGAATAAAAATTAAAAAAAAATAACTTCCAGACTCAAAAACAGGTACAAAAAAATAATTAGATGATAGATTTTATTTTAATTAAGTAATATAGATAATTTGATTTTGTAATTAATTCCTCTGTAGTGCCCAAATTTAAAAACATAATTTAAACAGAAAAAGAATCTCCAAACCTAAAATTTAAAGGTTGTTTTACTTATTTATTGATTAGTAAAATTCCGAAAATATCTTCTATAATGTCTATTCTTATTATTCCTTTAGTTCTCTGAATTTTATTTATGCATTTTCTTCTTTTACTTAAAATTTGAAATTGTAAAAGGGAACACCTGCTGAATTTTTCATCACTTCCTTTTTGTCCTTTGTTAGTAGATGCGGTCTTTTGAGATATTGTTCTTTTCTTAGACAGGGTTACTCGTCGCAAGATATTTTTCTGTTTCACAACATCAATGTGATAAATAAGGATCAAGCAATTGTGTGAGAGAAAAATAAGACTTGGTGCTTTCACAGTCAAGAGTCTAAATTATTTCAATTTTTGTACAAAATTTTGCATTTTGTTTCTTTATATTTTTTGTAACATGTTTTGTTAAACATTTTACGTAGCTTTTTTCCTTTTCATGGTAAATTTGTTTACATCATTATAGTTGTACAAAGCATAATTATTATCACCTTAACGAAATTCCGAATTAGCAGAGTGAGCTGAAAGATTTATAGACTAGTTAATTCAGGTGGTGTTGCAAAAATTACGATTGTGACAAATGAAATATTTATTTTAAACAGATAAGTAATAAAAACATGGTGTATATGGTACACATAGGCATGGCTCACGGGTGCTAGAGGAAGGAGGATCACCTTTACTTATTCTGGGTTTTACTCCTGGTGCTGATTGTCAGCTACTAGCTAAAGAAGTGCCACTGAAACTCAAATTTGTGGTTCAGATGTTTTTCATCGTATTAGTCCTCGGGACTTTGTTGGCGTTGTGCCAGCAATCTTTCAGAGGTTTGGATCATTTCTAGGATGATCTGTTTAAGATTCTCAGAACATTTGAAATGAGAGTAATCTTTATACCAAAAAAGGGACAAGCTTGTTTGTTCCCTAAATGGACTGCAATATGCCTACTAGGCTATTAAATCTTGTTACAAGCCCTTCATCATCTTGTTCGCAAGATTTAAGTCATTCAATCTTGCAAACACGAAGCAACTAGCTTTACGCCTATTTATTTACCTGTATTGTTTTACAGCATCTTTGTAGTTCCTATCTGGCAGATAGCATCTAAATTTTTAGTTCATTCAGTCCTCCTGGATTTAATTCGATCGTTAAGGCATGCCAAAGCTCAGTGCGGCTTCATTAGAGTTGCTATGAATAGAGGATGTTCGCAAAGAGGGAATCTCTAACCCATACTGAAGTGCTGTCATGACTGTCTAATTACTTTATTTAAGAGAAGACTTCTACATTCATTCTTTTACTACCTACCGTCTGCGTTGTACTACCACTATGTTCCAGGGGAGTATAGTTCTTGAATTTGGAGTCTACTTGGAACCATTTTTACTCCTACTTAGGAAATTTTTGAACTTAAGACTCATACAATAACTTCATTCTCTCGAGGCATTTGGTTCATTTGGTATTTTGCTCGTTCAATACTCTAAGACAGACTAACGAGTACCAGCTACTATGCATCCCTGGAGACTGTGGTGTCAAGGGCAATTACCAGTCTTACCAGGTACCCAGTTTGGTTTCAAGTTCCATTCCATTATTTCCAGAGGTAAAGCTAAATGTAATGTTAAAACAGCTTTTAAAGACTCGATGTTGAACTAGAGGAGGATAACCAACGTGTTATATTTTAGTTTCAAAACTAAAATACTTAATGACCCATTGGAATGTTTATCATTTATTTCCCATTATCTTTGTAAACAAACAAAAAAAATTTAAAATATTATGCTGAATTTTTAGTTCATACAAGTAATCTCTTTGATAACAGTTAGTTCACACTTTAATATAACGATAGGTCGCGCAGGGACTGAAAATTTAAAATTTAAAAATTCAGTAACATAAAACTTTTGGTATATGGATTTATGCTTTGTTCTATGCCGTATAGACTAAATTGAAAAGACATCGTTTTTAATTTTATCTCTATATACTATATCTCTATGTTATGAACCCAACGTTATTTTCTGGAGTCACACGTTTGCTGCGACGTCTCACATTACCTAACAGAACATGTATTGTAAAGTTTAATTTTAACTCCAACGTAATTTACTATCTACTAAACAATGCAGTTAAATATTTTTGATTGAGAGAGATAAAATGTGTGTCAGTTGCACTTGATATCAGTGCTTGTATGATTAAGCAAAATTAGAGTATAAACTTTGTTGTTGTTGAAAACGAGTTTTATCATATCAAAGCTCCTATATCCCTAAATCGAGTTCAAAATAAAGGGAAAACGGGCTAAAAAATCAAAACCAAACGGAGTTATCTTTTGCATTTTATTCAAATGAAACCAGTCAAAATGTCGTTTCAACCTTTGATAGCAGCGACGTAAAAGAGGTAACTGAATAGACGTATTAAATTTACATATCAACAAAACCTGACTGTAACCTTTATTGTCGAGTATAACCTTTTAAACGTTTATGGTTTGAATATTGTATGAAAAAGTTGTTATTAAATGAAAATGTCTCTACTTCTGAGGTGCAACTACGGAACAAAATTACTTTATTAATATTATGTACATATTATAATAGAGGTTTGTGGGTGATAAAATTTAACTGCTGAGGTTTTGCTGAAGGAAACACAATGTCTTATATTGATATAATAGTTTTCTTGGTCTTGTAATATAATTTTATATTCAATTTTATGCAGAATTTACTTAGTTGAAAGTGTTATAATATTATTAAAACTTTTACTGAATATGTTTTCATAGCTTTAAATAATGTTTGTAATTTAAAGAGACTTGTTAACTTTATCGTTTAATATAGTTGAAATTCGTATTAAAATCATTATTTTTATTGCTTTAGTTATATTATTTTGTTTTTTTATTAAATAGACTTTGTAAATACACAAGTTTCGACTTAATGTTCAACTTTGTGCCTTAAAAGTTTTAAACATGTGACTTAGCAATATTCTATTTTTACTTTAATATGTTCTACTTGTGTCTTGACCATTTTTAACTTTGCGACTTCTCAGAGTTCTTTACAATTATTATTTTTTCAATGCAATATCTAACCGTATATAATGTAAGAAAAATAAACAAACTTGTGGTTATAGTAACTCTTGCAACACAGCACTTTGCTTGAAAGTGTCATATTTCACCAAAAAATGAGTTAGTGCTGTTTATACCATATATTAAGTGAGTACCATTCTGTGGATATTAAGTGAGTACCATTCTGTGGATATTAAGTGAGTACCATACTGTGGATATTAAGTGAGTAGTATTCTGTGGATATTAGGTGATTACCATTCTGTGGATGATAAGTGAATAACAATCTGCGGATAGATAATGAGTACCATTTTTCTTTACGATGCTATTTTCATAATAGTGTTAGTTAGTTGCTTATAAAGTTATTGCTGGTAATAAGAACAAATCTTGTCTCATAAGACGAATATTTATACTCTCATCACTTGCAAGAAAAACGTCATTAATGCCACTGTTAATCAAATATTAATGTTAGTAGGAAAAATGACAATCAAGGCGCGAAGCGACTGTAGGCCTGAGTCAATACAGGGATTTTGAGTAAAGGATATGACGCGCTTAGTTGATTTGCCACTTATTAAAGTGATCCCGTTGAAGATAAAATAATAAAGAAGAATCCATTACAAAACAAATATAAAAAACGAACAGTACATGCATAGTAAGATTGCGCAGGTTTTCAATTCAGAAGCATACCTTTTGATGAAAAGCTTTTTATTGTAGGTTTTAAACAAATAGTAAAAGGATAATTTATTATACTTATAATTTATGATATAACAAATAATATAATTTATTTTTTTTGAGGTAGTACGTAATTGAGCACTTTATTGGACCGTTTTTAGGATGAGAAGCCAATCATTATTGTCTTAGGAGGTTATTTAGTACTTTTCACCTCCGAGGCCAATAATGAATGTAAAAAAACTCCTAGGACGTAAAAGTAATTCATATGTTGCCGCCATTACTGTAATGTAGCGTGTTCAAAAAACAATCTGTGTTAAAACTTCATGAGTTTTCTTTATAAACGTTCATTTTGTTTCTGTTTTTGTTCGTAGACTAATTTTTTTTCGTTTTTAAAAGGTGTTCTAATTGACAATTTTTGTGTGTTTTTTTGTAAAGCTTTTACATTTTTGAGTACAAGTGTGAAGCTATGGATGAATTTAATGACGACGATAATATGGAGTTGATAATAATTGGAAGTTTGTTTTTTTCAATTAAGTATATAGCGCAGTTTAATGAGTGCTATTTTTTGATTTTTTTTAATGAGTGCTTTAGTTAATGAGTGCTACCTCAAAAAAATAGTGTATGCCATCCGGCTGAGAATGTCTTTATGTCTTGGCAATTTTTCCCGACTCGCTTCGCTCGTCGGTAAATCTAATTGCCATGACATAAAGACACACTTCTCAGCCTTATGGCATAAATAACTATTACTTTAGGCTTGTTTACCTCCCAGTGTCTTTTTACTGTTTTTTTATTTAAATGTTTTACTTATCAAAAAAGAAATTAATCGCATTAACTATCTTATAGAAACCACTTTTTAGAACGAATTTTCTTTTTAATCTTTTTTAAAAATAAAAGAATAAATATAGTAAATTGACGTAGACTCAGGATCCTTCTCATAATAAAAAATCAATACCAAAATAATTTTAACTTTTCTAACTGGTCCATTTATGAAAAATGGAACATCAAAATACCATTTCCCACATTGATGGCATAATTTGTGGGTAATATTACTTAAATAAATTCACTATAAATTCCATCTTTTTATGTTTCCCTTGATAAATTTTATTTTTATAGCTCATGAAAGAAGAGTAAAGAGTAAAGTTTTATTTTGTGTTCGTTTATCAAGTTAAAATACTTAACGTGTTTGTATGTCAACTGATCTCTTCAATATTTGTTGTATATAGTAGTTAGTTTTTTATTAATTATTTAATTCTGGAATTTATTTTTAATATTAAGAATTCAATATTAACTTGTTGTATAGTTGGTAATACTTTAGGTATTCTTTAAGTTTTACTGTCAAAAATAATCTGGAAGTCAAAAGGGTAATAAAAATATAATCAAAAAGAGCCTAGAGACTTTTTACACACTAAAACTTTTATTCTTGGTGAAAAACAACTCATAGCCTTCATAATTCTCTGTAGAAAAATATTTCTTGCTCCTAGGGTCATTTCTTTCGTAATGCTTCTTAAAGGTAAGGAGAAAATGCTGTAGAGTGAAAAGTATTAATCTTGTAAGACTAACTTAACGTTTTTCTAATGTCACTTGAGAACTTTATAAAATTATTCTATTTATTTTTGTGTTTTACTTTATTCTGACATTTTGACCTTAAACCTTTCAGCCCCATTTAGGAGCGCCTTAGTCGTTTATCATATGCTATTTTTTTGGGCATAGTAATATTAAACAACTATTTAAAAACTAGAGAACCGGTGTTTTAGAGGATTAATAAACTGAAAAATTTTCATTCCTAAAGCCTAAATGGTGGTTTCAATTGTTAGTTGCACCGATAGGCCTGTGATAAATCATTAAATAATTATAAAATTTTGACAAGTTGTGAAGCGGGTTTACTCCGTTTTCTACTTTTGATATTAAAAATTGTCTTACTTTTATGTCGTCGGAGTGTTATTTTAATCGTTTTATTATAATATATATATATATATATATATATATATATATATATATATATATATATATATATATATATATATATATATATATATATATATAATTATGATATAAGTTAATAATGATTAAATAACTAACTTAAGTACAATAAATCCATTTTATTGTATCAATTAATTATTATTAAATAACTAACTTACTATTTTATTGTGAGATAATTATAACAGTTCTTATTTAACACTTTGAAGGGTCTATTTCCACGCCCTATTCAAGGTAAATATCGTTTTTATATAACTTTAAGGATTTTCAGATAATAATTTTAAACCTGGTAAACCTAAAGAGAATTTGATGTAGGGAGTTTCAAATATGGTTTGGGCATGATAAGTAGTTTTTATCCCATTCATAGAGGAAAGTTTAATATCCTTTAGTTTAGAATTTTACCAAAGGCCAAGTATGCCAACTGTTAAAACACATCAAATTCATTATTTTAGAATAATATTTTAACGCTTTTGTTCAAATTAACGTCAAACAATATTTCAATATATTGCATATTAATTAACGATTGACATATATCGTCAGTTGAATTAATGCTGTAAATTCACAGGCTTAATATGTCTAAAAAAATAAGTGAGGCAAACTAAATTATTTATTTATTTAAGCACTTGCTGATCTACGCTATTAAAATTAAGTTACAATTTTAATTTTTATATAGATACAGATAGTTTTTATAGAATTTACAGGTATTTATTTAGTATTTATTGTTTGACATATAAAATCACATTAATTTTGAAAAACTATTGAATTACCTGATTTTAAATTTTTCTTTTATTGACTTTTCTGTATCTCATAAGTTTTGCGGCTTTAAACTTAGTATTAAAGTTTCATACGAATTTTCTTTCGTATGAATATATGATTTTGTGCAAATATCATACTAAATATTTCTTGTTAAGAGTCTCTTATTGTTTGATAAAGACTTTTGTAATAAAGTTTTAGTCCTCAAGATTAGCTTTGGAATGGAAATCTTTAATAAGTCTTTCATCTTAAAAAATCACTGTGTGGAAATTGATTGTTAAAATATGGTTTCAAATTTACTTTTTCTTTGTTAATAATGTTATGTGTTTAAATTAGAAAAATTACTCAAAAGTTAAGATTCTATTTACTGAATACTTAATAATTGTTTAGTTGAGCTAAGTTAAAATAATTTAATTAAATATTTAATTTAAGTCATTCATTCGATGAAGTATTAGTTTAACAAGTCAAATTATTAGATAAATGGATTCAGAAAAATATTATACATATCGCTTAAACATTTTAAGCGATAGGTAAA
Source organism: Microvelia longipes (assembly GCA_018340805.1). NCBI lineage: Eukaryota > Metazoa > Arthropoda > Insecta > Hemiptera > Veliidae > Microvelia > Microvelia longipes. The sequence continues at coordinate 15,627,725 of JACMZG010001870.1, read as the reverse complement.
TTATTTTCAGGCCACCACTGTACTCTCTGACAATTTTTCTAAATAACTTTTTAAGTGATAGGTCAATTATTTTAATAGATATAAATTATTTTCAGGCCACCACTATGCTATCTGACAATTTTTCTAAATAACTTTTGAAGTGATAGGTAAATTATTTTATTAGATGTAAATTATTTTTAGGCCACCACTACGCTATCTGACAATTTTTTAAAATAACTTTTCAAGGGATAGGTAAATTATTTTCAGGCCACCACTTTGCTATCTGACAATTTTTTTAAATAACTTTTCAGGTGATAAGTAAATAATATCTGACAATTTTTTTAGAATCAAACAATATTATCGTTAAACAGTTACCAGAAATTAATTAATTTTTCTGTATTCAATTTATTTAAGATGCCTTAATTTTGCCTTATTGTTGTTATTTTAAAAATTATTTTCTTTAATTTATTGAGTTTTCTTTGTATTATTAAATACTATCAATGCCGACTTCGTGAATCGAACATTCTTTAAGTGTTAAATTTTAAATTGTTTCTAGAAGTAAAAGTAGACCCAGCACTTTTCACCATTTTAGTGAGAGGATTTCCACCTTGTACTTCCTTTCAAAGGGGAAAAGCAAAGAACAAAACTTTTATTCCATTTTTTGGCGTTAAATTATTTTTTTAAGAAAAAGTTAGCATTGTTAACTCGCGAAGTTTATCTTAATAAAAATTTTATTTTCATTTGATTTTTTAAAATTAAAGTCAACATTTTTATTATTAAGTTAAGTTTACTTACTGCTAGTTTTTACAGCTTTGCTTACTTGGTTTTTGTTTTGACCATGTCGATCATAATTTTATTTGTATCTAAAAATTTAGTAGATATTGCATTACCATTATAGAGTTTTCTGATTTTTTTGTTTTCTTTTTTTTGTACGAAAAGTCTAAAGTGTTTGTTATATTCCATCCTGAGGGAATATATTATATTTTTACTTCTTTTTTTATGTTTTGTTTTTTATATGTTTTGGAAAAAATAAAAATATGTGAGCAGAATAAATAAATAAATGCGTGTGGAGGTATATAGGTCCCGCGGGTTGTAAAAGGAAACCCTTCGATAAACTTTTTATAAATAATACGGTTTCAATCAATTCCAATTTTCTATAAAGAAAAATACTAAAAACTTTATGATAATAAAAAAAAGTTAAATAAAAAATAGAAGATTACAGACATACAAGAGATATAAGTAACAATATAAATAAAAAGATTTAGCAAAACTTTTATCAATAATAAAAGAAATAAAGAAACGCTTGAATAAATACCTATCATACATGATTCTCTGTGTATTCAATAAATACATATTTATATCCCATTTTATTATTTTTTTTCAACAAACAAACCTCTATTAATAATAATGTATTGAAAAATATTTACAATATATTCTACACCTATATGTATCTAGTCCATTAAATTTTGTTAAGATACGTCCTACAATATAGACCATTAGTTGTTAACCTTTATTAGTTTACTGCTTTCCGACTATACGTTGTAGGAATTATATATATATATATATATATATATATATATATATATATATATATATATTATATATATATATATATATATATATATATATATATATATATTTATAAAAGTGATTACTCTTCCACATTTATACCGTATGTATATAGGAAAAGTGTTTGCACAAAAATCCTAAACCGAGATGTCAGCGAAATTATTTGTTTCAGGTGTTTTTAAGACCTCCTGAGTGGTTTTTGCAAAGTTGTCTGTATGTGTGTGTGTCTGTTATCGTCGTAGCTCCTAATGTATTTGTGCTATCTGAAACATATGGTTTTTATCCACTATAATGACTCGGCAAAAATTAAGAAAAATCATAAAACGTAATTTTTTATCGATTTAAAATTTAAAACATTATATGGTTCTACATCTTATATGGTACTCTAAAAGATTAGAAAATATTAGTTTTCTAGAAGAATTAATTTCATCTTATTATCAGTACGGTTTTGTTAAATCAATTGTGTTAAGCAGCATCCTGCGTAGTCAGTAAGTAGACGGGTGACCGCAGGGATTAAAACCAATCCTTTCTGTATGATGACGAGCAAAGCGAGACTGATGTGGTAGGAAAAGTGTAGCGAATTCGACAAGATGAGAAAAAGTAACGAGGTGCCCCGTTCCCGAAATTTAATATAATTAGTCTAATAATATAGCAAAAATTAATTAACCCTGATATCATACAATTCAAAATAAACTCACTAAAATATAACCCCCGCCTCTTCTCATCATGCCACACCCTGTATCAATATAAATCAAATAATTCTGGATGCCATAGTTATAATATCGTATCAAAGAAGTCTTATACATATATACGACGAATATATGTATATGTACGACGGATTTTCATTTAATAATAATTGGCTTTATTGCTAGTTATAGATTTATGAAATTTAGAGATAAAACCAGTAGAGAGATTTCTGATATATTAATTTTAATTTTGAAATGTATTTGAAATCAACCTCAGTCAAAATCATTTCAAAGCTTATTATTAGTAATAAGGACAATAATCAATATTAAACTTATATTTTAACGTTTTTATTGTTCATTGCATGAGAATTATATTTATTTGCAATTATTATATTATTTATTATTTGCATTTATTATTTATTTATTTATTATTATTTATTTTATGTTTATAATTTATTTTATATTTATTTATTTTATTTATTTTTATATTTTTTATTATTTTATTATTATTATTAATATTTATTTATTTATTATTATTTGCATTTATTATATATATTTATTTGCATGAATTATATTTATTTATATGCGTGAGAATTATATTTATATGCATGAGAATTATTTTTATATGCATGAGAATTATATTTATATGCATTAGAATTATATTTATATGCATGAGAATTATTTTTATATTTTATTTATATGCATTGAGAATTATATTTATATGCATGAGAATTATATCATTAGAATTATATTTATATGCATGAGAATTATATCTATTCTAAACATAACTAGTTTTCAATAAAATTTTCTAGTCTAGGCTTAGGATGTGAAATCAAAGGGAGGTCCAGAATGTATCCTCCTATAGGAAATGTAATTTCCACAGGATTCTCGCTCTACCAGATGGGCTAAACCAAGACTAGGCGAAACCATCGTAGGGGGGGGGGGGGGTTAAAGGTGAGAAAGCTTTGATCAAGTTAGTGTCCTTTACCAGAGGGTTTCGCTTCAATAGCGAAGGGAATCGGGTTCAATTTCCTTCTATTCATTGGTTATTTTCTGGTAAAATCTTACCTAGTTTTCGGCATTCAGTTCGCTATTTGCACTTCCCTCAAGGACTTCTTCAAGTAGCATTCAGTCTCATTTAAAACCTATCTATGTTTATTTGTTTCTTAATGCTTATTCTTAATTTGTAATCAATATTACTAAACAGCAAATAAATTGTTATTTTTATTTTCATTTAATTCTTATTTATAATTTATATTCTTATACACTAAAAATCAATAATATATAATATTGATTTTTAGTGAATGTCCAAGCAAAAAATGAGGCACTGAATTTATTTGTTGCTCTTTTAATGATTATTTATTCAATAGCTAGGAAACAATAGAAGGTTGTTTACTTAAAACCTTTCAAAATGGAACTATTTGTCGGTGGTGACAGGTATTTGCTAACACTCACAAAAATCTGCTTTTGGAAGCTGTATTTTTATCTGCTACTAAACCCGATACCCTGGCTTTAGTTTAAAAATCCTGAAACCAGGGCAATAGGCTTTTATGCTTAAGATCTCAGTACTCACCTAGATTGTGTTATCTAGTTTAAAATTTAGTTATAATAGACTCTGGTATTCGTACTGCCCAACTCTTTTTTACTTTTCCTTATTTACACCGTAGGTATAGTATTGTGTTCGCAAAAAAAATCCGAAACCGGGATGTCACCGAAATTATCAGTTTTAGTTTTAGGTGTTTTTAAGGCATCTTAAATCTGTGTGGTTCACACAAAGTTGTCTGTCTGTATGTGAGTGTGTGTCTTTTATCATCGTAGCACTCAGTGTATTTATGCTAGAGAGTTAAAACTTAGTACGAAAATTAATCTTTAGGAATTAAGATTTAATGGACTGTGAGTTTAATGAGAAAAGGAATAATAATGAAGACAGCAGTCCTAGTTTTTGTTAGTTTAATTTATAACATCAGAGCTTTCGCACAAGCGATGCTTGGCATCCTCAGTGAATCTAATAACAAGTAAACAAAACCATAAACCAATTACAAAAGAACAGAAATAAAAATATACATACCAAACAAGGCAAAAAACATTTCAAAACAAATGCAAGTAATATTAAAATAATCATAGCCCAAACTTACAATAAGTAATATAGTTACACCACCACATATGTAAAACAACAGTTAATAGCATCAAAACCAAAAGTTAGTATTAAAAAAGTAAGTAAATCATAAAAACATTACACCAATTAAGAAAAGAAATATTGTTATTAAAAACAAAAAACAGCTGATATAAAAGGGATAGGATTCAACAGGTGGGTATAAGAAGTGGAGGGGAGAAAGGCGGTAATTATTTCAAATTTAAAATATTGGCATAGATGCTATTTAGATTTTTAACGTCCTGTTTTTTATTCATTGTATTATTATCGGTTTTTATATATAGCATTTCTAGAATTTTCCGTTTGTTTGTGTGTTTTTCTGAATGGAGGATCGAAACGTTTTCATTATCTACTCTATGTTTTCTATTAGTCATATGTGCTGCTATTGCTGAATTCTTTTGATTGTTATCTACATTACGGTTGTGTTGTTTTAATCTGTTAATGAAAGTTTGTGATGTTTCCCCGGTATATGTTTTGTTGCAGTCTCGACATGGGATTCTATAAATAATATTTGAACGGCTATTAAATGGTATGGGATCTTTAGTTTTTGAAAAGAAACGGGATTTGAAGTTGGAAGCATTTTTTTGGGCTATTTTAACGTTAAAAGGTTTAAATAAATCTATGATCTGTCTAGTTGCATTACCAAAATAAGGAATTGAAGCATATTTCTTGAAATTATTATTAGAATTGGATATTGATGTGTTTGATTTAGATTTTTGAGCTGGACTGGTAGGGTAAATTGAGTTTAGAGTCATGGACCTGTTATTATTTATATTAAAAGTAGGTGAAGACCTAATCGGTGTTGAGGATAGAATAGGGTTAGGAGAGGATGTAATATTAAGTGAAAAAGAAACATTAGGAGTAGTAGAAGGCAATGTGTTAGAAACAGGTGCATTATTATTATTGTTATTTAGCTGTTTTTCTTTAAAATCTTTTAAAAGTTTGTTTATTAAATAAATAGGATAGTTATTTTCAGTTAAAATAGTTTTAATCTTTAGGTGCAGTAGTGGAGTAGTTTTGGATAACAATATCCAGAAAATTTGTTATGACGTCATTAACCTGCAATAGTGACTCGGCAAAAATTTTGAAAAATCATTAATCGCGAAAAAATGTTACGATTGATTGATATTTGGCCCGTATTTAGCCAAGTATAAGTCTAACATATGTATGTGTCACGTTTTATCTCATTATCAGCATTAATTTGATTTTTATCGAATGACTTGTTTACGTTTTTTTAAATTGTATAAGATTGGAAAATAATCCAATCGAGTTGAAATTCGGTATAAACGTATACTTGTTTATACCGAATAAACAACAGTTGTTTTTACCTTTACGTAAAAAATAAGTACACTAGGTTTCGTTTCAATACAAGTATATCCGGGATTTTTGTTGAATCATAAAAGTTAAGAAGCATCAAGCGTTGTCAGTGCCTGTATAGGTGACCTCTGAAAATAAAACGGATGTATTTACTATTTGAGGACGAGCAAAGCGAGTCTGAATTGGGAGGATGCGAGCGTAGCGAATCTGATGTGATGAAGAAAAATTCCGAGGTACCCCGTACTCGATTTTTTGTTTCATCATATTTCTAATATATATATTAATAAATTTTGACGCATTTCTTATTTAGATAAGAATCTCACTATAATCAAAAATGTTTGTGGTAAAACCTTGTGATTAATTAAAACGTGGAAACAATAAATTAAATAAATTTCTTATATACAGAGACAAATATTCTAGATTATGAGGTAATAACGGTGTTTTGCGTTATCACTGCTTCTATATAAAGTTCAGAAATCCTCTTAGTAGGGGTGGAACGGATTGGTATTAATCAGATGAGTTTTGAGAGGAGAAAATCTTTGGAAAATGGAAAACCACAACCACGACGGTGGTCGGTATTCTGTAGACCTTGCTGAGGAATTTTCACCCAATCACCGAATCAATATCTTTTCTTATAAATTTTGCATAACTTAAAGTATAAAATTAGGGTAGAAATATAAATTTTAAGACATTTTTTGAATAGTTTCATAACTTAAATTAAATTGAAGAAGAATTTTATTAAACACGATAAGGGTTCAAAGTTGTGCGGGAAGAAATAGTTATGGCCTTATGTATGAGTATCGTATGTGTCTAGTGGCGTAATTGTGGATGCAATCCATTGGAAAATAAGCATCATTATTAAATTTTCTTATTCATGTCATTAGCATCATTTAATATGGAGATCTAAAAACCCTTTTCTACGTTTAGAAATAACTAATATTAACTCCTCAAAATTATCGATGTGGAAATGAACAAATTTAATCTGCAGATGCTAAGCACATTATCTTCTATCACCCTTATTGTAGAGCATTGCTTAAAAGGAAGATATCTTGCTTGCTTCTTAGTAGAAGTTAAGATGCAGAGGTCAACCCAAAAAACTTTCAGTCCTAAGATCTTTAAATTGCATTGCCACTCGCTAAAGAACAATGTTTGTAAAAGGTATAAGAGTTCATCGTCTTCTTTATATAAGTCCTAGTTGATCCTTTTGAAAACCTTGTGGGGTCCTTCAGGATTGCCGTTTTTCACGCAGGTCTACTTCCTAGGACCTTTCCCCTTTACCTTCGTGTTTTTTATCTTTCCAGGTCCTTTCTCTTTATTTTCCTTGTGTCTTTTGAGCCACAAATCCCAGTCGAGTTCAAATCCCTGAGAGTCTAAGAAACTCGAGAAAATTGTCCTCTCTAGTCGAAATCCCTCTAAAAAAAACCTTAACATTTCATTCTAGTAATCCTCACTGGAGGCATCCTTGCGAAGTATTGCTTATATCTAAGAGCATCGAGTGCTTCCCAACAACTTATCCTTGTTCTATTATTTCTTCAAACAGTGGAAAGATTTTACTGCTTTGAAGATTTAGAAAAAGAGTTGTGAAAAGCTTTTAAATATGCAACTGTAAATTTTACAAGAAAGGGTAAAACAACGCAATAAAAAAGAGCAACCTTTGTTGGAGCAAAATACTGAAGAAGTTGGGTGGAAATTTAAAAGTAGGTAAAGTTTATTGTTTATACTCAACTACTATGTCAGGATTAAAAGGAAGCGTAATGCCTTTCAATCTAGTATCCTTCTCGAGAGTTAAATTAAGCTTTCAGCGCTATTTTATGCTGTTTTTTATTCGTTTGTACCTATAAAGTTGTTGGGTTAGTAATAAGCATAAAGGCTAACTGCTTTACGTGAAACATTTCCTTCATGATAGTTCCTTACTAAAAGATATCTCGTTTAAACATCCGCTTTTAAAGCTAGCTTCATAAGCTCAACATATGCTGTTTGCCTACATACTTTTAATATAAGATCATAATGTATGTTTCATTCATTGTATTTGCACTATGCAATATAGGGACTTGTAAAACGAATCACTCTACTAAGATGGATTATAATCAAGGGCTCTTTAAAAGATTCTTCGCGTGGAAAGGGGAAACATTTGTAAAAATTGAGGAGGGGGTGCATTAAATATAAATAAATAAATAAACCATTTATTTGCATTAAATTTTCTACAAGATACATTTTTGTTTTAATACTTAGCAACTTACATGCAAAATCGGCAATTACCCTTGGTGTTCTCTTTAAAAGAGAGAGATTGGATGATACATCCTTAAACTTAACCTGTAACAAATATAACTTAGAAATATTAAATTAACACATACAAAATGTTTCTTTCATATATTTGAAAGTTCCCATAGGTAATAATTTCCAATAATAAAATGGAGGTACTATTCATGGGTATATACAGGGTAAAATATTTCAGATCTACTAACAATAAATCCTTTATAATTATAGAGAAAGCATGGTCCGATGCTTTTGAAAATGGTTCTTACCCCCAGTATACGGAATCTTGCAAATTCAACTGTATCATTATAATGTTGGTAATTATAACCTAAACATGGTAATTTTGTTACTACCATTGGTAACTTTAAAAAGTTAAGTTATAGGATACCGTAATATTGCCTATTGTAGAAACCGCATTAAATCCTAAAAACATTCATACTAATCACTATATTCCTATAATTTTTTATGAAGCCATTGTTTGACATATATCATACATTTTTGTTCAAAACTAGAATTAAATATTTTTAACAAAAATCTATAATATATGTCTAACAATAGGGTGATAAGACATTACCCAAATATTATATTAATGTGTTTCAGGTATTTTCAGGGCCTCCTAAGTGGTTTTCACAAATTTGTCAGTCTGTATCTGTGTGTGTGTGTCTGTTATCATCGTATCTCCTAGTTTATTTATGCTATAGAGTTGAAAATTTTGTACAAAATTAGTCTAAAGGTCTAGTTGTGCTATCTGAAAAATATTTTTATGGCGTCATTAACCCGCAATAATGACAGCAAAAATTTCGAAAATTCATAAATTGCTAAAAAGTGTTTTGATTTTGCTCGCATGTCATACATGTTAAAAATAATGTATCTATTTTCATCTCAATATCAGCGTTAATTCAATTTATTTATTTACAGGCAAATGACTTTTGTATCAAATCTCTATCAAATTTGATACAAAATTCTATCAAATGACTTGTGTAAGTTTAAAAAAAATTGTAAAAAAACAAAAAAAAAATCTAGTTGAGTTGAAATTTAGTACAAGGGTATTTCTTTACGTAACAAATAAGTATAATAAGTTTCGTTTCAATACGACAAGTATATACATGCATTTTGTTAGATCATAAAAGTTAAGCAGCATCAAACGTGTTCAGTGCCTGGATGGTTCACCGCTGGGAATGAAATGAATGTATTTACTATCTGAACACGAGGGAAGCGAGTCCAAAGACGTGTTGTAGTTTAAATTTAACCACTTGTATATTTTGAGGACGATCGAAGCGAATCTAAAGTATGATGTGATGAAGAAAAGTCCCAAGGTACCCCGTACCCATTTTTAGTATTAAAACAAATTCGATCATTTTGATTTGATCTACTGAGTAAGCATACGCTTCGTTTTTCTAAGCACCAGAAACTAAAAACACTATCTGCTGAGAGGGTTAGATTTATAGTAAAGACGACATCATAATCGTTTGCTTTTATAGTTTCTCAAAGACTTGATAGACTTCTGGATGCGTCCTTAAAGGGCGATATCCTTCTCAATCGATTGTAACAAAATTTAGATCCAGATAAAAGAAATCATCTTGAAGTGTCCTCAAGTAATATAAGCAGAATGCGAAGCACCTTTTAAGAAAGTACTGATAACAATTTTGTAAAAAATGGACGACTTTTTGAAGGAAAAGCCACTTCAGCTCTTTGTACGCCCTCGGATTAAACCGATCAAGCTCTTAAACATAGATTTCGTGTTTTTAAATATTCTAGTGCTTTTGAAAATAAGAATATTTGCTTTTGTCCTTACCACGTCTTTCGTGTTCTTCATTTTGGCCAGAAAGACAAAGCTCTAAGCTTATGGAAAATTTTAGATCTTTTTGTCTACTCTTTAAAAGAGACAAGCTTATTTTATTATCTTTATCTTCCATAATGGCTTTAGTTTCTTTTTATCTATACTTTCTTTGCTTGAATTATTTTTTTATCATTTTATTGCAATCTTCTTTTTCTTTAAGCCATTTAAGTTAAAAAATTGTTAAAGATATCAAGTTTATAAAAGTTTACCTTCTGTATCCGGAATTTCCGAGGTATTAACTTTTTATGACAGTTATTAATGATACTTTTTTCTTCGTTCTTGAAAGTCAACAAACCAGATGAAGATTTAGGGTTTGAAGAATTTGAAATGAAAGCGGAGGAGTGTGATTTATTATTGAAATGACATAATGTAGTTTTAGTGATAATTTTAAGTAAGGTTAGTAAGGTATAGTAGCTTAATACAGGTATTAAGGTATTTCTTTTAGGTTTCTTTTACCTAAAAGAAATTAGAAAGAAAAACCTTTTGCTTTTATGTCTGAAATATTTAGCTAATATACACTTTCTGCCCTTTAAAAATTGTTTTTCGAGCAAGAAACGAATGCGTAACTTGAGAAGATAATGCGGCATTGGGGGTTACTTTTCTTGTGGCTTATTTCTAAACACTCAAGAAATTTAATTTCAGAAGTAAATTGAAATCTTAATATTAGAATATTAATGTCTTTCAAATGTGGAAATCCATGATTGGAAAAAATAATGGAAATCAGGTGTATAATTTAAAGGTTTCCAATCGTTAATGATGATACAAAGCAATAAATGCCAATACAGGTTATCGGAAAGGAACACGAAATGACTGATTGACAGGTATGAAGCCAGCCTTAATTGTCAGGCAAGTTATTAGACCGCACAAACTAGACCTATATATAGCACAACTAGACCTAGATTGATTTTTGTACCAAGTTGCAATTCTCTAGCATAAATACACTGTGAGCTTCGATGATAAAATACATACACGCACATACTGACAGACTACTTTGTAAAAACTACTCAGGAGGTCTTAAAAATATCTAAAACGGATGATTCAGGTGAAATCCAGGTTTCGGATATTTTTGCGAACACAATAGAATGCCAAAGTGGTCCCTACATACAGTATATATGAGGAAAAATAAAAGTAAAGTGGTCCCTACATACAGTATATATATGAGGAAAAATAAAAATAAAGCGGTCCCTACATACAGTATATATATATGAGGAAAAATAAAAATAAAGTAGTCCCAACATACAGTATATATGAGGAAAAATAAAAATACCTATTGAAAGCAAATAAAAGAAAATGTTTCAAAATTTAAACAGAATTAAAACATTTTGAACTTTGTTTCCAGATGTCTTTTTTATTTGCCCCTCTGCCTCATTTGAATGAAGTAGAGGGGATTTGAAAATTGTTGAAGTTGTTGTCTTCAGTTTGTAGTATAGAATAGATTTTCTTGGGAAAGCTAAGAAAATACTTAAAGTTTTACGCGAAGAGTAATATACTGTCAGAAATATCGAGTCTTTGCTCTAAATCCTTTAACCCTTACATCTTACATCTATCTTATAGTGTTATTTTCTGTCGTCTCATTCTATTGATCCTCTTGGTTATCTTTTGTCATAGATGGATTTATTCACTTATTATTTTATTTATTACTTATCTTTTATTCAGTTTATTATTTTAGTTTTCTTAAGACTCTATTGTGTTGAATTTTGGTTTTAATAGAAGCTGTGAAGTATGTCTTAAGTGTGAAGTGCTGTGAGGATATTTCTTCTTAATGTGATGAAATTATGAGCCATAATAGTATCTAAATTTTAATTTTCAAAGAAAAAATGAGATCATGAAGTTGGGGTCTTGGGGAAGAAGGAGGTGGATGTTTTGCTAGGGGACCTTATTAAAAAAAAAAAGGAAAAGGATCCGAAAATTATTGAGATGTGGAATATTCTAATAAAAGTAAACAGCATTTGTCTTTCCACAATGACATAATTCAATTTACATAGCCAGCTTTCGACCATAACGATCATCATCAGTGCCTATGTACCCAAACAAGGCAAAAAATAAAATAAAAAGAAGTCAAAAAAGAATTATACCATTGTGGAAAGACAAATGCTGTTTACTTTTTTTTAAAAGAACAAGGATAATAAAAGAACATGAGGTCATAATCAGTGCCTTGAAGATAAAGATGAAAGTTATAAATACATAAAACTATTTTCTTTTCCGAGATGGTAACTGCTCGGTGAGTTGAGTAAGACTCACCGAGACTCACCGAGCTACTACCATCTCGGAAAAGAAAATAGTTTTTTGTATTTATAACTTCCATCTTTATCTTCATGGCACTGACGATGACCTCATGTTAGGTTAAAAGCGCTTTGCCAATAAACTATTGTTTTTGTGGAGATACTCTATTCTTCATTGCTAAGGTGATGAGGTTATTTTTTACTAAGAAGAGTCCTTCGACTTCTTGGTCGCCACGCAGCGTCGACGCTGAGACTGCCTCGCGGCCCTCTAGTTGTTGTCCTATATCAGATTGTTATTACCAATTAATATAAGTGCCATACTGCCACGTTATAGGTGAATTACCAAATGAATAAGTAAAAAACTTAATTTTGTTTACATTATGTTGTATATGTCAATCAATAAAATCGGAACTAATGCTCAACATACTAGTACAATGAGCGTGAATGAAGTCCATCATAAATAATGGCCTCTAGTTAGGTTGAAAGCGCTTTGCCAATAAAGTTTTGTTTTGTGAAGAGACTTCATTTCTTTTATTATTAATGCTTCAACGTGCTAGGGGTTCTCAGTAGATGCTATTTAGAAGAATGGAAACGCTAAAATGACCCTACGAATTCAAGAAAAAAACATATACTGCTGTTATTCCATACAGTTTTAGTAAAAAGTAACTGTGTTAGTAAAAAAATAAATAAGAATTGCTTCAATTTTAAAATTTGAGTTCGTTGTCTTCTAAAGGGAAAGAATATAAATCTGTTTCTACTTTCTTTTCTAATTAATTTTTATAAATGTTACTGTTTTCACTTAAAGAAAGTATAAATTTAATTACAAAGGCCTTTTAGGGTGTGCATGGTTGTTGAAAATTTTCTATTTTCAGTTTTAACAAGGTAAAAAATCTCTAAAGAGGCCTAGCGTTAACGATAAGGAAAGTAACATTGATTTAGGAACAAAAAGGCCCCTCTTCCTCGTTTGCAAAGAGTTTCCTTTAGAGGTAGGGAGTCAAAAAGGAGGGAATAACTATTCTTGAGTTTAACCTGGCTTGGGTCCAAAACCTATAAGGGGGCTTTTACTGAGGACCGAATCCAAAGAGCTGTTAGCTTAAATTATAAAACTGGGAAAATATTACAGAATATATACTTATGAGAAAACCTTTTTTTCCAGTGTATCTCTTCTCTACTTAGCATATAGGTAGGCCTCGTTTTTTACGTGATCCATAATTCGTGTAAGAAACTATATGTTTGATAAAAAAATCATTCTATTGTTTTATATAATGTATTTTTGCTTATACTGTATTTTGAGGTTTTCCAATCTGAGAATTTTCGAAAGTATAAAACAGTCGTTAATTTTTTTTATCAATTGATACAACCGTGTTTTTCAAATCATACATCTATGAATGTAACAATATAAATGTTATGCTTGGTTTCAATTGACATTCGTCAGTCATTATTGATGGATAAACTGATATCATGTCCCACTCTATGTTATGTCTTACTTATCAAGTTACTGTCTAAGACAAAATGCACTCTGTCCTAGACTTCAAATTTTGTTAAGAAACAGTGTTAGACTTAGGGGTGTCCACTAAGAATTAATTAAAGTTGGCGGAATCTTTTTAATACATATACTACTATTCATATAATGTTAGAGCTAACCGTATCGTACCGTCAACAATACGGGTCCGAGACAAGCCGTCCATGATGACAAATGATGCATAATAGAACAGTTGCCAGATGTAGCTAAGCATTTGGATTACTTCATTCTTAGGTGTTTTTGGCACAATTATACTTTGTTTTAGTACAAAATATATTTTTTATTATTAAAAAAAAAGTTATTTTTTGGATACACATAATAAACGTTCTTACGGTCAAATCAGTTTAATAATTCGAAGAAGGCGCTGAAACTTATATGTTTATCGAAAAGAGTGAATGTCAAATTTTCTGTGATTACATTGTTCCCTTTCCCATTTAAAAATATATAAAAAAAATCGGGCACGGGTTATCTCGGAACTTTTCCTCATCACATCAGATTCGCTACGCTCATCCTCCCGGCTTCGGACTTGCTTCGCTCGTCCTCAGAATATATACTTCGCCAAATTTAAACTTCAACATGAATTCGGACTCGCTTCGCTCGTCCGTTTCATTTTTAGTGGTCATCCATACAGCACTGACCACCCTCAATGCTACTTAACTTTTATGATCCAACACAAATCATGGATATACTTGTCGCATAGAAACGAAACTTTGAATACTTATTTATTAAGTAAAGGTATACACTTGTACTAAATTTTAACTCAAATAATTTTCTGATTTTTGAGCCATTCTATAAAAATTTAACTAATGCTAATAGTGAGATGAAACTTGGCACCTATATCTTATACATAAGCTACATGCGTGCCAAATTTCAATGAAATCGCGTAATTTTTCCACGATTTTATTTTTCAAAATTTTTGCTGAGTCATTATTTCAGGTTAATGACGTCATAATAATTATTTTCTCAACTTCAGCGGTGGATTGATTTTCCTACAAAGTTTCAATTCTTTAGCATAAATACACAAGGAGCTACGACGATAACAGACACACACATACAGACAGACAACTTTGAAAAAACCACTCAGGAGGTCTTAAAAACACCTGAAACGGATAATTCCGGTTTCAATCTGGTTTCGAATTTTTTTTGCAAACACATCTTTTCCTATATACCTACGGTATAAATGAGGAAAAGTAATAACAAGGAAAATTCAAAAGCTGTGCTTAATTTTAATACATTCAAGCAGATGCGATTTTCGCGTAGGAGTGTAAAAGTTTAAAGGCTATTTCGCTGAAACAAAAATTATTTTTAAGTTTTAAACATTTTACCTTATCTCTGCCAATGTTTTGTATGATTGTTTAGATTTTTATATCACTTTGTAAACATTACTAATAAAAATGTCGGAGGCGTTAATTTTTTTAGAAGGGGTAAGTAATAATAAAATTTTGAATATAGAAGAAGGTTTTAAAATCGAAAATTAGGTTTACAAGGTAAAAAAGAGACTTCAGTGGTACAGTATGTGGTTAGAGCAAGTAAAGGGGGAAAGTCTTTAAATTATTTAGTTAATTTGAGAGTAAAAAGGAGCTGTAGAGACTGTTACACGAAAATTTAGAGAGAAAAAGACTTCTTTACTTTTGTTTAAGGGAAAAACACGCTTTTAGAAAAAAATTTACAAAGGTAAAAAAGATTTGAAACACGAAAAAAAGAAAAGTTTTTCTAGCTTTGTCTTCACGAATTTAAAGCATAATATGCTAAATTAAACCCGGTCAAAATGTGGTCGCAGAAGATTTAAAATACTCTTTTTTGCTCGAATATAAAAGCTAAAAATAACTAAAAAAAACAACTCTTAAATATTATCTCGTTTAAAAAACGAATTTGAAAAAATGCTTGAATTCCATTGTAGGTTTGAAAGAGAGATACCGAGTTCCAAAACGTCATACTTAAAATAGTTTTGTTAAAATACTTTAAGTAAATACGACCTTTTTTATGAAACCTATTATTTCATTTTTTAACCATAAACATTTTTTTTTTTAAATTTGGGTAGTAACTAAAATTGATTATTTTTTGCCAGCCAGGAATAATAAAATTTACTTTTAAATTATTTAAATCTACTTGTTTTAATTCTTCTTGAATTTGTTTGTTGCAGGTAATTTAAACTAAATTTGAAACATTAGGTGCTGTTGCAACTTGAATTTGGTAAATATTTCCTCTCGTATATTTTTATCTATAATTTTATTCTTATTATAGTCGACGATGATTCACCTTCGCAATTTTATGAGTGAAGTGAGAGTTTTATGAGTGAGTGAATTTTATGGTTATGAGTGAAGCAAGTCCAAAGTTTATTACAGTACTGACAGTTGTGAGGGTTTAGGGAAGTCCCTCTAAAGGATCCTTAATTGCAAACATTTCTTATTGTGTTGACAAGCAATGATTCAAGATTCTGTATTTTTATCTGATTTAAAACTGTTTATTGTATTAGATTTAAGAGTCTGTATTTTATTAGATTTAACACTGTGTATCGTATCAGATTCACGTATCTGTATTGTATTAAATTTAAGACACCAGATGTAAGATTCTGTATAGTATCTGATTCAAGACTTTGTATTATATCAGATTTAAGACTCTATATGTATTAGATTCAGGCTCTGTATTGTATTATATTTTAAGACACTGTATCAAATTAAAGAATCAGTATTGCATCTGATTCTAAACGCTGTGTTGTATTGGATTCAGCACTGTGTATTGTATCAAATTTAAGACTCTATATTGTATTAGATTCAGGGCTCTGTATTGTATTATATTTTAAGACACTGTATCAAATTAAAGAATCAGTATTGCATCTGATTCTAAACGCTGTGTTGTATTGGATTCAGCACTGTGTATTGTATCAAATTTAAGACTCTATATTGTATTAGATTCAGGGCTCTGTATTGTATTATATTTTAAGACACTGTATCAAATTAAAGAATCAGTATTGCATCTGATTCTAAACGCTGTGTTGTATTAGATTCAACACTGTGTATTTAATCAGATGTAAGACTATATATTGTATTAGATTCAACACTGTATATTTTATCAGATTTAAGACACTCTATTATATTAGTTTCAAGACTCTTTGTATATCAGATTTCAGGCTCTGTCCTCATTAATATTAAATTTCCTACCATCAAATCTTAAACCTTTGTTTTTATGATCTGATTCCTTTTTCTATGATGAACTCCAAAATTAGCTTAGTCATATAAAAATGAATGTGTGGAAAACAAAGTTTTTTATATTGCATGTGGAAAACTACATTGCTCAACATTAAATTTAATATGCATTGAAATACTGATTATCCTTGAAAACGACTAAGGCAGTATTATAATAAATTCCTACTTATGTTCTAAATCCTGTGGAATAATCAACCCCAAGACCTCTTTTTTATTCATTTTAATTATTAATGTATTTTGCTTTCCTTAGATTTTTTTTATTCCCTCAAATTCCTGGGTTCCGTCCCTATTTGTTGAACAGACTTAAGTTTGAGAACTGAAAGATACTTTTTTCGGCTGGCTGCAAAGTGGGACTTTACATCCTCAAAAAGTAGGTTAAATGAGTTTTTTACAGCTCACGACAGGTTCGTAGTTTTTACTGTCACTGACAGTAAAAGCGATTTTTACTGTCGCTGGTGAAGTTTCTCTAATTTCTAATAGGTGGGCGCTTGTAGTTTACTACAAGGTTATAATATTGCCTTCCTTGTGCTTCTTACTTTAAGCGAATGTTCAAAGCAAAGAATGAGATTAGGGTCATAGAATGAAAGATTTTTTGATGGGGGATATATATATATATATATATATATATATATATATATTATATATATATATATATATATATATGTTGTGTGTATATATGTTTATGAAATATGTGTGACGTCATTAACCTACAATAATGAACCCTCAAACATTTCAAAAAACACAAATCTTTATATTGTGTTTATACTGGGCTGATATTTTTCACGCATATACACTATACATTGTTCACAGAAAAGACCAAGTTACATTTTAAGCGGCAAAGAGAGCTTCTTGTTTGTTTATCAAATAACTAATTGAACTTTCTAGAGAAACTTGTTAATGAAGTTATGTTATATACGGAAAAGATTAATTAATTATTTATTATCAAGTGTTTAATATTTATATAACTAGATGAGCAAATTTTTTAATAACTCGCTGGCTTTTATGGTGATATTATATGCAATATAAGCTTTAACTTTTAAACCTATAGATAAGTAAGCCTTATTGCACGATTAGCAGATATTATATCTATTCCTATCTACCATGTTATTATTAAAAGCATTTTTAATTGATATTGAAGCTGAGAGATTTCTTTTATCATCGTTTTAATAAAAATAACAATAAACATAAATACTTAATAAATGATAATTGCTTAGTTTTTTACAATCTCTATCCTTTTATTTATTCAGTTCATGTTAATTTCATTCCTTACATTCGTTTGTTCATTCATTCAATCGTTGTTGTCATATTTTTTTTATTAATATATTGGATTCTATTTCATCTATTTGTATGTAGTACGTTATTATTAAAGGAATTTTTAATTAATATTGAAGCTAACAGAGTCATTTCATCATCTTTTTTTTATAAAAATGAATAGCTCTACAGAATCATGTATATCCACATAGAATGTCAGGTTTAATTGAAGTTGGAAAATAATGTAGTGTTTTATTAATTTTTTTTAATAAATATGTAACACATGCAATTTTTAGCACCTTGTATATTTTAATTTTTAGCGAATTTTTGAAAAAAATGAGCTTAGGAGGTTGGGGTCATGGAGTGGATTTATATATACACACACACATATATATATATATATATATATATATATATATATATATATATATATACATATATATTCGGTTCGGCTGTGATCGAGTGTGGGAATTTAGTATGGAAGAGATACCACTTTCTCTTGATTTGCCTATTTTCCCAGACAGACAGGACAAAAATGGCTCCCTTGGAACCGCGGCAAGCTAAGCAGGCCCTAAGTACCTCGAGGGGTTTTTTTATGGTCGAAACGCCGAGGCCGCATAGCGACTATGGGCCGAAGGCCCATATTTTACTGCTATTATGGTTTGGTAGGTGTCTGAGTATAAAGAAATACTATTTTTTAAAGACTGTAAAGTAGGGGCTCTATAGTCCTAAAGTTGTATTTTAGTTGACTTATATCCGGTAGACTTTTTTGCGTTGGTATATGTACCTCTGCTCCGCGACTTTTCGCTCTCTTATTTTCATATTTCCGACCACTTCAGCCTTTTTACTAATTTTTTCGTGATATTTTCGTCCTTTTTTGTCTTCTCATGACCAATAATAATTTTTAGTAACCAAATATAACCATCATGGACCAAAAGCAACGAAACAGAACCAAAAAATAAATGAACCTATAATAGCAATGAATATAATTATTACCAAATGAATGTAAAAGAAAGTTTGGTTTCTTTCACATTCGGGGAATGTGTTTTTTACCCTATTTTAGGAATAATTTTATCGTCTATAAAAGTGGTCACTGAATCAGATTGACATTTAAATAAGGATGACTTGGTTGTGACTCTTAATTGCATCAAATAAGCCTAGAATATAGATTGCTAGAATATAAGGTTGCTTTGGAATTTTTCAAGGGAAGAGAATTGCTTTTTAAGAACTTTTCATTGAGAGCTATTAATAATCTTTTTTAACGGGGGTTCTTCCAAAAATCAATTTATATCTTAAATCTTGGATAGGATATTTTATCTTGAATGATGATGGAGACGGTGCTAACACTGTTAAAGGGCTTAACTCCTGGAAAAGGGTTCGATAATTAAAATGTGAAGTAGACTGTAGTGTCCACCGCCCTTGTTCTTTCTTCTCCTCCTATCCCGGTACTTAAGACACTCTCGTACTGATTTCCTGGTTTTAAATATCCGTCTTGTTATTCTATCATTAAAACAGAGGCGTCGTTTAAGACAATAACGAGATAAAGTTGCTCAAATTATACCTAAATAAAATTAAAACGTGTTAACATACAGTCTGTGGTTGGTTATTCAGCAAGACAAGATTATTTATTTGTTGTTAGTGTCACCATAGCTAAAAGCTGATTTGTCTTCTAAATTATTTGCCTCTTAGAAAATAAAAGATTGTCAGCGGAAACGCGTTTGTAATATTATTTATATTGGATTTAATGCAATCTTAATCTACTGATATTTTAATAAAATTTAGATAATACAGACATAATGAATAATATTACACACATGCAATTAAAAACCATACTTATTAAATTTCTGAAGATTCAAAGAAACATGTCTTAAATTAGATTCCAAGGTTATTTATCAGTTTTTTCTTCGTCTTTATTTATCTATTCTTGGGCTGAAAAAGCTTTGGTTTGCATTTGATTGAGGTTTTAGAGTTTTAGCCTCGAAAAAGGGTAAAGAGGATAGATTTAAATTAAATTTATACAAGCTTGCTGTGTCTATAGGAGAGAATTCCCAGCGTTAATTTGATTTTCCTCCTTTTTTGATTTTTTTGTGCCAACAGCAACGTATTTCTCTTATTCAATTGGTGGGATTTTTTGTACATTTAAACTCTTTTAGATTTATTTTTCCCGACTGGTACACATTTTTTAATTCTGTATGAAGTTTACAGTCTAAAGGTTTTTATTTATTGTCATGAAAAACCTTTTATATGTTTGTTGACTTTCCATGTAAAAATCCCTCTCTAGACTTCTGACATTTTAAAATACAATATTGCAAGCAAATAATTTGTTTACAAATATGTTTTCAATGCTTATTTATAGTTGCTGGTTATGTGTAATGGATTAATCAAGAGTGCAATTACAAAATACCAACCTTACAGCTTTAATATAGCAGAGTAGTGCATTTTTTTGTGTTAATGTCCAAATGTCATTAACGACATAAAAATTCAAAAATCTCTAAAAAAAATTTAAGTCATTGTTTAATTTATTTTGTCTTCGAGTACTCTTTATGGTTTTTTAATAAAAATAAAATTATGTTGCACGAGGAGTGTAAAATGCACTGTCAAGGAAATTATAAGTGCATGATGGCAAATAAGTATTTTATTCTTTTGAAATTATAAATATTTACTTTAATAATAATATCCGCAGCAAAATAAATTCACTTTACTGCCTAACATCAACTATTATTAGCTAGCCCACGGAGCGGCTAAGAGGCTGAGTTTTTTTAAATCCTTTTATTTTTCGTGCTGAAAAATCAAAACACCATAAAATCTGCTAAACGATTTTTTTTTCATATTCCCGGATAAAAATTAATCTTTTTATTCTTTAAAAAACTCATTTAGCTTTTCCATTATTTTCCCCGGGAAAATAAACTGGTAAAAAACCAACATTTTCCCTATCATAATATAGGTAGGTATGCTTAAAAAAATCTTATTTTTAACTCATTAGCAGTAAAAAGCTATTATTGTGTATAAATTATAAAAAAATGTAGTGGTTAAAGAATTTAATTATTGTATGGATAAAAACATTTTGTTTTTCGCTCGTCTTTTATTGTTTTACCATATCAAATTCCCCAGGAGGGGCCCCATTTTATAAGAAAAGATTCCCTCGAGAGATCACTTAGAGGCTATATTAGAGATTTTTTCTTTGTTTTAATTACAAGCCCTAGAAAAACAGCTCTATAAAAAATATGTTCATTATTAATCGGTTTATAGAGTTTACGTTTAGAGAAATAAAAAAAGAACGTATAACGAGAGGTCGTACTCTCGCTATCCAGTTTAGTTTATATGTTAAGCCTGTTGGCTTAACATACATACATATATAACATAATGTAAACAAATCACGTTTTTACTGATATGTTTGAAAATTCGCTTATATCGTGGAAGTATGTCAGTTATATAAACTAGTAATATGACGAACTGATGTAGGACAATATCCAAGTGGCCGCGAAGCGGCTTCCAGTACCGAGGCCGCGTTGCGGCTTAGGCAGAGGAGCGGCAAAAATGAATGAATTAATAAATGTGTTAAATCAAATTAAATATTAAGATATTTATAAGCTGAGCTTTATATATGTGCTCAACTAATTAAAGTAGAGTGGTTATTGTTTTGTACGACCTATGGATTAATCAAGTTGGTTTTTATAAAAAAATTAAAAACATTGAGAAATAAGTAGTTTAGATGCTGCTTAGTCTATAAAGCATAAACCGAAAACAAAATATTTGTTGTGGAAAGAAGTAAGTATTCCACAGGAAATTCGCCTGCCTTGCGTACCTCCATGCCAGAAATATTTTTCTTTACGATAAGAAGATTAATTAAAATTGATAAAAGCTCTCTACAATTGTTTTAAAAGAGTAAGACATTCCTCTTTTCAAGATAAATAAGAAAGTTTAATTACAAGGTATTGATTAAGAGTTATTGATACTTTGTTGCAGATATAAAAATTTGCTTTCGACTTGATGGCAAAAATTAATTAAAAAATGTTTAAGTCTTATCATGTTTTATCTTTTTTATTTTCAATTATAGTAAAATAAATATTTATAAAATTACAAGGGCTTTCGCCTGCCGAGGTCCACCTTGAAACTTGCATACTAAAAGTCTAATTAAGTTGTACTGTTATTTGTATTTATCATTCTTGCATTGACTTTTTATAATATCTGTTTGTCCTAGTTGTCTAAAAATTAATTTACCTATTTTAAGACATTTCGATCTATTATGCTAAATTCTTTCTGCAAAGTACTATTTCAGACAGTATTTTCCGATGTGTGTGTAATTAGTTTCAACCTATTTCTTCTAAATATAAATAATAATGCAGATATATGAATTTTATAAAAGATATTTATAAAGATATTTATATTTATTAAGATATTTATAAAAGATATTTATAAAGATATTTATTAAGATATTTATAAAGATATTTATAAAGATATTTATAAAGATATTTAATAATTGACACAATATAAATTGTGTGAGAGACACCTAGGAAACGCAACTAGCAAAATTTAATGCTACTGGGAGTCTACATTGGGAACAAATTAGGCTCTGTCGACACTTTAATAAGTTAGACGTTACGCAACTAAGTAGGACATGACATTATTTCGAGCAATCAATTATGAAAAATTTCGAATGATTGAACAGTTCCCAAATGCAGCATTCCACTTTGATTGTTGCATTTCTAATACGTCTCTAGCATAATTTATTTTGTGACAATTATTTATTTTTTTTTTTTCAAAAACTCGATAGTATCAAATGTAATAATGCTTAGACCTCAAGTTGGTTTTGTTCTTTAATCCTATTTAATGAACGTTCCAGAAGTCTGACGTATGAAATTAGATATTACCTCACTACAAATTTTAATGCAATTAATTTTTTATCGGGGGTTTATTATTAGACAAAATCGTTTAATTGAATTGAATGATTCGTTACAAGTAATATCAACTTAAGCGTTCGATAATTATAATACTTTAAAGACGGGAGAAGCGAGTTCGAAGTCAAAACATGCTGGACTTAGCACAACCATTTTATTCCGAGATTTAAGTAACAGCAACTTAAGCTTTTGATAATTATGACGCTCTAAGGACGAGAGAAGCGAGTCCTAAGTTGAATCATCCTGGACTTAGCACAACTATTTTATTCTACGGTTGAGCTGAGCAAAATCAAAGTAATAGCAACTTAAGCTTTCGATAATTACTCGCTCTAAGGACGAGAGAAGCGAATTTGAGTTGTGAGGAGAGATACCAAAGTAGCCCATGGTGCCCGATTTTTAAAAGACCCGTTGTTAATAATATATTAATCCTTTTAAATATTTAAGTTGCTACACTCTTATTCCCTTGCGAACTTTGCTAGTCCAGATGTTTTTCTTATTCTCAAACTTCTACAATGAAGAGGATGTAGAGTATTCCTAGTAGAAAGTTACTACTAAGTCCCCTGTGTCTCATATGTAGGTCCAGCAATCAACTTCTCTCTCAAGATAAACAGTACTTAGCTCGTAGTTTTAAATCTTAGCAACATTGGTCTAAACATTTAGGATAAGATTTATTGCAAGGTACTAAGATAGACTCGCATTTTTCACTTTGAATTGTTCTTACTTTGAACTTTTTATGCTTAAAACTTGAATCTCTAGGGT
The DNA here is from genome assembly GCA_018340805.1 of Microvelia longipes. Classification (NCBI taxonomy): domain Eukaryota; kingdom Metazoa; phylum Arthropoda; class Insecta; order Hemiptera; family Veliidae; genus Microvelia; species Microvelia longipes. The sequence goes on along the minus strand of JACMZG010001870.1, from coordinate 15,604,068 downwards.
GTAGTTTATACAAAATTCAAAATCTTGAGTTGCCAAGTTTTCATCTCATAGACAGGTTGTTTAAAACGTCACTGTATTTATCTTAGGAAATAAAGTATTTTTATAGGATAAATAAAAGTTGTCAAGCATGGAACTAGGCTTTTCTACCAATAGAATATTAGATGTTTTAAAAAATCTTATCTATCCTAAAATGCTATTCTGTCCTTCACTTATAACCATTGGCGGACTGAGCTAAAAAGACCCAAGGAGGGTTTGGCCTAAAAGGGCCGAAACCTAGATCTTAAGGGGCCCAACAGAGGGAGGGGGGGGTCCTATACTGCTTGAAACCCCCAAATAGAGAGTTCTACTTTTAAATAGAGTAGTATTAATGATTACAGCAAGCACAATTTAATTTAGTATTTAATAAATTTAAATTAAATAAAATTATTTTCTTTAAATAAATAAAATAAAATAAATAAGTAAAAAAAACTTCAGTAAAATAAAAATTAACTCAAATAAAACTTAAGTTTACTCATTTAAATGTAATATTTAATTAAACTATTTTATGTTTAATGTCTTGGGCCCTTTTGAACTGTTTTAAGGGTCCTGATTAAGTATTTTAAGGGCCATCATTGGCTCTAGCCTTCGTATAGGGCCCTCAAACTTCTAGGTATAATGAATACGGGCCATAAAGATCTAGATATATATCGTAAGCCCTTTTATGCTTCTTTAGGGCCCTGTTCGAGTATGCTAGGGCCGTTATTGGCCCTTGCCTTCTGTATGGGGTTGTTAGAAGTTCATGTAAAATAAATATATTATATTATTTTTTAATTTTCGTTGTTGATTCTTCAAGTTTATTTTTGGTTGTGGGGGCCAAGGAGGGCTGCCACCCTCGCCCTCTATGGCCAGTATGCCCTGCTTATAACACTTGATTTTGAGCCAAGTATTAAGCCTCTAGTATCAACACTGAGAATCGCCCAATACATACATTTACTCACACACAGACTCACATACATTGAAATTAAAAAAATCTGGTCAGTTCTTCCACTTGAGTCTTCTTAGTTCTTAGTTCTTCCACTTGAGTCTTTAGTGTGAACATTGAGAAACGCCTCAAATAAAATTAAATCAGCCTTTTGATTAATTGCGGGTTTACAAAAAATGTGCTCAGTCACGCACTCACTCATACATTATATGCTTTCTTTCCGATTTTCGGAATCTTTAGGTGGTGGAAATTCAATACTTGGAATAAAAAGTGAGTGCTACTTTTTTTCTATTTCAATGCTTCCTTCCTACTTTTAGGAAGTAGGAAAGCAATAGAGTTGATCAAAAATGTATTGGAACGGCACATAAATAAAGTAGAAATTCAGAAATTGAAAAGAAGATAAACAAAAACAACACCCTAAAAACAATCATCTTGATATACTAACCCTAAGCAATCTTAAGGTTAAAAATAAATAATATATACTTGGAAAAATATATCTCTCGTGGAAAAAACTTAAAAAAGAAAAGTCCATGAAAAATAAAGTTTATACTAACAAGATTTTTCTGCAGAGGTGTAAAGGCAGGTTTATGTGTCTCTTTAAGTAAATATTGAATGATGGTTTTGAGTAAGAATTCTTAAAACATACACAACACACTTACATGTACACACATACTTACGTGCACATACTTTGCACATGCGCGCACAAAGCCCTTTAATCCTCTTGAGAATTCTTAACTGTAAATATTTCAGGATAAAAGGATCTCTTCTTTATCTTTTTATTCCTTTAGTTCATTATTTTCTTTTTATTTATGAAGATTTTCTTTTGATGTTTTGTTTTTGAATGCATCGTTGTAAATTATTTATTTTTATTTCTGCAGCATAATATAAGCAATGTTTATTAGTTCTGAAGATATTGTCACCTTCTAAAATTAAATTGTCACCTACTTCTATTTATTTTATTATGTTAAAAATCCCACCATCATTCAAGAGACAATGTGGAAGAATGAATTACAGCTTAAGTTTTAGTATCCTCCTAAGGCATTACCGAGTAGGAATTTTATTTATTCCCGAGGCTCTACTGGGACAGATAATGCGAGAGTTAAAATCTTCAATCGCTGCTGCATTGAATACATGTATATATTTGCTGCATTAAACAAATATCCTTTAAAAAAATTCTGGTAACTTTGGATTAGTCGGTTTGGAAGGAAATTTTTGCAAAAAAATTATAATCACAAGCAAGTGTCCTGAATACATTTTACTGCCCCCCTCCCTTAGCCCCCTGTAATTTAGACCTCAAAAGATTGAATAAGTAAAAATAAAATTTGTTTACGTTTATATTTTTCATATTTATACATTGATGTTGTATTTCATACCTAATAATATTATTGTTTTATCTTTAATAATGGGCCAATATTAACTGGTGGCGTGAGGAAAATAATTTCTTACAGCACTTGTAACCAAACATTACAATTAATCATTAAAAGAGGAGATTTTTATGAAGAATAACATTTTTTAAATGATCAAAATTACATCTAGTTTTCTCTTGGCATTTTTATAAACGGTGTACTTTTTGAGTACAAGGTTCCTGGTACAATTTTAGTACGATAAATGTTTATTTCTATACAAGCAAATGTTTTTATGAAGAGTAAGTTTTTATAATTTATATATATATATATATATATATATATATATATATATATATATATATATATATATATATATATTATATATATACATATTATATTAAAACATTAAAAATAATAATAATACTTACTCTAAGAGGGAAAATATAGGTGTTTACAAAAATTTCTACCTGGGAAACTTCCTTTTTAACTAGACCGAAGAGACGAATGTCGAAAAAATTTTAACTCTATAACACCTATATTCCCCCCCCCCTAAGTTAATTTATATATATATATATTATATATATATATATATATATATATATATTATATATATATATATATATATATATATTATATATATATATATATATATATATATATATATATTATATATATATATATATATATATATATATATATATATATATATATATATATATATATATATATATATATATATATATATATATATATATATATATAGGATCCCACTTAAAGGTCAAATTACTCTATTATTTATGAAATATTGTTAATACAAAATAAATTTCAAAAATTTTCTAAATTACAAAAACCAATTGGATCAGGCTGAAACTTCATATGCATTTTGTATTATATATGGCCAACAAAATTGCGAAGTAAAAACATTAAACATTACATTTAAGTGAACAAATTACGTTTTTCCACTAATTTGTGCGAATTTCGAAAATTAATTAGTGCTGTGGTGGGATATTAATAAGAATAGTAATACGACAACCTAATACAGGATAACAACTGGGTCTCTTGTTAAAATTTGTGTAAGCTCATATCTCAAAGTCAAACTCTTTAAAATCATGTTATTTTGTATTTATTACTTTAAAATTGTATGACGATCTTTTATCGTTTATAAATAAAGAAATAATCTTTTAAATTTAAATTTTAAATCTTAATACATTTATCGTTTTAAAGAAACATTTCCACTTTAAAGTTTTCACAAGGCTATATAAATCTTTAAACCAAGTCTTGGCATTTTCTTTGTCAAGAATCTGAAACAGGGTTTCTAACTCCAAGTGACAATAGTGGTTTTTCTCGTTTAATCTATGGCATTTTGTCGTGTAGATTTACTGAAATTAACTAACAAGTTTTTAATTACTTTTAGAATTTCTTACCTTGGGGTTTAATCGATTTATTGTATGAGTTAAAAGTATTTTAAAAATTATTTTGCGTATTTAGCATTCTCTTAAGTGTTAAGAGAGTAAAGGTGTTAATGTAATTTTTTTTGTCTATGTAAGCTATTTCTCATTTTGTGTTTTTATTGCAATTTTTACTTTTCTTCGCATACTATTGTAAGTATTCAGGAAAAGTATTGTGTTTATCTTTAAAATCCAAAACTAAGATTTCATCCTCCCTACTCAAACTTGCTTCGCTTGTCCTCAGAAAGTCGGTAAATTTAAATTATTTATTTAGTTAAATTTATTTATACTGCAACACGTTTTCGGACTCGCTTCGCTCGTTTTCAGATAACAAATACATCAATTTCATTCCCAGCGGTCACCCATCTAGGCACTAACTAACGATGCTGTTCAACTTTTATGATCCAACAAAAATCATGTATATACTTGTCGTATTAAAACGAAACTTATTTATTACGTAAAAGTATATACGTGTACCAAATTGTAACTCAATTGGATTAGTATCTGATGTTGTACAATTTTTTTAAATAACGTATACATAATCATAGCCACCTCCGTGGCCGAGGTCGTTAGGGCGTTAGTCTTTACACTGACCTTTGACACCCACGGAGGTCTGGGGTTCGCATCCCAGGTTACGCTCTCAGTTTATAGAAGATTATTGTTCAGATAAATTATCGCCAACTTTAAAATACACTTTGAGCGTAACGGTTGATACTACCACCTGAGGTGGTTCCCGCAGGGGTTATCCCTGATGAGCCGCAAGGCTCTAAACAGGCATTATTATTATTATACATAATCATGCAATAAAAATCAAATTTACCATGCTGATAATGAAATGTTGGTCTTATACATGGCTACATGCGTGTTGAATCTCAAATTAATTACATTTTTTCGGGTTTTATAATTTTGCGAAAATTATTGGGTTAATGTCGTCATAAAAAAACATTTTCCGAATAGTAAGGCTATACCTATGGATCTTTGTACAAAGTTTCAACTCTCTATCATAAATACACTAGGAGCTAAGATAATAACACACACACATATAAACAAATAACTTTGTGAAAACCTCTCAGGAGGTCTTAAAACACCTGGAACGGATAATTCCAGTGACATGCTGGTTTAGTATGATATATCGTGTCGTATACTCTTGGGCTGTGTTTGCTCATGTCTTAAACCAAAACTCACTCTCTCATAAGAGAAAGCTACGTTTCATACTTGCCAGATTTTGTTTAATCTCAAACATGTCTTAAAAGAGCCTGATTTTTTTTAAAACTTTTCTTTATCTATTAATTAAAAATATATCCCAAAGAAAAATAAAGATTTATATCTCTCTTTCCATTAAATTTTCTTTTTTAACCCTTTTAGTTTTTTTTATAACTTTTAATGCCAAAGAAATAAAACAGAATTGGTTAAAGGTAAATATTTACTTTTGTGGGAAAAGATTTTTTTTTAAATAATTATATTTATCTTTATTTTTCCAAGAGTAAATGAAGTTTTTAAAAGGTAAAGGATGTGGGGCAGCGGTCTGGTTGGAGGGCTCAAATTTAGGTATCACTCCTTTTTGTTTACTCGTTTATTTAGGTTTTTTTTTTAAAAAAGGTTTAATTTAAAAATTTCCTTCTAGCAAAAACTACAGTAAATGTGCGATAAGAGACTTTTGTTTTTTTTGTTAATACGATTTTTTTATCTAATTTTCCTTATCCTCACTTACGTTGTAATGATAAATTTTTCCTTTTCTATAGTGAGAATTATCTTTTTTTTAATTTAAAAAATTAAATAGTTATTTATTTTAAATAAAATAAAAATGAAGGTCGCACTTCCACTATAATAATAAATAAAAAAAACACCTTGATAGTAAGTAAAAAAAATCCATTATATTGGGTATTTACCATAGAGATATATTACTAGAGGAGCCCTATTGGTTAAATTTTGAAACACTGAAAATGTAACCAGACCAGCTTGGCCCAATCGAATTAAAACAATGCATGGGAAGCCGAAAACAATTGATTTATTTTAACCCCAACTCACTCTTAAAAGAGGTTTCAATAAGGTTACACAGAGCCCCTGAGAGCCCCAAAAAATGTTTCAGGCATCTGAATGTAATAAGATAGCCCATGGTATTTTGGCTCCATGGTATTTACTATTTAAATTTAGCTTTAATCATCAAGTTCTTTATCTTATAATGTTTTTACTTGATAATGTTTATCTATTCACCTTGTGATGTAACACAGCCTTATTTTTATGACGCAAAGATCCAATTTTATTCCCTAAACTACGAACAACATTTTTTTATTAGAATCTCACCCAATTTGGTGTACGTAATACCAAACCCATAGGTTTAAGCCTTTAGGATATAGATTTTTAATGTAATAGATAAGATATAGTAGATTTTTGAAGAAGAATGAAAATCATTTTCTAAGCATGATATCGAAAATTTAAAATGATCAATTCAAATTCAAATTCAAAAATCCTTTTATTTATTTTGTAGTACATTTTTTAGCTATTATACAATATACAGGGTGGTCCAGCTAAGAAGGACAAGACCTTTTTCTCGGAAACTATAACAGCTAGAAGGATGCGGTTTCCGGCGTTGGATTCAATGTAATAGTGAGCAGACGAGAAAAATCCGTTTTCGGGCGCGCTTCGCGCCTGTCATAGAGATGTTAATGCTAACTTTTTTAATTTTATAGTTAGGTATAGGGAACTTTTTTTTGTTCTTTAAAGAATGAAAAATAAGGAAGATTAGTGAAGACCGCATTAAAATCGGACAATTTTTAACCGAGCTATGATGAAAAAACATTTTTTATTAAATTTAGCTCACTTCGGCGCCATTTTGGATGATGTTGCATTTAAATAAAATTTATTATAGGGACATATTTTTAAACTAGAAACATCGCTTTAATAAAAGAATATCAAAAGTTTTAATTCTAACCTCAGTTTTAGGTGTAAAATAGTCGTTAAACATAACAAAAACAAAAAAAATATGGTTTTTCTAAGATACCATGAAAAGTAAGATAGGGAGCTATAGTTTTTATGGTTTGTACAGTTAGCTAACATAAAAAGCAACAAAATGAGTCCAATTTTAACAAATTCGCTTCACAATTTCAAAAGTTATTACTAATAAATCTCTTAAAATTGCCAAAAATGGAATATTTTTTATAGTTTACCACCCTATTGTTGATATTTAATGGAACTGCAACGTCATCATACCTTGTGATCTTTATTTCAGCTTGTATAAGGATTCCAGAACGCCTAAAACACTTATTTTTGTTCATTGGTTTTGGAGAAATTACGATTATGGTGATTTTCGTCAATCGTAGAATGCAGATTAGAGGTACCTTGCAAAAACCAAGTAAAATCCTTCATAAACGTTAATAAAAAATTGATTTTGATGATAACTACTTCGTTTCTAGGGGTGAAGGACCAATAAATAGCAAATCACACAACTAGACTGTAAAGTGATATTTTACTGCTGCGGAAGTTTAATAACGTCAATGAAACCAGCCAATTTTATTTCCGGAGCAATAAATTATCATTATTTATACTATTTACGTTTAGTTATGCATTTATTAAAAAGAGTCGATTTTTTGTAAGAATAATTTAATTTAACTTAGTTTAAAGAAATTAAAACACAAGATTGATAAATAATCATTCATACTTTTACAAAATTAAGGTAAAATAATACGGGGACCTACGGCCTAGGTGGATGGGGACCTACGGCTCAATTAGGTGGCCATCAAGGTCTCCGGACTTGACCCCACACGATTTTTCCGGTGGGGCTATTTAAAGGACAACGTATATAAAAAGGTAGGAACTGTTTGAAGTGTGGAAGACTACAAAAATTGAGCATTGAGCAAAGTATTCCCTATAGAGTCCTGTATAAATGGGGAGCCGTAGGTCCCCATATTATTTTACCTTAATTTTGTAAAAGTATGAATGATTATTTATCAATCTTGTGTTTTAATTTCTTTAAACTAAGTTAATTAAATTATTCATACAAAAAAACGACTCTTTTTAATAAATGCATAACTAAACGTAAATAGTATAAATGATAATTTATTGCTCCGGAAATAAAATTGGCTGGTTTTTGACGTTATTAAACTTCCGCAGCAGTAAAATATCACTTTACAGTCTAGTTGTGTGATTTGCTATTTATTGGTCCTTCACCCCTAGAAACGAAGTAGTTATCATCCAAATCAATTTTTTATTAACGTTTATGAAGGATTTTACTTGGTTTTTGCAAGGTACCTCTAATCTGCATTCTACGATTGACGAAAATCACCATAATCGTAATTTCTCCAAAATGAACAAAATAAGTGTTTTAGGCGTTCTGGAATCCTTATACAAGCTGAAATAAAGATCACAAGGTATGATGACGTTGCAGTTCCATTAAATATCAACAATAGGGTGGTAAACTATAAAAATATTCCATTTTTGGCAATTTTAAGAGATTTATTAGTAATAACTTTTGAAATTGTGAAGCGAATTTGTTAAAATTGGACTCATTTTGTTGGCTAACTGTACAAACCATAAAAACTATAGCTCCCTATCTTACTTTTCATGGTATCTTAGAAAAACATATTTTTTTTGTTTTGTTATGTTTAACGACTATTTTACACCTAAAACTGAGGTTAGAATTAAAACTTTTGATATTCTTTTATAAAGCGATGTTTGTTTAAAAATATGTCCCTATAATAAATTTTATTTAAATGCAACATCATCCAAAATGGCGCCGAAGTGAGCTAATTTAATAAAAAATGTTTTTCATCATAGCTCGGTTAAAATTGTCCGATTTTGATGCGGTCTTCACTAATCTTCCTTATTTTTCATTCTTTAAAGAACAAAAAAAGTTCCCTATACCTAACTATAAAATTAAAAAGTTAGCATTAACATCTCTATGACAGGCGCGAAGCGCGCCGAAAACGGATTTTTCTCGTCTGCTCACTATTACATTGAATCCAACGCCGGAAACCGATCCTTCTAGCTGTTATAGTTTCCGAGAAAAAGGTCTTGTCCTTCTTAGTGGACCACCCTGTATATATATAATTTTCTTAATACTAACATTCAATAGAGCACATCACACAAGGCTAAGCCTGAGAGTGGAGGAGCATTAAAATTATCAAATATAGTAAAGAATAAAATTATTAAACATAAATTTTTTTTTTTAAAAAATTGACTGAACAGTCTATAGTAAATTATCATAAATATCACATTTTAACTAGTAAGTTAAAAAGTCTTAAAATATATATCACTTTAGTTGTATAAAAATACACATCTTTATTTTTATTTTTATTGAACATTGAAAGTTTTTTTTTTAATTTTATTTAGGCTCTATAATGTGACCTAGCTGATTTAGCTCCTGTTGAGAGTAAGAGATTAGCCAACTTTGTATACTTTTTTTAAAGACTTAGTATTTTTTTTTACATCAAATGGGAATTTATTAAGCAAACAGGTCCTAAAAGTTATGTGATGTTGACCAATACTTTTATTACAATAAGGAACATTATATTTAGAGCTGTTTCTCAGGTTATGTGAAGTATTTACAGGATTAGTTGTACATAGTTGGTGTTTAGAAGATATAAATACTACATTTATATAAAGTGCTTTAATGCTTAACAGACCTACTGTTTGGTACAAGTCTTCAGTAGAAAATTGAATGGGAAGTTTGAAAATAATTTTAAGAAGCTTTTTATGTGCTATAATTAAAGGATTTAAGTGGGTTGGAGAGGCTCCTCCCCACCCAATAATACCATACATTAAGATTGATTGCACAAGTGAATAATATACTATTTTCATTTGGTTTACATTGACAATATTTTTTTTCGCGGCAAAAAATAATAAACTTACATTTTTTCGAATTTTTGAATTTTGCTGACTCAGCAAACCGGGTTAATTACGTCACAACAATCTGGTTTTCAATAAGGTTTTCAATAAGGTTTTCAATTCATCCGACAGATTTTAGCACCGGTAAAAATTTAAAGTCAAATATCAATTTTAAATCTCTTAGGTACATATTTTACATCTACGTATATATGTATTTTCAGCGGATTAATATTTTTGATCAAACTTTATACAAAAATCAACCTTTTAGGGTGGACACAAACCTTATTGAAAACCAGATTGTTGTGACGTAATTAACCCGGTTTGCTGAGTCAGCAAAATTCAAAAATTCGAAAAAATGTAAGTTTATTATTTTTTGCCGCGAAAAAAGTCCTTTTTATTTTTAGGCGCTGAATCAAATAAAAACCATACAAAGTGGATTTAACCACTCTAAGTGACCAAAAAGTCAACAAACCATAATAAATGACTGGAAACCAAAATTAAAAGGTAATGCGCTAAACATCTTAATAAAAACACTAGCTGAGCATTAAACTAGGACCAATAATGGTGTGCACTGCCAATTTTAGAGGCATAGTTTTGTATAACCAACAGAATAATTATGCGGTTAAAAAAATACAGAAAAAACAGTTTCGAGTAGTGCTTGATAATTGATTTAGTGCTCAAGTTATAAAGCATAAAACAGAGCATTAAGTGAGAAATGGATTTTTAAGCACGGAAAAACGCATAGCAATGGAAATTCGTCCGGCATGCGGACTACCGCGCCAGAATTTTTTAGATTCTTATTACTGTTGATACAAGAATGATAATGAAAATAATATTTAGTTAATCCTGTTAATCTTATCAATGTCAGTCGAGAGTTACAGAATTTAGTTTTGATCATGTATCTGTGTGTCTGTGAGTATTTGTATGCGCGTGTATTTGTCCCGGGAGTAATAATTTACTTCTAAATATAATGGAATAGTTTGTCACCTGTTATCTTAATCTTGTATTACATCAAATTGACATAATTGCTTTTAGAATTTTAACTCGACATAGATCTGGTAATCGCTCTCGAGTAGTACTGATAATATTAATACTATTAAGGAATATCTGTAAAAGAATATAAACATTTGACATGTGTTACTTGTTGGGAATGACCTCTTCTGAGATTACTAATATTGCTGAAGTCAGCATAGTTTGTAATCATCATTTATTTATTTTTATTTTTGGCTTGATTGTCGTATAAAATTAAATTAAAAATTATTTAAACAAACGCATAATTAAAACTTTCTCTACAAAGGGACACGCCAGCAATGGTTTTACTTTTGTCTATCGATCACTCCTGTTACTTAGTCATGCAGCAGTTGTGTTTATCCGTGGATCTAAATTATATAATAAATAATAATAATGCCCATTTGGGGCCATGCAGCACATCTGGGATAAACCCTGCGGGAACCATTTAAGTGGTAGTGGTAATTGTTACGGTCCAAGTGTAAAACATATGGCGATAACGTTTATAGAATTAAGTAAAATTTATTATTATTAAAAATTATTTATAAAAATTTATAGAATAAAGTTGTAATAATTTTTTTAAATTTCCCTCAGTCAGCATATTATCCAACCCCGGATTAAATCACCAGACTTATGGTTTTCTTACTCTACTCTATGGTTCTGTAAATCCTATGACTAAATTATTTACACAATTATATATATATATATATATATATATTATATATATATATATTATATATAATATATATATATATATATATATATATATCTGATATTTTATTTCAGCGTTAGGATTTAACATATAAATAAGGTAAAAATAATATTAGTTTAATAATTTATAAATAAATATATTTTATGTATCACATCATTTCGTTAATATCAGTAATATTTCGTAATATATCTATACTCGAGGTTGAGATACTTTCCCAACTTGCACTTACAGTGCTGAGTGAGTGTGTAATTGAACTTAAATTGTTTATTTCCTCATAAAACTTTCAATTTCTTTATCAGTAACTAGTACATCGTCTTCGATTCTGACTCCACCGAAACCCCTCAGTTTGTTTAAAACACCTGGCACTAAGAATTTCTTTTTTATGTCATCTTTAAGTGCTTGGTCTAGTAAATGGTCGATGAAGTAGCAACCTGGTTCGACCGTTAAAACCATATTTTTTTCTAGTGTTCGTGCTGTTCTCAGGGATTTCCTCCATGGCTCAGTTGGTCTTGATGGTGTACCTTCTATGTAACCTCCACAATCATGAACGTCTACTCCGAGTAAATGCCCTAAACCATGAGGCATAAAGACACCTCCGATACCTGCCGACATCATTTCATCTACATCTCCCTTAAGAGCTCCGTATTTCTTTAATGCGTTTAAAATAGTTTTCATCGATAAATCGTGCATATCGACCCAACTCACACCTGGTTTCATAGCCGACAATACAGCATTTCGTGCGTCTAATACTGCGTTATATATCACTTTTTGAGGTTCAGTAAATTTCCCGTTGATAGGGAATGAAACAGTAATATCTGCTGAATACCCTAGATACGATGCTCCCATATCGAACAAACACATATCGCCGTCCTTTATCAATTTGTCATTGGGAGCAGCTGCGTGTCCGTAGTGGAGAGTTGCTCCGTTATGTCCTGAACCACAGATACAAGTGTAAGCAGTGTATCTACACCCGGCTTCGTTGTAACAGAAGTATTTGAACATAGCTTCCCCTTGATACTCCCTCATACCTGGTTTCAGGTTTTTCAAAACGTATTTATGAGCCTCAGACGAAATAACTGCTACTTGACGCATTAACTCGATTTCTTTGTCTGTTTTAAAAACTCTTAAATCCGAAATCACATCGAATAATACTGTTTTGTCTACCTTTTGTTCACATATACCGTCATAATCAGCTTCTGCTGTGAATAAACCTGAGTCGCTATTTCTACCGTAAAGTGTTAAAAGGGATTCTGGCTTATCACTTTTCAGTACTGATCGCATTTCATCAGTGTAGTAAACTTGATCGACTTTATAAATTGATTTAACATCATCAGGTGTACATAGCTTACCCATCCAAGTAGCATATTCAGCAGGTAATCTCGGCATAAACAAAATACACTTACCGCTACTAATCCTTATTAATCCGTAGAATCCAGGTTCTTTCACTCCAAAACACCAGTGGAAATACGGTTCTTGTCTAAATTCATAATCTACGTCTGTCGAATAATGACTTATATTATTACCTCCTTGAAGCAAAACGGCCGAATTTTTATGAGTTTCTCTCAACTTTTCAACTAACCTCTTTCGATTTTCTTTAAATACATCCATCGGCTCTGGAATGGGACATTTTGGAAACTTCTGCATTTTAATTTTACCAGCGTACTACTTATTACACGATACGAAATAAAACTGTTACCTCCGAGAGGTTTTACTTAACTAGTGTCAGATAATTACGTTTTTGTCCCCCACTACTGTTTAATATTGCAGTGAAAGAGTGAGATAAGCCGTGTCCCTGTAGATACGCCCCGTAACTGCAACAACTATCAGACTTGTATATATTTAACACTTATCTTAGGTTTTCAACAGAAAATTTGCTCTGAGCTCTGACAAACTGAGCTGCTACTTTCTTTGCTTTATTTGAGCTGTTTTATACCTTGCTAAATGACGTAGGAAATAGTAGTAGTCTCTTAACATTTTGAGCTCCATTGTGAACTGTGATGAAGGTTATGTGTTAAAATTCAATTTATTCAATAACTCTTTAGGCATAGAGATATATTACTAGAGAGGGCATAGTCTATCTCATTACGTTAAGAAGCCTGATACAGGTTTTGGGGGCTCCCAGGGGGTCTGCATAACCTCATAGAAACCTCCTTTATAACTAAGTTATAGTTATAATTAATCAATAATTGTATATTTTTTCACACATTGTTTGTGTTTTGTTTTGTATTATAAACGTCTAATTATATAAGTGATTGTAATTTTGTGGTGTTTATTTGATTACATTAATAATCGAGGGTGTTAGGTTAATTGAAAGGTTACTTTTTGATGTTTCAAAATACAACCGATAGGAGTCTTCAAGTTATAATACCTCTATGCTTTAAGCTGAAGTGATTTTGTTCTGATCTTTATTGCGGTCTAATGACGTCATACATGATTCTTAAACATTGAGGTTCAGGAAATCCATGAGGTTAATTTTCGTACTAAGTTTTATTTTGATAAGGATTTGAAAGTTATCGTGTGTCATAAAAACATCTAGTAACAATTTTTTTTTTACAACACATACACTTATTTTGTACAAACATACACTTATTTTGTACAAACATACACTTATTTTGTACAAACATACACTTATTTTGTACAAACATACACTTATTTTGTACAAACATACACTTATTTTGTACAAACATACACTTATTTTGTACAAACATACACTTATTTTGTACAAACATACACTTATTTTGTACATACATACACTTATTTTGTACAAACATGCACTTATTTTGTACAAACATACACTTATTTTGTACAAACATACACTTATTTTGTACATACATACACTTATTATATACTATTGATTAGTTTGTTCCTCCCATGTAGAAAATCACTTCCCTCCTCTATGACGCAAATCTCATTAGCTTATTTTTTTTCCTTGGCAAGTATCTAAGATATTTTAAATTAATGAAGACTTTAGTCCTTTTTTATTTCAATTTATTGAAAATAAATTGTTGAAGAGCTTTCGTCCAGGGATCCAGAGCTTCTTCGGTTCTTAAAAATTACAAAAATGAAAAAGTTAGAAAATTTTAATAAAAAAGGACTTACTTCATTAATTTAATTGATATTACAATTCTTAATAGTCCAAAAAGCTCTAAAGTTATCTAAGATAACTTTGTCATTATTTATAGTTTATGTAATGCTGAATGGAATGAGATCCATTGCAGCTCATTCGGTCTCTAAATAACTCTGACTTCTTCTATTTTTAGATATTTTTTAAATATTTTTGTCTGCCATGCCATTTTTAGCTTTGCGTTTGAGTGGCATAAATCATGAAATTTCCATAGAATAACTTCGTATCTTGAGTGCTTCACTAGTTTGATTTTTCTAAGGAAATGTGAAGGAGAAACGTTGTCAAATTTTGATGTCGAGTTTTTTTTTGCGAGAGGAGGGGGTTAAAGTACATACTGCAGAGGTTCTCTAAAAACTCTCCTTTTTACATCTAAAACGACAACCGAGGGAAAGGTCTATTTGTAATTCATGTCGCGGCACGTTCCGATGACAGCCGCCACCGCACTGTATTCACCGAAATTATTCAATAACTCGTATATTTACAGAGTCTGAGTTTACCTTTTTACTTGGTCTCTATTCCTGTGCCAGCTACGTATAGATAGGATATAAAGGAGAAGTAAAATAAGGAGGGGGTATACGTGGTCGGGGGACGGATAAAAACGTGACCGCACTAATACTAACCTAGACCATCATTCCGTTCTATTTTTCTATTATTTTATTAAGTCTCAACGTCTATACTGTTAAAATATGACGCAGTTCCTTTTTTTAAAAAAATACGTGCTACTCTGTCATAAAATGCATTTCAGTTTGCTTATCTGGACACGAGTTGCTTGGAAAATAATAAACCTAACTTGGTTGACTGAATTTAAATAATATATATTATTCAAATCCCGTATACCATCATCTGATTTTATATAGAATAAAGTTTTAAAATTTAAAATAAGCTAGCAAGCTACCCACGCTTAGCCTAAGCTGAAAATCACAACTTTTTTTTAAGTGACCTTATACTATTAACTGGAAGAATTTATCACTAAGTACAGGTGTTTTTTATTTGGTATTTTGACATCTCGATGTTAGTGATAGACTGGTAGTAGTAAGGTATAGTCTGCTTAGATAGACACACGCTATGTTAGAGATAGAGTAGTAGTATTAAAGTATAGTCTGCTTAGATAGAAACACGCTATGTTAGAGATAAAGTTGTAGTAGTAAAGTATAGTCTGCTTAGATAGAAACACGCTATGTTAAGAGACAGAGTAGTAGTAGTCAAAGTATAGGGTGCTTAGATAGAAACACGCTATGTTAGAGATAGAGTAGTAGTATTAAAGTATAGTCTGCTTAGATAGAAACACGCTATGTTAGAGATAGAGTTGTAGTAGTAAAGTATAGTCTGCTTAGATAGAAACACGCTATGTTAGAGACAGAGTAGTAGTAGTCAAGTATAGTCTGCTTAGATAGAAACACGCTATGTTAGAGATAGAGTAGTAGTATTAAAGTATAGTCTGCTTAGATAGAAACACGCTATGTTAGAGATAGAGTTGTAGTAGTAAAGTATAGTCTGCTTAGATAGAAACACGCTATGTTAGAGATAGAGTAGTAGTATTAAAGTATAGTCTGCTTAGATAGAAACACGCTATGTTAGAGATAGAGTAGTAGTATTAAAGTAAGTCTGCTTAGATAGAAACACGCTATGCTGCTTAGATAGAAACACGCTATGTTAGAGATAGAGTAGTAGTCAAGTATAGTAAGATATATGCCTGCTTAGATAGAAACACGCTATGTTAGAGATAGAGTAGTAGTATTAAAGTATAGTCTGCTTAGATAGAACACGCTATGTTAGAGATAGAGTAGTAGTATTAAAGTATAGTCTGCTTAGATAGAAACACGCTATGTTAGAGATAGAGTAGTAGTATTAAAGTATAGTCTGCTTAGATAGAAACACGCTATGTTAGAGATAGAGTAGTATAAAGTATAGTCTGCTTAGATAGAAACACGCTATGTTAGAGATAGAGTAGTAGTAGTCAAGTATAGTCTGCTTAGATAGAAACACGCTATGTTAGAGATAGAGTAGTAGTATTAAAGTATAGTCTGCTTAGATAGAAACACGCTATGTTAGAGATAGAGTAGTAGTATTAAAGTATAGTCTGCTTAGATAAAAACACGCTATGTTAGAGATAGAGTTGTAGTATTAAAGTATAGTCTGCTTAGATAGAAACACGCTATGTTAGAGATAGAGTAGTAGTATTAAAGTATAGTCTGCTTAGATAGAAACACGCTATGTTAGAGACAGAGTAGTAGTAGTCAAGTATAGGGTGCTTAGATAGAAACACGCTATGTTAGAGATAGAGTAGTAGTATTAAAGTATAGTCTGCTTAGATAGAAACACGCTATGTTAGAGATAGAGTTGTAGTAGTAAAGTATAGTCTGCTTAGATAGAAACACGCTATGTTAGAGACAGAGTAGTAGTAGTCAAGTATAGTCTGCTTAGATAGAAACACGCTATGTTAGAGATAGAGTAGTAGTATTAAAGTATAGTCTGCTTAGATAGAAACACGCTATGTTAGAGATAGAGTTGTAGTAGTAAAGTATAGTCTGCTTAGATAGAAACACGCTATGTTAGAGATAGAGTAGTAGTATTAAAGGTATAGTCTGCTTAGATAGAAACACGCTATGTTAGAGATAGAGTAGTAGTATTAAAGTAGTCTGCTTAGATAGAAACACGCTATGTTAGAGATAGAGTAGTAGTATTAAAGTATAGTCTGCTTAGATAGAAACACGCTATGCAAGTATAGTCTGCTTAGATAGAAACACGCTATGTTAGTAGAGTAGTAGTATTAAAGTATAGTCTGCTTAGATAGAAACACGCTATGTTTAGAGATAAGTAGTAGTATTAAAGTATAGTCTGCTTAGATAGAAACACGCTATGTTAGAGATATAGTAGTAGTATAGTCAGATAGAAACAGCTATGTTAGAGATAGAGTAGTGTATAGTCTGCTTAGATAGAAACACGCTATGTTAGAGATAGAGTTGTAGTAGTTAAAGTATAGTCTGCTTAGATAGAAACACGCTATGTTAGAGATAGAGTAGTAGTAGTCAAGTATAGTCTGCTTAGATAGAACACGCTATGTTAGAGATAGAGTAGTAGTATAAAGTATAGTCTGCTTAGATAGAAACACGCTATGTTAGAGATAGAGTAGTAGTATTAAAGTATAGTCTGCTTAGATAGAAACACGCTATGTTAGAGATAGAGTTGTAGTATTAAAGTATAGTCTGCTTAGATAGAAACACGCTATGTTAGAGATAGAGTTGTAGTAGTAAAGTATAGTCTGCTTAGATAGAAACACGCTATGTTAGATAGTAGTAGTAAGTATAAGATGCTATGTTAGAGATGTAGTATTAAAGTATAGTCTGCTTAGATGTTGGTATGAATAGATATATCTAAATATACGCATAGATATTGGTATAAATAGATATATACAATATGCATACCCCCTATATACGTTAGGTATACGTTTATGTACTAAATTAATTTTGTATGGTAAATTAAAACGTTCCTTACAATTAGGAAAATTAAACTTAATTTATATACTATTTTCGTATGAGTACAGAGCTATCATGTATATTTATAGCAATAAGTTTAAAATTTAAACAAAAAGGCATAGAATTTATCTAAAACATTTTATAATTCAAATCTCGTCACAACTCTGAGAGGTAAGAGAATTGGTTTTAGGAGAATTGGAATTCTCATTCCCCATAATTCCAGAAAACAGCGCTGTAACAAACAAGAACTCTATTCAAAATTTTGAATGACGGGATAAACAAGAAGAAACCCGTCACAGTTGGAATACCAGATGACATGACAGTCAAATCCCTTATTCCTCATTAAACTGGAATGGAATTTGGAGAGAAAAGTCCCGAATTTCCCTTCTGAAAGAAAATAGGTTTTCCTGTTTTCATAGACTCGGCACTGAGTACTTATTTTTCATTTGTCTTCCCTTTCATTCAACTTATCTTTACATCCACTCGGTAATTTTCAAAAACATGGATGTATGGTAATGTTTAGTTTATTAATACGTCTTTACTCCCCTTTAACTTTGACGAAAGGTATTTACAAAAAGTATTGTAAAATGTATTGTGTGTTTTATTCACTGTACAAAAATATATGGAAAGATACTCGAAATGATTAAATCCTATTATATTTCCATATATTCCTATAAATATTTCCAATTATAAATATTGTTTGATTACACAACTGAGTAATACTCAGTTGGATTATTTTGTTTGTTAGGCACTGATGATGACCTCTTATTAGGTTGAAAGTGCTTTGCTATAAAGAAATATATTTTTGTGGAGAGACTCCTTCCTCTTTTATTATTGAGTAATACTCTTATGTAATCAAACAATAGTTATGTACCCTCCAAAGGATAAAATACACCATTACCCAGCTTTTTGTTGGTTCCAGAGGCACTGGTCGAGGAAACTAAAATGGTTAGCGGGGTTTTGGAGTTGATTCCTAAGGCTTATCTAAGGAAACAATACGATTTAATGCTGAGGCGAAGCCAAGGAAGTTAAATATAGCGAGGGTACTTTTGCTTTGGGGGTACAAACAATATTTAAAAGTCATCAGGGAATTATAATTCCAAAGGACCGACGACTAAAGTTTGACCTCAGTAATTTCCAAAAAAAAGAACTTTGTTTTTTCTTTCAGAGAATCTTTCAGCCTTTGATCAAAGCTGAAAACGAGTACCAGCTTTCAGTCTTTGGTCGAAGCTGAAAATAAGTACCAGCTTTCAGCTTTCTGTTAAATCTGAAGGAGATAGAAAGCGTATTATCAACTAATACTTAATTAACTATCATTACCCCATGTGTAGATGTGTATATTATATATTTTATCTATATATTTTATCTATATATTTTTTAAAACATTTTAAGAAATTACATAAGCATGATAGTCTTATCAAAATTACCAAGTTTTGTCTCTATATGATTTACAGCAGAAGTGCAATCTCACTTCCGCAAGTGCTATAAATGTGAAGATGGTCCCTTATTTTTACCTTTATTATAAAACTCTTGGTATAAAATGCAAAAAAGAAAGTCATCTTTTATTGCCATTTTATTTATTACATCGTTTAAAAGTTTTTTTATGACTTCAAACAGTTTTTCCATTTCCATTATATAAAGTTTGCGATTTTCCCTTACTTAGATAAGCCTGTAAGCTCCTTATTGTATTTAAGTATAAAAGAGTTTTATTGCACTTATAGAAATATAATCGATAATTCTTTGCTTATTAAAAGTTGTGCTGGATACTTAACTAAATTATTTCTCTACCATGGTTATCTAGCTACTAAAACTTTGTTAACTATTATACTTTTAATTATCATAATTGTTATTGTATCACTCAATGAAAATTTGAAAAAAATCGGGTACGGGAAACCTCGAAAGTTTTCCTCTGATACGCTACACTCATTCTCCCTACTTCGAATTCGCTTCGCTTGTCCACAGAATTTACAAGTCGTTAAATTCATACGGCAACCCGTCTTTGGACTCGCTTCGTTTGTTTTTAGATAATAAATACATCAGTTTTATTCCCAGCGGTAAATATTTTATGTTCTATTAAAAACCATGGATATTATTGTCGTCTTAAAACGAAATAGTGTGTTTAATATTATGTAAAGGTATATACTTGAAATTAAAAAGGTTGTATTTACCGCAAGTTGAAGAAGCAATCGAAGAATCAGCTACCGTCGATACTTGCTGTTGGATATAAATATCCATGGACCGGTTTCGGCATAACGCCAACATCAGCAGGTGGGGCAACACTCGAGCTCTCAACTAATAAAGTTATAGCAGTGATTAACTTCTAGTCTCAATGGGCACGACGAGCCCCCTATCTTCAGAGGGCTCGTCGTGCTCATTGAGACTAGAAGTTAATCACTGATATAACTTTATTAGTTGAGAGCTCGAGTGTTGCCCCGCCTGCTGATGATGGCGTTATGCCGAAACCGGTCCAGGGATATTTATATCCAACAGCAAGTATCGACGGTAGTTGATTCTTCGACTATATATACTTGAATCAAATTTCAACTCAATTGGAGTATTTTCCGATTTTGACAATTTTTTAAAAAGCGTATATAAGTCTAATAATGATAAATATACAAGTATACAAATCATTCGATAAAAATTGATCTAATGCTGATGATGACATAAAAATTGGGACGTATGTTAGTCTTATACATGACTACATGCGTGAAAAATCTTAAATTGATCACAAGTTTTTCCGCGATTTATGATTTATCGAAATGTTTGCTGAGTCATTATTGCGGGTTAATGACGTCATAAAAATATTTTCTTGACAGCACAAGTACACCTATAGACTGATTTTCGTATAAAGTTTTTTAGTGTAAGCTACGATGATAACAGAACCACACACACACACGCACACATACCGACAGACAACTTTGTCAAAACCACTTGGGAGGCCTTAAAAACACCTGGATCAGATAATTCAGGTGACATCCCAGTTGAGGACTTTTTTTGCAAACGCAGTACTTTTTCTATACACCTACAGTATAAATGAGGAAAAGTAAATAGGTAAATAATATTATAGAATTATTTCCAAAATTGAAAACTGAGCCAAGCTAAGATCGAGGAATATGTACATTGTAACAAATACGTACATATACTTCTTTTTTAAAATTCCTTGCCTTTTTGAAATAAAACCATGATTTTAAAAACTTACTATTTAAATGTTTTTTAACCATAATGTTTGTTTGTTACAGGTATTGCTTGTATTTATTACATCTCCTTTAAATGGTACGTTTTTCTTCATTTAAAACTAGTAACGAATATTAAAATTTACAAATTGACTAATAATGGAACTTCATTGGTGTACTTGACTTCCAAACTTAAATGTATAGCTTGAAAAATCTATGCCTACAGCCTACATAAGCTATGTTATACTTATATCTTGTTTAATTACAAAGAGGACCCCATGTTATTATGTTAATTAAATTAAAGAAACTTTTAGCAAGAAAAGAGAAATGTGATTAATCATTTTAATTAATAATTATACAATTAAATTATGAAAAGAATAATAAAAATAGAGAACGGGGTACCTCGGAACTTTTCCTCATCACATCAGATTCCCTACGCTCATTCTTCCTACTTCTGACTCGCTTCGCTCGTCCTCAGAATATACAATTTGCCAAATTTTAACTGCAGCACGTCTTCGGAGTCGCTTCGCTTGTCCTCAGATAATAAATAGATCTGTTTCATTCTCAGCGGTCTCTCATCCAGGAACTGATCACGTTCGATGCAGCTTAACTTTTATGATCCAACATAAATCATGGATGCACTTATGGTATTGAAACGAAACTTAGTGTACTTATTTATTACGTAAAAGTATAAACTCGCACCAAAGTTTAACTCAATCAGATTATTATCCGAAATTTACAATTTTTAAAAAACGTACACAAGTCATTCGATAAAAATCGAACTAATGCTTATAATAAGATGAAACTTAGCACATATGTTAGTCTTATACGTAGCTACATGCATGCCAAATCTCAATCCGATCGCATTATGTTTTCGCGTTTTATGATTTTTCGAAATTTTCGCTGAGTCATTATTGCGGGTTAGTCACGTCATAAAAAATATTTTCCGAATAGCATAACTGAAATTGTAAACTGATTTTTGTACAAAGTGTCACTATGTGAACCACGTTCAAATTTCTAAAGTTGCCTCTATTTCTTCTAACTCGGGGTTCGTTAATTCCTTTAAATGTAAAAAGTTATCGCGGCTAGCAAATGGACAAACAGTTAAATGTTGTCTTCAGTAATGTATGTCGAAGTTTTAAGTTATCCGTTATTATCTTCATGTCTGATATCTTCACTTTTCAAATCTCAAGATATTTTCTTACAATTTCGAGTTATTTATTTATCGTTTGCTTTACCTTCGGCAAATAGATAAGGACAGTAAAATTCGTCTGAAGAATCTGAGCGATCTGCACAATCACGCTTTCCATCGCAAATTTGCGCTTTGCTTATACATGTCTTGGAATCTCTATCAGGACATTTGAACTTATTTTGAGGACAATCTTCTTGAGTAAACTCGAAATGAAATCCTTTATTAGTGTGTGGACAGAATCGTTCATCTGACCAATCATCGCAGCCGTTGTAACGATTGCAAATTTCATGTCTAGGATTACACGTCACCTTACGTTTGCCCAAAGAGGTATTTGGTCTTTTACATATAAACTCATCTGGTTTGCACGGTCCGCTAACCAAATAATAAAAGAAACCATTATACCCCATATTGAAATTATCCGAGCAATACTTTTCATCCGAAGTATCTGTACAGTCGTAAATTCCGTCACACAATGACGAATTCTTAACACAATCCGTGTACTCGTTTTGCTCGCTTAGTTGTCTCCAGTTATAGCCGTCTTCGCACTGAACATACCCAACAGGACAGACTTTACGATTTAATTTATTCTCCAAACTAATGGAAACTACACTAAAAACGAACCAAAAACTAATAAATATTCTCGCCATGGTTACGAGTAGACTAAACTATTCCTACTATGTAAAATTATATTTATTCCATTATCCTCTCTGTAAAATCTAATAATTTAACCAAATAGATAACTAAATTTTTTTGATAAAAGTTGATTTCAGTATATACATTTTTTATATATTGATTCAATATTTTGCTTTTTTTTAAAGCGTTAATAGGGAGTAACTAATCATATTTAGTTTAATAATCAATTCCACATGAAATAATAATAAATTAATTTATTTCGGCCTAGATTTATATCTACAAAATTTAATTAAATGACTTTTAAATATTTTTTGATAATTTTGTTTATAAAAAGTATTTATCTTTCATCGTTACCTGATAAAGGAATTCTGGTGTGGTGGTCCGCAAGCCAGGCGAATTTTATTTGAAATGCGTGCTTCTTTTTCAACAATTCATTTCTTGTTTAAGTTCCCGGTTTATGCCTTTTAAATCTGAGATATGTCATTGCTACTTGTTTCTTAATTTTTCCCGAAAATCTTATGACTTATACAAAACTATGTATTTTATCTACTCCTTGTATTGTATGTTCTACTTACAGTCTTGTTATCTCACACTGTAAATGTACTTTTACTCCCTAGGGAGGAAAAGTGAAAGTGTTGCCAACTTGACAAAAATTTTTAGTAAAATTTTTAGGAATTTTAGGAAATTTTTAGGATTTTTCTCGGTGTTGTATTGGTACTACGGGTAGAATATACAATATTCTACGCTAATGTGTAAATTACAAATATAGCATTACACATTATTCTATTGACAGCTTACAATAAAATAATGTGAAGATAGTGGCTTTATTCTCTCATCAGAGTAATTGACATGGTAAGAATAAACTAAACTAACACAATAACAATTAAGGAGCTGAAGAATATATTAATAGTTGTTAGTATTAGTTCTCTAGTCGTAGATAAAATGTAATATGCAACAAGGGATGAAAGTTTTCAGCTCTCGTATTGTCTGCCTCGTCAAGCCTCGGGAGCCAAAATGTTAGTTAACTCCCTCGGCAAGCCTCGGGAGCTAACTAGTTTATCTCCCTCGGCCTACCGGCCTCGTGAGCTAATGTAGTTTCCTCCTTAGGCGCTGCCTTAGGACGAAACTTTAACTTGAGCTGTAAAACTTACTTTCATCCCTTGTTGCATAAATAACTATTGTTTTATGTCGGGACTGATCATAATTATTCGCACTCATTTAAAGCTAGCTCACATTGTACTAATTTTTAAAACGTTTCAGAGTATTTCCTTTAAAAATCTAGTGAATTTATAAAAAATCTAAAGCAGGTTAAAATGCATTTCCTGGGGTTTAAGCAAGAAATAGATTCTTGAGCATGAAAGCTCGCATTTCAAAGAAATTCAGAATTATTTTGTTATTACAAACTTATATGTAAATATAGCAAATATAGCAATAAAAATTATCGCCGGTCCCAAGATGAGAAACTGATATATATATGTGGATATAATGAAAGAGCAATAATATACTTCTGGAGTCGGTTCTTTACTTTCTGATTGTTAGCTGCTGCTCTTGTAACTTTTACTTGCAAATCCTTCATATTCCTTCTTATACGGTAACCTTTGTTATTGAATTCTTTATTTTCTCTCGTGCAATCTTTTTACTTAAGAATAGACTGTATAATATTCTTCTTATTTTTCGGTCGTATATTTATTCAAATTTTTTGTATATTTTTCTTATTCTGGGGTTCATATTTTTTTGTTATTACAAATTATAATTTCAAGTAAAGAAAACATATTGGGAAAGAAATATGTTTTGGATATTTTTTGTGGCTTTCCGGAATAATATGTTAAGATAGATATTTCATTTTAATAACGCGGAAAGGTCTGTTTTAGTCAGTATAATGTTTTGTACTTCAGTTCATTCGGATTTTCTATTAAATACGGAATTTATATATTATTATTTATTTAATGCGTAGTAGATATAATGTAGAATATAATAAAAGATTTTTAAGCTGCATGAGAAGTCAGATTAAATATATTTTTGACTTGTTCGAAATTTTAGCTGCTACTTTAGCTAATGCTAACAAGATATGCTAAGTGTTGAGTTAATTGACGCAATCATAGAGACATTATTGCTATGAATTAAAATTGCCTTTAATAATAACATGATATAAAGAAACATAGTGATATTATAACTAGAGAGGCCCTATAGGTTACATTTTGAAACATCGAAAAAGTAACCTGACCACCTTCGCTAAAAATATAATAAAATAATCTGTACAAAATTACTATAACTTATATAGTAGAACGTTAAAAATACAAATCAAAACTCAATCAATTTGCGGGAAGCCGAAATGAATTGATTTATTATAACCTTAACTCACTCTTGAAGGAGGTTTCAATGAGGTTACACAGAGCCCCAAAATGGTGTTTCAGTCCTCTCAATGTATTGAGATAGGCTATGCCGCCTCCTCTAGTATATATCTATATATTGCGTATATATCTATATGGACGCAATGCTCATCAACTTTGATTTCCCATCCACCTATTGATGCTGCTTTACAAAAATAATCCAACGAGCACTGTGGATACACTGTATAATTACATATTTTATAAACAATTGGAGGTACTCTATTTTTATACGATTGGTTTTGTACCAAGTTTCATCAAAAACATCAATAATTTAAAACACCATAAGTTATTGTGAGACAAAAACCATGTAAAAACTTGTATGAATTAATATATAATATATAAATATATATATATATATATATATATATATATATATATAATATATATATATATATATATATATATATTTTTATATTTATGTTATTATTATTATTTATATTTATATTATAATATTTATATATATATATTTATATTTTATTATATGTATATATATATATATATTTAAGAAGATGCAATTAAGGATGTTGGTCATATAGGACTGCAGGCGTTGACAGGTGTAGCAATTACACATTCTCTTAATTTGCCTAATTGAGTTGTAAGTGTCCTTGATACTCTTGAAAACCCCGCAGCTAATTTGCCAAGTCATTCATATTTTCTGTATGAATTAAACCGGTTAATATCAAAATTGTAAATATTTTTACTTTTCCTCATTTATACCGTAGGTATTAAGAAAAGTATTGTGGTTGCAAAGAAATCCGAATCCGGTATGGAAACGGAATGATGAGTTTCAGTCGTTTTTAATACCTTCTGAGTAGTTTTCACAAGGTTGTTTGTCTTTGTGTGTGTGTGTGTGTCTGTTATCACCATAGCGCCCAGTGTATTTATGCTAGAGAGTAGAAATTTTGTACAAAAATCAGTCTACCGTGGTAGGTGGTGCTATTCGCAAAATATTTTTATGACGTCATTAACCCGCAATTATGATTCAGCGAAAATTCGAAAAATTAAAAAAATGCGGAAAAATTATACAACCGAATTGAGATTCATCTCATTATCAGCATTAGTTCAATTTTTATCGAATGATTTGTATACGTTTTTTAAAAAATTGGAAAGTAATACAATTGAGTTGAAATTTGGTACAAGTGTACCCCTTGACGTAATAAATAAGTGTACTAAGTTTTGCTATAATACAACAAGTTTATCCATGCTTTTTGGTGGATCGTAAAAGTTAAGCAGCATTGAGCGTGGTCAGTGCCTGGATAAATGACCACTGGTACTGGAACGAATGTATTTACTATCTGAAGACGAGCGAAGCGACTCCGAAGACGAAATGCAGTATAAATTTAACGACTTGCGAGTCGAGTTCGAAGCTGGGAGGATGAGCGTAGCGAATCCAATTTGATGAGGAAAAAACCCAAGATCCCCGTACCCAATTTTTTCTTTGAATCTCAAAAATATGGTATTACTGGTGTGTTTTTTACTCTTTCAAGGCGCATATTTCTGTTTGGTGAGCTATAAAGGGTTTTAAGACAGTATTATGTGAACTTTTTTATAATAAATTTAATATGTGAACAATTTTCTTCATTTATACCGTAGCTACATAAGTGTACTAATAATCTGAAACACGAATCCCACCTTAATTATCTGTTTTAAGTTTTTGTAGACATCTTGAGTAGTTTTTACCTAATCACCTGTCTGTATGTGTGGGTTCTGTGTTATCATTTTAAAGCTTCCTCCTGGTTCGTTTATTCTTGAGTGTTAAAACATAGTACAAAAATCAATTTTTTGATCGAGTTGTGATTTACAGAAAATAATTTTTTTTTATGACGTCATTAATAACTCACGTAAAAATATTTGGTTCCATTTGGGATTGAGACCAAAGTTCTATAAAAGACCAACAAATTTGCTAAGTTTCATTTTATTATCAGCATTAGATAAGTTTTTACCAAATAAAATGTATAGGGGTTTTAAAAAACAAATTTTTAAAATTCGAAAATTAATTCCGTTACGTTGAAACTTGATACAAATGTATATTTTTATGTTAAATAAGTATACTAAGTTTCACTTCAATACAGCTAGTATATCTACGGGTTTTGTTGGATCACCTATCTTAAGTAGCAACGAGCAGGGTTAGAAACTAGATGGGTAACCGCTTGGAACAAAACCGATATTTTTACCTACTAGTAGGAAGACGCAGAGCACTATCAATTAGGGTATTTAAATATTGTCAGGTCCAGCGAAGCGACTCCAAAGTTGTAAGGATGAGCACAGCGAGCCAGATATAATGAGGAAAAGTGCCGAGGTTTTTTTTTGGTTTCAATATTTTCTTAAGAATACTACCCTGCTACATTTCATGTTTGAAAATATATTTCCACTTCATCTGATTTTTTAAACATTTCCTTTTATTTACTAAATCCTCGAAAAGCCTTGTTTTCTTGATAATATATTTTCACCGAATTTTTTTAATATCCGTAAGTGCGCTTTGAACAAATGATATATTAGAAAAGAAAACCACTCACATCTTGTGAGAATAAGGTCAAAGAAAAACAGGTTGGGTGTGAAAACTGTTTGCTTTTAAAGGGAATGACACCATTTTCCTAATAACTAAATGTCAAAAAAAATACGCTTAAACCCGCAGGGTCAAACTAGCGTTTCTCCTCACTCAACTTATCCACTCCAGAGTTTGTGCACATCCAACCATCTAGGAAGCACACCCTCCGTACATGACGGCACATATGACTAGTCCACAGTGTGCCCAGTTCATCTAGCCTAACCAGACTCTATGCAAACTCACTGCCTCGTGGGTGCTACTAGTTTATATAGTACCTAGTTCCTCTAGACCTGCTAGACTCTGGCAAGGCTCACCTCTCTGGCTTGTGTCGACATCTAGTCTTAAAAGATCCTCTGATCACATTAGTCTCACATAGCCCGCCCTTGTTCAACCAGTCTCACCAAACCCATTAGTTCCTCTAGCATTAGTTCCTCCAGTCTCTAGCTAAGCTCACCGCTCTAGACATTTCACCGCCACTCAACTGAGAACTTCTAGCAACCCCGACGTCTGTGAGCATAAACTCATTCTTTAGCCCTGACCTGAATGTCAAAGCTCCGTTGTGCCAGTAGGTGACGTCTGTCTTCAAGAACCACCGAGCTCTTCATTCCTAGTCACTTACGTTATTCGTGTCACCGCCTTCTCTTTCATTGAAATTTTCGGACATACGAAGTGTCAGTATGTTTTACCGACTTCCATCTCCCCCAACCCGCAGAACCTTTTCGTCAGCTGGAGACAACGGAAACGTGGATCCACACTTGTCTCAGATGAAAAAGGAACCAACCCCGCATTTGCGTATTAACAGCCGAGGAAACCACGTAAAACCCTGATTGGGTTGGCCGGTCTTAAACCAGACCTCTTACTTTAATACAAAAACGATAATATATATATATATAATATATATATATATATATATATATATAATATATAATATATAATATATATATATATATATATATATATATTTGTGTTGTGTGTGTGCATGTATGTATATGTATAATATCTTTCTAAATAATTTTGTTTTGTGCCTCTGGCTTTTAAATTAGTACGGAATTACCTTGTCCCTATAAATTTGCCGTCTTGTCGCTTATTATCTGTAATAATTTAAGTTATAGTTAGTTCAAAATTATGCTTGGCTGATACATTTTAAAAAAGTGAAATAATCCCCGTCGTATTTCCTACTTACCTTTGAATACATAAATTATTGTAGTATAGCTATAAATTTCACTTCGTCGGCTTTCGGGTTCCGAAATAGAAATTCTTTCTTTTAGCTTTAGACAGCCTATTTATTTGCATTAACTTTTTTCTTTTAAAACAAAGTAGGTTGTTGTAAAGTAATATTTATTATTGTTTTAACAACTTATTTATTATGATTTTACTTAAAGTTTATAGTTTTAGAACCAAATGGAATGGACATTACATTTCAGATCATAGACATTTACATAGATCAGGCTACGCGAGATTATAACCCTTTGTTCCTATATTTCATCTAACGTAGTAATACTTAAGTTTGTGGCGGGTTTAGAAGGTTATGTTTATCACGCAGTTTTTTATTACTTTCTTGGGTGTAAAGGTTTTTAATCCATCTTCCTCTTGATCAAGAGTAATATAAGCTTATTGAATCACGAGGTTTGGATAAAAATATGTTTTTATAACTTCGAATAACAATGACCTCCGTTCCAAAAAGAGGTAAGCGAGATATGCAGAGCTAGCAAGTAGCAGCGGAAGCAAGAAAAGCAGCTTCATAGAGGAAAACGTTGGCTGAGTTAAGTTTTCTTTGATCCAGGTTTTCTATTTGATCCGGTGTTCTATTTGATCCGGTTTTCTATTTGATCCGGTTTTCTATTTGATTCGGTTTTCTATTTGATCCGGTTTTCTATTTGATCCGGGTTCTATTTGATCCGGTTTTCTATTTGATTCGGTTGTCTGTTTGATGCGGTTTTATATTTGATTCAGGTTTTCTATTTGATTCAGGTTTTCTATTTGATTCAGTTTTCTATTTGATCCGGTTTTCTATTTGATCCGGTTTTCTGTTTGGGCCGGTTTTCTGTTTTGGCCGATTTTCTGTTTGATCCGCACCACGGCTCAATGCCGATTTGCGCATGTAATATAAAGTAATTGTAAATTGTTTAAATGTTTTGTAAAATTGTATTCTTAATGTGCAATAAATGGTTACTTATTTATTTTTCTATTTGATCCAGGTTTTCTATTTGATCCGGTTTTCTATTTGCGCCAGTTTTTTTAAGACGTATTTGACTTAAAACATCAATGATTATAGGTTAAGTTTGTAATTTATCTAAAGTAAATTAATTCGACCGACCAATGCCTACCAGAATATATTTCTGAACGCTCCTTAAGTTGTTAAGTAAAGCAAACTTGATTTAAAGCAAAAAACATAAGATTCAATGAAGTAAATTTTAATTTGCATAACTGAAAAGAAAATTGTTTTTAATTAATACAACAATAACACAAATTACTTAGCATTTTACCTCTATTTATTCAAGAAAAGGGTTTATGTTCTTGTTTTTTTTCTATCTCCCTTTATTAATTTGAGCATAACAATAAACTGTTAAATAATCAATGCTTTTTAAATTGTTATTTTAAAGATTCAGTTTAAAAAACCAGTCTCTCTTCTAGTAGACATCGAATTTGCATAAAACTTGAAAAAAGGGTCTCGAGTTAGTCTGAGTCGTTATATCTAAAGATGTTAATCCTACAGAGAGACATTATTTAGACTATAAACAGCAAGACAAGGCATTCCTGTTCAATCAATTTTAAATAAAATCTGCATTGCAATTTATTTTATTTGAATTAAGATTTATTTGTTTCAGTTATATTGCTTCAGTTTTGGAAAAATTATTAGAGACGGGTTTTCATTGTTGTATTCATTATTTATTTTCTATTTTAGTTTTTAATGGAGCTTTTTATAGCTATGTTTTTGTTGAACGAAATTTATTAGATAGTCCTCCTCCCAGCCTTCTTCCTCTAACATTTGCCTTGAGGAGGCTCATCTTTTGTTTTTTCATTAGAATTAAGAAGATTAAAATATTGTTTTTTTTTTAATTATTTTAAATTTTTTTTAATAATTAATCAAGCTATTAATGCAAAAAAAGTTAAACTTTTGTTGTTATAATCTTTTTCTTCTTCTTCGTCGCATTTACTTGTCTAAAATTCAAAATGTCAAACAGATTAATCGTATCTTTTGCTAATATTAATCGGTTAAAAAACTTCACGATATAACATCGTTTTTTAATTATGTAATTACTGGTAAATGTACTTGTTTATTATTAAAGACTTCAAATGCTAAATAAACAAATAATAATAATCATCAATTTATTATTTGTTTATTTAGCATTTGAAGTCTTTAATTATAAACAAGTACATTTACCAGTAATTACATAAAAAAATGTTATCTCGATTTTTTAAGCAAAAAGACATGATTAATCTGTTTGACATATTAAATTTTAGACAACTAAAAGCGCCGAAGAAGAAGAAAAAGATTATAACAACAAAAGTTAAAAAAAAACTTTTTAAAAACTTTTTTGCATTAATAGCTTAATATTGGCTTACCAGGGTAATATAAGCTCATTTTGAGTCAAACTCAAAATATAAGGAATATTCATAGAAGGAAATATAATTTAGTACCATATTTGAAATTACTCTCACGATAACTTACTCTTTAAAGGAAACAGTATGTATCTGTATGCACTTTAAATATTTTCACAAATTTTCTGCTTAAATACCTTCTGAAATGTTCTAAAAAAATAAAATTATTATTATTATATATTTTAGAGATAAATAAATAATTCAGAATTTAAAAAGTTTAAATGTTTATAAGTGTTAAAAAATCACCTAAAAACCTACATTTCGCTTTGAACATACTTTTTTCACAGTTTACCAGGCTTGGATATTTAATGCCTCAAAATGTTTTATGATTTCTAAAAAAGTTAATGAATCTTTATTAGAAATAATTATTGGTATTCATTTATCAAAATGAACCTGTTTATATAGTCCAAGAGCCCAGGGGTGTTTTGTTAATAAAAAGTGTAATGGCTGGATCCGGTCTCAATTTTTCGTAAATACCTTACTGAACAAGGATCTGCAATTCTGCCGACTCGTATCGGATGGGTGTCCCAGGCAGAACGCACTTTACATGTCAAATTTACCACCGAAGTTAATAAAAAGTGTAATGGCTGGAAACGGGTTTAATTTTTCGTAAATACCTTCCTGAACAAGGATCTGCAATTCTGCCGACTCGTATCGGGTGGGCATCCCAGGCAGAACGCACTTTACATGTCAAATTTACCACCGAATTAATAAAAGTGTAATGGCTGGAAACGGGTTTAATTTTTCGTAAATACCTTCCTGAACAAGGATCTGCAATTCTGCCGACTCGTATCGGATGGGTGTCCCAGCAGAACGCACTTTAGGAGTCAAAGGTTCGCCTGGGACACCCAACCGATACGAGTTGCAGAATTGCAGATCCTTGTTCAGGAAGGTATTTACGAAAAATTGAGACCTGTTCCTGCCATTACACTTTTTATTAACAAAACACCCCTGGGCTCTTGGTCTAATAGTATTCAGATTTTTGACTTAACATTATTGAAATAATGTCTGATTATAGACTTTACATTAATGTAATTATATAAAATGGTCTTTTATGTGTCTGGTAAAGATAGATTTTGATAAGAAATACTGACAATGTATGGGGTAAAGAAAAACAGTGAAAGTCGTTAAAGTTACCGCATAGTTTTGTCCAACTTATTTAATTTTACTCTTTAAACACAAAACTTAAATCCACTTCATTTACCCTAATAGTTTTGCAGGAATGGTTTTGGGAAACACCCTAAAGTTTCGCTAAACGATTTTTAGTTACATTAGTCCTTTTATAGGTTATCTCATAAATACTGTTACTTAGCTTTGGGTAAAATGTTTTTTTTTATTCTTCTTTTTTTAGAGAATGTAACCTTAACTAAACTTGTTAGTTTACAACAAATTGATGTTTACTTGCACTCAACTGGTTGCTGTTGTTCAGTTCTATACAACAGTACAAAATACTTATGAATTAAGTTTAATGGACTGTGAGAGATCTTAATTAGGAAAAAGTAATAATGACTGCTGTCTTCATATTTACTTTTTCCTAATTAAGTATAAAATACATTTGATAATTTGAAAATAGTATAGTTGTTAATTTTTGTTGTGTAGACATAATTATACTTGAATGAAAACAAGAAAAACAGTTTTAGGGGATTGAAAACTAGTCGTCTGCTTGTAGCTTAATAAGATTTCACTGATATTTTCAAAACCATGATACTTTACTTAAAGTTAGAGTTCGTTTAAAAATACTTGGATCGTTTCAGTATTTTCAGCATAGTTAACAACATCAATAGTTTTTTGTTAGTTGTACTTCTTAGTTTATAGAATTCCATTTTAAATTACTAGATAAAAGTAGGCTTTAATTCTATATGTTACAAAATTATTCAGCCCACATTGTGGCTATCTTTAGAACAATAACTAACTCTACATAAAACTATCAAGGACTACTTTAAAATATTAAAAAGTGCATAAAAATATTCTAAATAGCTAAAAAACTTGCCATACATTTTGATGGATCATAAAAGTTAAGTAGTATTGAGCGCTGTCAGTGCTGTATGGGTGATCTGAGGACGAGCGAAGCGAGTCCGAAGCAAGGAGGAAGAGCTTAGCGTAACATAGAACATGCTTAGTTAACATAGAATCCGATGTAATAAGGAAAAGTTCCGAGGTACCCCGTACCCGTTTTTTTACTATAATTATGCAGTCAAAGTCTTCTAATTACCTAATCTTTCTTTATTTATAAATTTACGCATTATCTTTGGTTTAATAAGTTGCTTTTAACTTCATTTAATTATTGTTTTGTATTCTCTCATATAAAGGAAAGGATGTTAATATATAATTTTATTCGTCTAAGAAACAATTTCTAACTAAGAATTGTTCTTATAACAATCAATTTTATTTTATCTCGTTTACATTTCCTATCGTTGAATAGATATAAATAACAGATTAAAAAATAAACTCAAACTGGGGTTATTCTTATTAAAAAGATCGGGGTCTCGTTGCAAAAATACCATTATTTCCTTAAGTCTAACCCCGAGAAAAAACCTGATTTTCTTTAAAAAAAAACTGGACCCTTTTATTTTCTTTAATAAATCCTAAAGAAATCTTTTCTGAAAACAAAACTTACAAAAATAAAATAAATGAAAGCTACATCTTTCTTTTGAAAAATGTCTCCTTTTTGTAACTTTTGAATAAGATTTTCAGATTATATTTTCCTTGGAGTTATAAAATTTGTTATTTTTTGCTATCTTGATTTTTCTCTAAAAAAAGGTATTGAATTTTAAAAGTAACCTAGTTTATTACTAATTTGATTCTCGATTTAAAAATTCCTTGTAAACGTAATATTGCTTGATTATTATTTTTTTTAAGTAACGGGGTAAGCAATGATATAATTATATTATTAATACTATAATTATTATTCTATCCTACTATTTTTGTTTGATCTTATACCCATTTTTAAAATTTTAATAAAATACCAGGTGACAAGTCTAATTTTTTTTATTTAAAATATGCAGAATACTAGATTAAGCTGATGAAAAATTTTAATATGAGTTTAATACTCACCTCTAGATTTATTCCCTCTCACTTTAGAATTGCAAGTCTTACTTTTATTGCTTTAAATTGCCAAAGTTTATTTACTCTAGATTAGTTTAATTTTTATTCGTTTCTAAACAGTATAATTTTATCATATCTAAGAGTATACCAGTATGTACACATTGTGTTCTAAAATTATTAAAAGGATGTAGGAATTTTGTGAAACTT
Organism: Microvelia longipes; assembly: GCA_018340805.1. Lineage (NCBI taxonomy): Eukaryota > Metazoa > Arthropoda > Insecta > Hemiptera > Veliidae > Microvelia > Microvelia longipes. Next base: position 15,569,379 of record JACMZG010001870.1, on the reverse strand, counting down.
TTATGCACAGATCAACATGCATGACTGTTGATGACATTTCTTGTCATCAACAGATCAACATGTCGCATAGTTTCTTGTCATCAACGGATCAACATGTCGCATAGTTTCTTGTCATCAACAGATCAACATGTCGTATAATTTCTTGTCATCAACAGATCAACATGTCATTTCTTGTCATCAACATATCAACATGTCGCATAATTTCTTGTCATCAACAGATCAACATGTCGCATAGTTTCTTGTCATCAACAGATCAACATGTCGCATAGTTTCTTGTCATCAACAGATCAACATGTCGCATAGTTTCTTTCATCAACAGATCAACTGTCGCATAATTTCTTGTCTTCATCAGAACGAGAGGACTTCGGACTTCGGTTCTTAGACGCTACACAACGTCTGCGATGGCCACTTTAAGGCCCCTGTGGCCGCCAAAAAACATGATTTGTTTTTTAATTAAAATTAAATGTAACTTGGTATTTTTGTTGACTATACATGGTAGTTAAAATTGCATCCTGATCTGAACACCTTATAAAGATTTGTGATTTTTTGAAATGTTTGCTAAAGTAATTATCGTGGGTTGATGACGTCATACTTATTTCATAAACAATAGGGTTCGAGACATAAACAAGTTTGGTTTTTGTACCGAGTTTGATTTCGATCCAAGAAAGCGTTCGAAAGTTATCGTGCTCTATAGAAACGTCTGGGGACAAAAATCTTGTACGTACACACACACATCCACCTACACACACACACACACACACACACACACACACACACACACACACACACACACACACACACACACATATAATATATAAAATTTCCATATTTGGAAAAAATCGCCAATGAGCTGTACTATGCGAGTAAGCACTACCAGCAGGTACCTTCTTCTTGCAGCTGTCACTTTAAACCAATTATCTTTTCTGTTTTAATTTTTGCCAATTAAATTGTTTTATATTACGTTAGTGCTATGTTCGATGTATAAATTAAATTAAAAAAGTCTTTCTTGTTTTACATATTGTGAGTAGTATAAAAATTAAAGCTTTATTAATCTCGTTATATTTTCAATATATATAAATACTGCTATATCATTTGCATTGCTGTCTTGATGTCGAAGTCCAATTAAGATTTTTAATTGCTTCCTCGTATGATTTAAATTGGATTATCGATTGCTTCATTTGGAAACCTTTCTTTCATTTTATTCTGACTTTGTTAAGTAATATTAAAATATAACATCTTTTAATTTTATGAGTAATAAAAAAAAGAATAAAAAACTAACATCAAATTTAAATTGATATTATAATAAAAACTAAAACTAATAATTAATTTGAATAATAAAATATGATGACAAAAGTTGTATAGTAAAATAAATTTTTATTTATTATAATAAAACTTTTAATGCTAAGTATATAAGCATCAAATTTTAACCTAGTATGTAAAGTTAAAATTTAACCAATATTTATGTATATATATATATATATATATATATATAATATAATATATATATATATATATATATATATATGTGTGTTGTGTGTGTGTGTGTGTGTGTGTGTGAGTGTGTGTGTATGTGTGCGTGTGTGTATTGGTTAAATTTTAACGGCAGTTAGCTTGAATTTTACATGCACTTACGTTTGTAAAATTAATTAAAAATGCGTAGCGTTACGCATACGCTCTGTTACAAACTCTCTAATATTAAAATCTCACTTACGTTTATTTATTCATTCTAGTTTTTTTAGTCTTACAGCTAAATCTTTTTCAATACTAGTGTACTATTTGCATAAATAGAATAAAAACCGTCTTGCACTGGAATTCTAAAATTGGCCGAAACAGGCGTTGCTGTTTAGCTGATAAATGTAAAGCGAAGCGATCTAGTCCACGCTAGATGGCACCTAGTCATTCTAGATTCTATAGGTATTATCTATCCTATATTTTAATATCGTAATAAAGTTTAAGGTACAGCATTAAAGTGATTGATTAGAATAACTTTCTCTCTACAAAATATTGATGACCAAACCAGTTCCCACGTCTAAGAACTCATAAAAGAGAGTTTCACTGAAAATTAGTATTTAAATTCAATCCTTTAAGGCGGTTCCGGAAGCAATATTTATTTGAATCGATTTATAAAATTGTTCGAATATTTTTTTTATACTTTGGTAACCCTTCCTGGGTTGTTAGCACATGATTTCTTTTTGATGAACTATAATTTGTGCATTAAATAATGCTACACTTAAATAAAATACTACAATTATAAATAAACTCATTGCACTGTGACCAATTAATTTAATTTAGTTTATTATTATTTAAATGTTAGTAATTATTTTACTATACTTTGGCAATGAACGTAATTTTATAAAGCAATTGTTCCTTTTTATCTTTGACAAAGTATTGTACTTATTCAAAAAATGGGTTACCAGGTACATTTCCTCGTCACATCGAATTCGTTACGCTCAACCTAAGAATATTTTTTCGGGAGCTGTAAAGTAGGCACTTTACATCCTCAAAAAAAGTAGGTGATATGCGGTTTTTATTGTCAGCGACAGTTTCGTAGTTTTTTACTGTTCGCAACTGTAAAAAACATAAAAACTGTTGATGGTGAAGTTCGTCAAATGACCACTAGGTGGGCGCTAGTAGTTTACAACAAGGTTAAGATATAACCTTCCTTTTTTCTTTTTTTGTTTATCAAATAAGTAATCGAATGTTTTTGTTAACGAAGTTTTGCTATTTTC
>JACMZG010001870.1:15504150-15561650 GCA_018340805.1 Microvelia longipes | reverse complement strand
AATAAAGTAATTTCTCTTCTTCTTTCTTTCTTTCTATAGATGTTAATTTGTTGTTTTCATAAGACATATATGCACTTATAAACAAGCTAACTATACATTATACTGATAAAGAACCTTTCCATGATTCTAAATTAAAGATAATTTTTAAAAAAAAGTTTAAACGAAATATTTTAATTAAAAAATATTGAATAAATAAATAAATTGAGATTTTATTCTAAAAAATACATTTTCATTATTTCCATCTTGGACTAACTTTCTTTATTTTTTTTATCTATGTAAAATATATTTTCTACTATTTAAATAAGGACGTAAATAATTTATTTTTATTTTAATTTGTATTTTTAGTATTTAAAGCCTTTTCTTATGATTTTATCTTAGTTTTTTTGGTTCTTATCATTTGTAATAGTTTTTATTTTTAATTTTAGTATTTCTGTTCTATTATAGCTTTTGACTTGGTTCCCTAGTCGAAAGATATTCCTAGTCGAAAGCTCAGATATTTGTATTTGGTTACCTAGTCGAAAGCTCAGATATTTGTATTTGGTTACCTAGTCGAAAGCTCATATTTTGTATATGGTTTCCTAATCGAAAGCTCAGATATTTTATATGATTCCTTGTCGAATGCTTAGATATTTGTATTTGGTTACCTAGTCGAAAGCTCAGATATTTGTATTTGGTTCCCTAATCGAAAGCTCAGATATTTGTATTTGGTTACCTAGTCGAAAGCTCAGATATTTGTATTTGGTTACCTAGTCGAAAGCTCAGATATTTTGTATATGGTTTCCTAATCGAAAGCTCAGATATTTTTATATGATTCCCTTGTCGAATGCTTAGATATTTGTATTTGGTTACCTAGTCGAAAGCTCAGATATTTGTATTTGGTTCCCTAGTCGAAAGCTCAGATATTTGTATTTGGTTCCCTAATCGAAAGCTCAGATATTTGTATTGTGTATTTGAATGAATGTTTTTAGACTGAAGCCATCAATTTATTACATTATATTAACTAAACAGTCCACTTAAATGGATAATAATTTAAATTAATTGCACAGGCTGAAGAGATTTTTAAGAAGAAAAATGTATCACTCAATAAGGATGTACTCACATTTTTTATTATTTTTGTCTTCTCTCCATTTTTATTTGATTTTAAATTTCTCAATTTTGTTTTATCTTTGTATAGTTAAATAGATTAAAGTTTGCTTATCATTCAGGAGCATACGTTTATTTTAGTGTATTAATGGATTTTAAAATTCAGTCTGTGTTCTCTTGAAAGAAACTTTAAAAATCCTTTTTGTTATAATTACTAGCACTCATTGTTGAATATGTTGAAAGCAAAGTTGTTCAAAAGTTTGTATTTATATAATGTTTTACTTTGCATGATTTTCTTTTTATCGTATAATTGGCCGTATAAAAAGGACTTATATTTAGAAAAACCATTGTACTGTTTTAAAATAATGCCATAAAAAGGTTCAACAAAAGATTAGTTGGGGATTAATTTTTTTGTCGATTGTGGAAAACTGTAGGGGTTTTTCTAAAATGTTCAATTTTCTAAAAGTTTTAAAAGCTTATGTTAGCATCGTTAATGTTGGAGCATAAAACTTTTTTTTGACTCTGGGGGCCTCCACTTGGACCCGAGACAAAAGACTGCAGTGGAGCCCATTAATTTCTTTTCAAGCCCTCCCCTAGGACATCTGTATAGCTTTACACTAATCTCTGCAGTTTTCTCTGTTAATCCTGATTAAGAGTTCTTTTTGTTTGTTAAGGACCTCTGTTTTTTATCCGTACAACATTCTTTTTTAAATTAGGGAATGTGTAGTAATAAAAATGTATTTAAGAGCAACAAAGGAAAGTAAGATAAATTTAGCCTAATACTTTCCCTTTGAGAAGAGAAAAGATCAAAAGCTTTTCCTTGAACTTGGTCCAGATACTTTTTAGGAAATCTTTTATAAGGAGAACTACGTAGACTTACAGGTACTTATAGAAATTACTTTAACAAATGTTTTGCACCTGTTTATACTGCGTCTATAATGAGAACTTGATGCTTTAAACCCTTCTGTTACACTATCTTACTATTAATACATATTTATTAATATTTATACATATTTAATACATTATTACCAATATTTTTAAAATTTCATTTGGAGATGTACATTTTTAAAAGCATAATAGTCTTTAAGAGCTAAGAACCATTTTCCTTTGATTTCATCAGGAATGAAATGTACAATTTCCTCAGCTACACCTAAGTATTTAAAATTCATAGTTTTATTGCCTTTTCTAATTATTTGCTCAGATAAAACATTTGCGTTATTTTCTTTAATTTTTTTTTAAAGTTCTTTAAAACATTCTTCAATGTTACTTCCTTTAAGTAGCGATAGATAGATAGATAAGATTATTATTAGATATTATTATTATAGATAGATTAAGTAGCGAATTATGCCAATTTGTTTATTCTTCAGATGTAATTATGTTGTATACCATTCTAATCATTATCAACAAAACAGTTGGTAATAGTAATAGGGTGGGGAGGCAAAGCCAGGCTAATAGGTCACGTAGTTGGGTCCTCTAAAGCAAACCTAATCTGCCCCGATTCCTTACAATATACCAACGCCACAAAGAGTCTCTTGAAAAGGGACGATATCCTCCATATTGGAGAATATCATATATCCTCCAAGGATATATGATCCTAAGGATGATGGTCCATATTGGACAGCTGGCCTCTGAGTAATACCTATAGTGTTATGGTGTTTATCCAAGTTTATTCAACTAATGGTCTTGTTGAGGTTAATTTGAAAATATGTATTTCTTAAAATTCATCTAGTATTAACCATTTTTGTTTTGTTAGTTTACTATGGACAATAACTATGTTCCTAAGGCATGGGACTTTTAAGTTAATTATAAAATAAGAATTTTTTAAATTTATCTAATAATGAGCATATTTGTTTGGCTTGTCTGCAACCAGCAAAGGCATGCAAGTTAAATTTTAAGCTGTTAATTAACCAGATGGCTACAAGTGTCTTAGTATATGCACTGAAAAGGGGAAAGACAAGTTTAAAATAGTTATTTATTGCGATAACTCTTCGTATCAAATATATCATTTGATACTACCGAGTTTTGCAAAATACGATTATTTGACACATTATAATTTTGCGAAAGACAACTAGGAATTATTACAAGATAACAATGCAAAGCACCTCTGGGAACTGTTCCATCATTCGACAATCGTCATCATTGATAGCTCTACATAATGTCGTGTTCCACTCTGTTTTATTACGTGTAACTTATCAAGGCTCATGCTTTCTCGGCGCCCTGGAGTTAGACGTAACGAAACAATTATGTGATAGAACAGTTCCAAGATGTAGCATTGCATTTTGCCTTGTATATTACATTTCCTAGGTGTCAAACAATTATATTGTTTCAACTTTGTCAAATGCATAATAAGAAAATGAATGTAAGAATTTTCTGTAAATTCTGAATTTAATGTAAGAATTATGATTAAACAAAGTGAATCATATTCAAAGACGTATCAATCTCTTTAATTAGTTCTTTAGATTGGGTGTGTAGTGCAGCATGAATTAGCTCTTTGGATTGGGTGTGTAGTGCAACATGAATTAGCTCTTTGGATTAGGTGTGTAGTGCAACATGAATTAGCTCAACAAGAATTAGATCTTTAGATTGGGTGTGTAGTGCAACATGAATTAGCTCTTTGGATTGGGTGTGTAGTGCAACATGAATTAGCTCTTTGGATTGGGTGTATAGTGCAACATGAATAAGCTCTTTGGATTGGGTGTGTAGTGCAACATGAATAAGCTCTTTGGATTGGGTGTGTAGTGCAACATGAATAAGCTCTTTGGATTGGGTGTGTAGTGCAACATGAATTAATATTTAAAACATAACGACCTGTCTTAATTTAAAATCCATTTCTTTATCATTGTTGGTTATAATTGAGAAACCAAACAATCCATTCCAAAAGGGTTTTCAGATTATGTTTTCTTGGGGTATTATAGTGAATATTCAAAAGACTGAGAAACGGGTTGAGTCTTCTGTAGTAGAAATGTAGTAAACAGATTAGAATAATTCTACACCCTACTCTACGTAGAGAATAGAATAGAAAATGACTCCAAGATGGAATTAATAAAGTATCTACTGTGATAAAGATTATATGAATATTAGAGATATCCTATTGTAGAGGTAGTTGGTTAGATTTAAAATATGTATGAAATCTGTTGAGTTATTTTCTTGTTTGGATTTAATTTCTATTCGGAATAAAGTGTAATTTTATATCTACTCATTAAGTGAATTCACAAGTCACTCATAAGTCACTTCTTATGTTTGGAATTTTTAATCTGATTTATCTCCGCATTAAAATAATGATGATTAACTATTAATTAATAGTTTTTTGTGTACCTAGATTTGAAAAATGGAATATTAATTTCTAATTTAATATTTTCCCCCGAGCTGTAGGCGAAGATAGGGTATAGGAAACTCGTTGTATAACGTGTCAGTAATGTATCCTTTTCTACCTTGTTGCATACAATATTTTATTTGATCACGCTTGCAGGCCCCGATCACTAAAATTTGATTTTTTTTATTGTTCCAAACAACTTTTTTTACTTTTCCTCAGCTGCTACCGTAGGTACAAGGAAAGGTATTGTGTTAGCCTGAAAATCCGGAACAGTGGTTTCATCATAATTATTTATTTCAGGCATTTTCATGACGATCCAAACGATTTTCATCATGCTGTTTTTGTGTGTGTGAATTTCTGTTTGTCTATGTGTACATGTCACGCATAACTCTCGCTGTATTTATGCTAGAGAGCTGGAACTTGGCACAAAAATCAGACTTTAGATCTTGTTGTGCTCTCCGGAAGATGATATTTTTCAGGTTATGATAACCTATTTTGCTGAGACATCAAATTTTTTTTTAAAAATTGTTAAAATCGAAAATTTGACTGATCGAATTGATATTTGTCACAAATGTATAGTATATCTACAGAAGGTAAATCGATCCACAAAATTTTATTATAATATAGGACACCATTTTGACCATTACATTTTATTTTTACCTGAAATAAATTTTGAGCGAATGTTTATTTACATATTGTTATTACTTTTTTTGTTGGTCCCACAACCAAAAACATTTGGAGGCTCCGACCTTAAACAAAATAAAATGTTGCTCCAAACAAAATGAAATGTTGCTCTAACCCATTTCTTTTGACTCTCAACGGAGTTTAAGCAAATACATTTTTTTTTGTTTTTACTCCATTTATAAATTTAGAGGGACAAGAAAATTATTGGACACCATATTTATCATTTTTGAAGTCTATAGTACTTATTATTTGTGAAATTAATTAATTGGAGCCCCGACTCCAAATAAATTGTTAACTTATGTTGTTAACAAAATCTATCTATTAACATAGACACTATGCTGGAAAATGCATTGACTAGCCTAAGGTATAAAATACATTTCCCAGTCTTCGAAGTTTCGATCTATTTCATTGTATTTAGCTAAGCTGGTAAAGTAGTTTTAGTCATTTACAAGTACTTTAGTAAATCGAGGAAATTCTACTTTCTGTCTTAAAATTTTTATAACCACATTACAATTTCCCTGCCGTGAGCGGATAAAAGTCATTCCTAAAAAATTGTATAGAGCAGATTCAATGCAGCAATGTAGAAAAATCATTCCTGATTATTGTGAGTTTCTTAGTGTAAATTTAAATTTTCCCAAGAAAACTTGGTTAGAAATTGTTATAAATCTCTTTCATAGCTAAATATAAATTCAAAATTTCTTATCTAGTTAAATGGAGCGTTCATGGATGAATACGTCTATTGTTATAGCTTGATAACAATTTTTTTATGCGCTATAACAAAACTTTTCTATCACGTTAAATAGAAAATCATGTTTCGAATAATAATAGCTTTTCTATTTTATAAATAGTCTTGTTAAAGAAAAAAAAATAAAATAAAATAAAAACCCATTTCTGAAGAAAGTCTTTCAGTCCATTTACGACCTACAAAATATAATTTTAGTCAACAAATCATTTCTCTACATTAACTTTTTTATCACTCGCGAAAAATGATACTTTTTAACATGAATAAACGTTTAATAATAATTCATTTTTGCTTCCCCCCTCCCCACTAAAATATGAACAGTTTGTAAAATAATTTTGTATAAAAATATATTTTTAAGAGAATTTTAATGATGACGAAATATATATTTTTGTTAGTTAAATTTTTTTACGAGGAATGTGATACAGGGGCGCGAGGGTAAAAATAAAAAAAAAAAGTTTTGCTTCAAACTTTTTTCCGTATTTTTGTTCTGTGTGATTTTTTTTTAGTCGCCTCGAGGTTTTTTGTGGATATTTGTGAGAGTTTAGAAAACTGGCTAAAAAGTTATCGAAACCTTTTTTTCTCCCTAAGGGGAAGAACCTACTAAAGGGTTCCCAGTTAGTGGGAAAAACGTACGAAAAGGGTTCTGGGAAAAAACTGGGCAGCGAAACATTCCTCGAGTGTTATCTCTGGACCAGTTGGGAAATAAATGAAGACTGGGGAAAAAAGTTTGCATCGCTCATTCTCATGCTTCGCTTCCGCTTGCCCTCAGCGCTTTCTAAATTTTTTCCTGCAGAAATAAACTACGAAAAAATAATAATCTTTTTTTCTTGTTTTAAAAAATAATAAAATTAAAATAAAAAAAACTAAATTACAATTTCATAAATTGCAATTTAGTTTTTTTTAATTTAATTAATTTAAATAAAAAATTTGCAATTAAATGTTGTTTTAATAATTTTTTTGTGATTAATTTTTTTTAAATATAAACATCATTTGCACAAATTTTACCATTTTGTTCTTAGTTCTTATATTTTACATGCTATTGCTTCTTATTTAGTAATGCGTGCATTGAAGTCAAATTTACTATTGTAAAAAATGAAAAAGCGCCGAGCACCTGTTGACTCAAAGGGTAGTAGCTAAAATATGTTTGGGCTATTTATTACAAAATAAAACAAAGAATAACTTCTCAAATTACCAAAATTAGCGTAAACTTTTTGAGGTATTTGGTACAAAGCAAAAATAGGATTTATTGCTTCTGTGGCGGGGGGGGGGCTCCCTGCCCTCGGAAACATTTATTATTTTAGAAAGAAAAACCATGCAAACCTATTAAACCACTTTTCCAAAATTCTGAAATTTTCTGTCTATTTAAGCTAATTTTTTCCACTAACTTGACAGGACTATTGAACAATACGCTTAACTATTTACAGCGTTTATAATAGTCAGTATCAGCTGTGGTAATTAACGCTAAATGGCGAGTTTTTAAAGCTAAAATCGTCAGTTCCCTTTGGAAAAACTATTTCCATTAAAAATTTACACTGATTTTATTACCTCATTTTTATTTTATTTTAATAATTTGTTATTCTTTTAATCGATCAAACAAATATTGAGAAAATAAATTTAAATTAAATCTAAAAAAAAAAATGTTGGTATTTCTAATTGGAAAATAAAAACTTACTTCAAATTTTCGATATTTGATATTTCCATTTGTTGAGTTATGTATTGGAAAAAATGATTTTGAATAAAATTTTTCATGGCATGTTTTTATTAATAAAATTCAATTATTGCAGACTGAAAGCTTTAATATGTTTTATTCTCGTGTGTTATATTGTTAATACAGTTTGAACACTTTTATTCGCAATTTTTTAATGTAAATATTGATCCATAAAAAAATTGTAATTGTCTAACCTTATAATAAAATGTAACAAATATTTATAAAGTCTGAATAAATAAATGTTTTTGGTTAACATGTTTCACTCGGGGTAGGTTATTGTATAAAAATTAAGATAATTAAGTTTTAATTACTCTTCAGAAGAGAGATGTAAAAAAAAGAAATTTAGGGAAATAAATCTTGGTTCTCTGCGCAGTGTAACTAACTACTTGTTTAACTAAAGAAACTGAAAATTGCTGAAATTTGCTTCATTATAATATTATTCATTTTGAGAGAATTCGTGTTATTTCCATATTTGCTATCTTCCATTTGAACATTTACTAGGTCAACGTAGTTTCCTCTTTTTTTCAACATATACTTGGTCAACGTGGTTTCCTCTTCTTTTCAACATATACTAGGTCAACGTGGTTTCCTCTTCTTTTCAACATATACTAGGTCAACGTGGTTTCCTCTTCGATTTCAACATATACTAGGTGGTTTCCTCTTCTTTTTCAACATTTACTAGAGCACCTGGTCTCCTTTCCATTTCACGTGGTTTCCTCTTCTTTTACATACTAGGTCAACGTGGTTTTCTTCGATTTTAACATACAGGCTAACCTGATTTCTCTTTCTTTCCATGGAGATATATACTAGAGGGGGCAAAGCCTATCTAAATACATTGAGAGGCCTGAAACATCATTTTGGGGCTCTCAGGGGCTCTGTGTAACCTCATTAAAATCTGTTTATTTTTTAACATTAAAAAAGTTCTGTTTATTTCATTATGTTGATAATCGAAGGTGGTCAGGTTATTTCTTCGATGTTCCAAAATCCAACCAATAGAGGGCCCTATAATATAATGTCTCTTTGTCATTTCCTCTCTCAGGTTCTAACAATATACTAGGTCAACGGGTTTCTCGTCTTCTCAACATATACTAGGTCAACGTGGTTCCTCTTCTATTCAACATATAACTAGGTCACGTGTTTCCTCTTCTATTTCAATACAGTGTCAACGTGGTTTCCTCTTCATTCAATATACTAGGTCAACGTGTTTTCTCTTCTTCTTCAACATATACTTTTTTCTTCAACGTCATACTTACCTTTCTCGATTTGGATTCTTCAAAACCTATCTCTAGGATTTAGGTTAACTTACATTACATTAATATAGACATTAACTGACTTGGTTTAAACATTAAATACTTAAAACCCATTAAAATTCAAACCACCTTAAACTATTAAACACTAAAACTTTATTTATTAAACTAATTAACATTATTAAACATCGAAACAATGTTTTCTAAACTGCATTGTTCTTAGTATCTAAAGAATCCTCTTCAGAGTTTTCTTTCCTAAATTTGACTACCTTATCATCTTCACACTCGCCCTAAATATCTTACACCGAATTAAGTATTTATAAGTAAGGACTTTTTCCTCGTTTTCTTTTATTCAATTCCCAAGGAATAAATAAGCATATTTTCAAAGAAATATAGCTCGAGAAAATGTATAATTTTATTGAACATGCCTTTTCTGAACCCGTATTACTCAAAATGATTTCATTCATGTTATTACTATAAGCCCCTCTTTAGGATTCGTCCCGAGTAGGTTTTAGGATCTCGTGCTGGACATGCTGTCGCCATGACAACTTTTAGGAAAAGTGACCTTTTTTCGGGGCCTCTTGTTATCCAATTGTCCTTTTTTACAAGCATATGTTGAGGTTGGGAAGCCTGAATAGAACCTCCCCTAATAATATTATTTTTTTGTTGGGGGGTTTTTATGTTAAATTTAGGAAAGATTTATCATGAATAGCCGTAATTTTGTTACCCTTATAATTCTAAATATAACTCAATAGTTTCCTTTTGTTATTTTTGGTTCAAGATTAAAATGAGAATGCAGTGCTTTCCATATCATGTTCGTAAATATATGATTGGTTTAAATTTGTTGAAGAGGGGCCAAATTGAAGGATTTAAAATAATGTGCGCACTAAATGTGTAATGTGCGCGGAATTTTACTAAAATCATTCGTTTTTGCAACACCCTGATTTTTCTGTCTATTATCGTCCCAGTGATTTATAATAGAAAGTTGAAACTTGGCACAAAAACAATCTTTAGGTCTAGTTGTGCTCTCCGGAAAATTTTTATGATGTACTTAATTGAAATGATCGCATCGATTTCAATAATATGTCACGATTAAAATTTATATAAGACCAGTAAATGTACTGTTCTTATTGGAATTCTTATAGTTTCATTTCATTATCAGCAATTATAAAATTATATACTGCTACATAAGCGATTAATATGTCAAATTATAGGTCGTTACTGCTTCATAAGTCAGTAATAGTTATTTACGCCACATAGGCTCAAAGAATGTTTTCCTGCATGAGGTCCAATTTTCTCTGCAAGATAAAACTGCATTTGCTCAGGAGGCTGTCAGGTTGAGGGATATATATTAGTTTAACGCACCTGGGAGTTAACATTCCCAACATAATAAAACAAAATAAATAGGCTTTATTTTGGTATCACTGTTTATTTTATATTAGTTTAACTCTCCAGGGAGTTCAATCACTCCCAACATAATAAAACAAAATTTACCTAAATCAATACATTTTTTTGTATCACTGTTTTTCCCCTAGGGCAGGAAAGTGATTATCCTACCCTAATAATATCCCCACATAAATCCCACATAATAATAGCTCTTTTCGATACAAGGTGTAGATAAATTATTTCATAAATATTCATTGGTATTAAATGTTTTTCCGATGGATGGACGTAAATAATAGCAAGTGGTTCGTGGCTGATATTGTAGCTGATATTTACCTTTGCTCCTTTTGACACTACCTTCTCTCGATTTTCTTCATTCGACTATAAATACAAGAAAATTAAGACCACTCTCACGGCGTTTTCACGTGATTTTGGTCTAAGCCACGTGATTTTGGTCTAAGCCAATGCTTGAAGCGGAATAAAGGTAAAAACATTTTAATTTATTCTTTACTAATAAACCATACTTATAAAAACAAATACAGTTAATGGTCTGAACAGAACCCCGAGTAATATTTTAACGACGTCTTAACCTAAAAAAAAACGTTTAACATCTTAAGTACAGCGTTGCCTCGTAATGGCCCTTTGCTTCGTGCCTCATTTGCTCTTAGTATTCCGCCCCATCTAGGCTTGAACCTTCTCTACAGCCTGGGTTTTAACCCCCTCCCCACTAGCGTTCGCTAATGACTTCTCCGTCCACTTATAATTGCGTTATCACTAGTTTTGTGCTGAGTGGAATTATAACAAGTAAATAACAGATCTTTATCTAAATTATTTCCAGTTATAATTTTAAGTACTATTAAACTTCCAGTACTTTTATTCTCTAAAAATAATTGCTATCTCAAATAATAGATATCATCTTATTCACAGTTGATATAACCTCTTTCTCTTTATAAAAAGAAGATTTTAACATTTAATTAGAAGCCTTTTGATAGCTTTCTACCTCATTAAGGATTGCGGGCACTCCTGTGGTAGCAACCGCGGATAGGATAATTCTTGGATTTCTTTAATCGCTCACCAAATTGTCTACTAAGAAATCCACCCAACATTCATTTATCCTCTTGAACCTAGCTGTACTCTCAGGCCCACTTTTTCGCGATCATCAGTAGACCTAATGTTTAACGTGGAAATCAAGTGGCTTGACTGGGATTTGAACCTGGGCTAATTTAGGACTAGACATATCCCTGGGCGACCTTAAAAAAAGCCTTACGCTTTGAACAACTGAGCTATTAGTGTTCAGACTCTTTAAACTTATAATAGTAGAATGTGCGTGAATGGAGTCCATCATAAATAATAAAAGAAAAGAAGTCTCTCCACAGAACAAAATTTTATTGGCTAAGCGCTTTCAACCTAACTAGAGGCCATCATCAGTGCAAAACCTAACAAACAAGTTAGAATAGCCTAAATAAAAGCCAAAAAATAATTAAATAGATAAAATAAAATATAAACATACATAAAGCATAATGAATAAAATACAAGGGAGATTAAATATGTATGTATATAAATGAAATTAAAAGGAAAAACAAAAAATAACAAAATCGAATAATGAATCAAATAAAATGATTAATAATTATGACTAATGCTTAATGATAAATTAATCTTTAGACTTATGTATTATTTAAAAAATAATTAATAAACACATTATCTGAAGCTAATATGTAACGTGGATTCAACTTTCCGGCTTTATATTTGATATTATCTCCAAAAGCACTGGTTTTAATAAAATCTATTTAGACTTAGATAATAGATAAGATATGATTCAAGGTGAATATATTATGACCTGAAAATATTGGCTAGTGTTAAAATTTAAGCTATTTTTTTTTTATTTTTACTTTTAAATTTGACTTGATGCCTTACAAAGTAACAAACTCAACTATTGTACATCCACTCTTTACTTTGTGTTTTCAATTTTGCTTTTTTAAGTATTGTTTTAAACTTAATCTTCACTTTCATTCATTAGTTAATTAACTCACGAAAACATTAATTCTAATTATTTTTCTTAAACAGTGTTTTTTTATGTAATTTAATGTTTCCCTTTTAATTAATGAATTTACAACTCCAAGCATTATACTTTATTAGCCTAGTTTATTTTAACTTTGGGGAAGAAGTTAAAAAACAAGCAGGAAAAACTTTTCGCTATTAATCATTTTCTCAACAACAACCTTAACTTTATTTTCAGACCTGATTCAGTTTCGTATCTATAAAAACATAGTAAACTAGAACTGAAAACAAACGAAATTAATTTTATAAATAAGTGAACCAACTTATTTTTATTAGTCAAGCTTACAAAGTTATTATTTTTATGGCTATTAAAAGATTTGAAGTTTGTGGGGTCATTGTTGTGGGTTAATGACGTCACACGTATTTCATAAAAAATAGATTTTGGGACATCAACAAGGTTAATTATTGTATCAAGTTTTATTTCGATCCAAGAAAGGGTTCGAAAGTTATAGTTTAATGGGAGCTCCCCCATTAAAAATCTACCCTCCCCCCACTTTCCCCCCTCCATGGCCCCAACCTCATAAGCTCATTTTTTGAAAATTCACTAAATGGCAGCTAAGTATGATCTTTATGTCTTTAAAGCATTCGTAAATGTAGTATTACCTGAATGCCTATTTGCCGTATTACTACGCTAAGCATTATTAACTTAACGCCATAACACCCTAGATATTTAGATACTTTATAATTCCAAGGTCGATCATAACGAGACCGAAGTAATGCCATCTTAAGCTTCGAGTATTCATGAAATTCTGATGACAAGCAAAGCGAGTTTTAAGGAAAAGTGTCGAGGTACCCTGAGGTACCAATTTATTAATTGTTTTATTGAGGTACCCTGATATTATTTATTTATTGAATTATTGATACTTAAGACTTTCTGTTTTTTCCTTTTTAAAACTAATTTTATTATTTCTCCTTTTCTAACCATTTATTTCTTAGTCTGAGTAAAGAGAGATAGGTATAAATGGTAGTATACGATTTTATATGCCGTACTAACAAGAATTTTATGGAAGTCTTTCATGTAGTAGATGTGAGACTTTATAAAGTTATATTAGATCACACCTGAAATACCGTGCCGTCATTTTAGTATAACCTAAAAACGATCTGAGTAAAAATCTTTTATAATTAAGATAATGAGATAGTTTTTATGTGATGTGAATTATCGTTCTGAAAATGACCACAATAATAGATAAATAATTAAAAAACAGTATATTTTTGTAATAGAATTAAAGCCTTATCTTTTTTTAAGCCTTTATTCCATCAGTTTTTAATACGATATACTATCCCGCATTACATATACAAGTCCGTATCTAGCATACTATTAACTAAACCTGGATATTTGTCTTAATACATTTAATAAATTGTTTGTTTACTATCGTTTACTTAGTTTCTTGCTTGTGCTTACTTGTTTGTTGTTTGAAATATATTTAAAACATTAAAATATATTATATCATTGTATGAAATAAAAATTATTTTGAGTTTTTAGGTGGAACTGATCGAAAATAAATAAATAGGGTTCGGGACATTAACTAAGTTTAGTTTTGTTCGTAGTTTCATTTTGACTCAAAAAAGCGTTCGAATGTTATTGTGTGCGATAGAAACGTCTAGAAACACAAATCTCGTACATACATACATGCATGTGCATGACCCATGACTCCGAACCTTTTTTTTTTTAAATTCGATAAAATCAATTTACCAAGCATTCAAAATTTCCTTTTTCGAGGGATATAATTTTAAAATAAAAACATTTAAAAATTAATTTAAATTTTTAATTGTTAATAAATAGTATATTATGTTACAAGACTGTGAAAAAGGTCTGTTTTTACCGTGACGACTATATTTACTCTCGAGCGTATCGCTTCGCTTTAAAGTAGCCCAGGTAAAAAAAACATTCCAAGTCGTGTAGCTGTAGCACATGCTATTTTTGTCAAGTGTAGTAGTACTAAACAACTATTTATAAGAAAAAACTGTATAACGTATACAAATTTGCCGGTACACTTTTTTCGATCGCTTCGTTGGCCAAAAGTTTCAATTCTGGCGGCTTATTTTTAATTTCTGAATCACTATACATGATTATTAAAAACTGTATAATAAATAATTAACTATTTACTTTCCGAAAAAAAAACTTCGATTATTTATGTGGAAAAAGTAAGAACAAGAGGTAAGGTAGGTTATAACCTTGTAGTAGACTACTAGCGCCCTCCTAGTGGACATTGAGGAACCTCACCAGCGACAGTTTCCTAGTTTTTTACAGTCACCAACAGTAAAATATTACAAATCTGCCTTAGACGGTAAAAAAAAGCATTTCCCCTACTTTTTTGAGGCTTTAAAGTGCCTACTTTACAGCCGCTCGAAAAAAACCATTTATTTTATTATCATCATGCATCTTGAAAAAACTTAATATATAGTTGAAAGCTTGGTAAATTGATTTTTTATTCTCTTTAGAATAGCTCGACCTAAAACTCAAAATAATTTTTAATATTTTGATCTATAACCTTTTTATTTTATACAAATAAAATTTATAAAATCTTACAGTGATAAGATTTCTTCTCAAAATATGTTTACTTGTTTGTGCAATTTACTTTGATGTTCTTAACATTTGTGAATAAACTAAATAGGTCTAAAAAATGTATAATTACAGCAGGTTATAGTCGTGTTTATATCTCCATTTACTCTTTTTGCGATGCTTCTGAGTTACTTACCACCCTAATAAAATAAATAAAGAACTGGATCTCTCAATAGTCTCAAAAAAGAACTATTCTTTTTAGGGGAAAATCCACATGCCTAGTACTATTGGAATGTCTAGTATTATCCTCTAGTAAGTAAAAGTAGCCCTTAAAAATCATCTTTGAACTGAAACCTCATATGTAGTACCGTCTTTTATTTATGGTGGGTGTACTATGTAGGATTAGGACTTCAGGCCCGTAGCTACTAGACCAGCTTCTAAGCGAGAGCAGTGGCGGTCGTGCGGTCATAGAGATATATACTATAGAGGCATAGCCTATCTCAATACATTAAGAGGCATGAAACACCTTTTTGGGGCTCACAGGGGCTCTGTTGAGTTTTGATATGCATTTTAAACGTTCTTTAATTTATGTTACTGTAATTTTGTTTTGTTTATTTGATTATATTGATAGTCTATGGTAGTCAGGTTACTTTTTCGATGTTTGAAAATTCGACCACTAAGGCACCGCTAGAATATATTTTTATGGTCGTGGCTATAGACGCTGATTACACAGTTTTGTATCTGTTTCACTGCTTAACTGTTTACTTGCAGCTACTAGAGACATTTTCTTCTGATTTTCCTGTAAAAACTATAGCGGGTCTATAATTTAAAAGGGGGCATATATTTTTATGAATTTGGTTTTAATTATTTGTTATTTTTGTGTTACAGGTAACTGATTTTGGTTCTGATATCGTTGCAAAACTTCATTGCAGGTTATTCTAAGGTTATAGGTTTGACTTATATTTTTCTGTTTTTTATTATAATATTACAATGAAATGTGTATTATGATATGTTGAATACTTTTTATGGATGGAATTAATTTTTATGACTTTTAGTCTCCTATCTGCAACGATGGAGACATCCGTCATGGACTAAAGCTATCACGGCACCACGACTTAGGTCGATTTGCATGAACTAATTAAAATTATTATAAATAGTAATTTATCGAAGCATGCATATTTGTTATTTATGCAATAAATGGTTATTTATTTATTTATCTCCAACGATTTGTACCCAGATGATACGCTGTTTTAATTCATTACAAATGCTATCGCACAGTAGTTTATGGCCGTAGAGTTATTAATACTTTTTTTGGATCCTAATTATCCCCATCTTCTTGAATATTGGGTGGGGCAACACTTAGCTTGGACCTACATAGAGGTCTGGACACCGAACCTCCTAATTATCATAGACTCCAATCCAAAATTCTAAAAACTATTAATAACAAAATTTGTTGTTTCGACCGAGATTTTGTAATAATTGCACATTTTATGTAATTAATAAAACACAATATTTAAAAAAGAAAAAACTTATTTATTATACTTTGTCTATCACAATATTATTACAATTTATTCAGACGCGTTTCGGGACGTTTCCCATCTTCAGTGTATAAATAAACTAAACAAGTTTAGTTTAGTTTATTCATACACTGAAGATGGGAAACGTCCCGAAACGCGTCTGAATAAATTGTAATAATATTGTGATAGACAAAGTATAATAAATAAGTTTTTTCTTTTTTAAATATTGTGTTTTATTAATTATATAAAATCTAAAAACTATTACCAATGCTTTATTCTATTCCCAAACAAACCCTACATTGATGATCTTAAAGTACACTTATATATATATTATATATATATATATATATATATATATATATATATATATATATATATTATATAGAGAGAGAGGAGAGAAGAGAGAGAGAGAGAGGGAGAGAGATACAGATCGGCATAGCATGATCTATGCCGATCATGATATCAGTCCTTCCATCTATCCTTATCTGATTATATTAGTCCTTTAGTTGACTCTTTAATACCAGATAATCCTCCGAAGCGGATGAAGAAGCATTGAGTGAAAGACCTTCTGTATATCATTTGATACTACCGAGTTTTGCAAAACATGAATAGTTGGCACAATATAACGGAGAGACGAGACGAGAGACACCTAGGAAATGTAACAAGCAAAATGCAGTGCTACATCTGGGAACTGTTCCATTATTTGACATTGGTCATCAGAAGTCAGAAAGACCTTCTGGTTTAAATTTATTCTTTACTTCTTCTAATATATTTAACTAAAAACCTTGGAGAGATATCTATAAATATTTTCACCTTTGATGTTTTATCCCGACATTATAACTTTTAGACTAATTACGAATATAAATTTTATTGTAGTCGTTCAATACTGAACAAAGCAAATTTAGACATTAATATATAAAATTTCAACTGATTACTGATTTTATTATACTAATTGGACACTATATGTATAAAAGCAAATTGTTTTTACATATATTGCAATATTTTACTTTTCAATATAGTGTCACAAAATCGATAATTATCAATTATAGAGACTAATACTACTAGAAGTATTAATTATACTTTCTTTTATTTCAAACCTCTTAAAAATTTAAAAGTTCACAAAAAAATACAAAACTGAAAAAGGTTAATGTTTATTATGTTTCTGTAAGAGATTTTTATCTGGTTGTCCTTAAATTTTCTAATCCCCAACCTATTTTGCCCTTTTGTATATAATTGTTACATTTTAGTATTCTTTTTCATTACCTCTCTAGCTCTATAGTTCTCTTCTTTTTTATTTGGACAATGTTGTTAGTACTGCCATCTAGTGTCAGGGATTTTCACTAAGTCCTATAAGAGCTAAAGAGTTTTACTAACCCGCTTTTACCTTCTTTTTTCCACCGAAGTGATGTATTGTTGGAAACATTCAGCCTGCATGCTAATGTCGTTTTTTTTCCTTTTCAGACATTAATTATTCCTTCTCTTAACCTCTACCCCTCGTTTTAGGCTCGTCGGCATTTAAAAAACAGTTCTTTCCTCCTTTTTATCCGTTTTAAAAAGTAACAGTAAAAGATAAACGGGTGTTAGGTGCAGAAGTTTAAACAAGTTCTGTTCGAGTTAAAAAAATATATATTTTTCCTACTCTTGGAGCCGAACTCTGATTTGTTATGCTTTTTATACAGAGTTGCCTGTTTTAAATACTTTAATTCAAAAAGTTTTCCACAGCTGTGCCTCTATTTTTATCCTTTTTATCAATATTTTTCTCTTGAGTCCTTATAAAGAATTAAAATATTTTTGCTTTTTTTTCGAATAGCTCTTGTCTCAATTTTATTTTTTTTTTCTTACTTTGATTTACTACTACTGAAAGACTAGTCTCTATATATTACTTGATATATTATCATGTTAAAACCTTTACTTTTAAGTATTAAGGCTGCATATTTAGAGGCGTATAATTTTATAAACATTTATTGTTTTATTTGTATGAATTATATTTATATGAACTTTATTTATTTAATATCAATGGCTACGCTCGTGTTAGTCAAACCTTTATTGTGCATTATATTATTAAGAATTAGATATGTAGGATATGAGATATGATTCAGGTGAATTAAATATGGAGATAAAATAATTTCAATAGAAAAGTTGGAACCCAGTACATAAGGACTCGCCCTCATTCTCGCATGTCTTAGAGGGTTGTGACGTAGCTTGGAGACCTGAAATTACCACAATATGATAATAAAAAATAGACTTGTGGAGTCCAGATATAAGGAAAAATAAAAAACAAGTCTCTCCACTGATGTTAAAGTATAATGACAAAGCCAGCTTTCAGACTTGACAGTCCATCATCGACTTTAGTCGATTTCAACAAGTTGGACGACTCAATCACTTCCGTTTCTTAACACTGATGATGGACTGTCAAGTCTGAAAGCTGGTTTTGTCATTATACTTTAACATCATTGGAGAGACTTGTTTTTTATTTTTACTTTTTCCTTACTACAATATGATAGTTTAGTGTAGAGTAGTGAAGAGTCAGTTACACCGGGTCTCCAGGAGACGTCACTCTCCTATGTACAGAAAAATAGATGGAAAAATACGAACCCTTTATATTCCTACCTCAACATATGATCCCTACTATATTTAATTCATCTTAGGATTTGACAAAAAAGTTGAAAAGTGGGTAACAAAAGAATGCTTCTCTGTTCATGTTTGAGTGTCCAGGTATCTTTTCTCTGTTTGAGTGTCTCTCTGTTCATGTTTGGTGTCCAGGTATCTTTCTCTGTTCATTTTGAGTGTCCAGTATCTTTCTCTGGTCATGTTTGAGTGTCCAGGTATCTTTTCTCTGGTCATGTTGAGTGTCCAGGTATCTTTTCTCTGTCATGTTTGAGTGTCCAGGTATCTTTTCTCTGTTCATGTTTGAGTGTCCAGGTATCTTTTCTCTGTTCATGTTTGAGTGTCCAGGTATCTTTTCTCTGTTCATGTTTGAGTGTCCAGGTATCTTTTCTCTGTTCATGTTGAGTGTCCAGGTATCTTTCTTTGTTTATATAGCTCCTTTATCTTAACTCTACTATCAAAGTTGTCTTTTACTACTTTTCTAAAAATGCTTTTTCTATCAAATTTCCTTTTAAAAAATCTCCTTGCATACGGTAAGAAAAGCTTTTTAATGTTCTTTCCCTGGAGTTTCTTTTCAGTTTTCTTTTATAAACAAACATCAATATGTGGTTGAATATCAAGCCATTATATTTTATCATCGTCGTTCAATGTAAGGGAAATTTTCTCTAAAAGCTAATGGAAGGTAAACAAAGCAAGAGTGGCAGCTCTATCAAACCATCAACTCTATTTCTTTAGACTCTTCTCGGGTTGTGGGATGTGACACTGAATGACCTTCTAGTCATGTCGAGCTTATAGGCTTACTTTTTATTTTATGGAGAAAATATACTAGTTTAGTATTTATAGACAGAGTAACAAAGCTAACTTGCATGTTAAAGGTTTTAAGATCCCCCCAAAAATAACTTTTTAAACACTCTATCCTTTATAATGGGGGTTTTATAAAATGGCATTTATCATTTGATACTCCCGAGTTTTGAAAAACATGAATAGTTGACACACTATAATTGAGCGAGAGACACCTAGGAAATGTAATAAGCAAAATGCAATATTACGTCAGGGAACTGTTCCATCATTCGACCTTCGTCATCATCGATGGCTCGACATAATGTCATGCCCCACTCTATTTCGTTACGTCTAATTTATCAGGGCGCCGACAGAGCCAGAACTCACGTATTAGTTAACATAATAGATGTTCTAAGTCTATTCAGTTATTACCTTTATTTACTTACAAGTATGATCAACATTCTGACTCTACTCTTCCTTAATGCGTAAATCCTTAGATTTAAAATTGTAATACTTCCTCCGTATGTATTCTTTTTAATATATATTCGATATATGTAGTGCACATAATTGATTACCACATTTACCTTTTAATAATTTTAAAGCTACAAATTGTCAAAAAGTAGTGTTTAAAGTAAATAATTTTCTAAAACAATAGGTACTTTTTAATTAAAGTTTATGTATATACTCATTTCGCGTGTTTTGTTCGGGCGTTAGAATTTCAGCCACCAAGTTTAGATTCTGATGCCCATCTTACTGCTGAAAGCTTTATTTAAAAAATCCTTGTTTTACTTGCACTCATAATCGTACTTTAAAATTTTTATCAGTTAGTAATATTTAAATGTGTATGTGCAGAAATTTCAGCGTCAGTAAATATTTATATAAAGAAACAGCAATAGAGAAATACTAAGTAGAAAAAAATTGGTTATTTGAGTTGAGAGATGAACCCAAGTAAAGATCCTAAACTTTGTTTACATACTCGAAAAAAATGCGGGGTTATGGGAAGGAAACGCGGGAAAAGTATCAGTGTACGGACAATTTACTTCATCCCCTTAAAACCCTTAAGTAAATACTTATAAATTCAAGCTCATACTTGTTCATGTGTAGGGTTTTTCTCATTTCTAGAATCGATTTCGAGACTGGTTTAACGGTGTATGTAAACCCCTCTACACAGTAGTGGAGTGAAAGTATTTGAGAAGGATCTTGTGGGTTTAGCCTATAATTCACATTGCTTGTAGTTCTATAAACATGTATCATGACATTTCTCTCTCTCTTCCCCATTTATATACTTTTCCTACCAAAAAAACTTTTTATTTTCCTTGCTAGCTATATTAAAAGTTTAATTTTTTATTTATTTAACTTGGGTATTATTATGTGTATTGTTAAATTTAGAAAAAAATAGTTGTAATAGTGTGGGAACTCCAATTATCAAGCAACTCTTGTGCTTGTTAATTCAGTCGCTTGTAAGCGACTTTCCAAAGGCTAATATGTATCAAAGACTAATAAGTATCAAGAGTGATAATTCCAAGAGCTTCAATGGAGAAGTCAGGTCCATACTGATCCATATTGTTCAGAAAACAGTTAAGTTTTGTTCAGTAGCATTCTTGCCAAGTCACGACTTGTTCTTATCTTAAATATTTTTGCGCAACTGTATTGTTTATAGTCGAGGTTTTATCAGTTTTAGTGTTAAACATGAGTTTTATTGTAGTTAGTTATATAAGAGTAAATATTTAATAATATATATTTTTTTATTACTTTTAATGTTTGAGTGACCAATTTGTTGTGTGCATTATGTATCTTCTTCTTGATACAAATTTTCACACGTACAATCCTGTATATACAGAATTGTGATAGTCTTTAAAATCCTTGTTGTTGGGGGCCATGTGTTAGAACCGCGGTTATAAATCATGGAGTGGGCCGTTAATTTTAATTCATAAAAGTATACGGATATCGTCCAAATCTTTTTACCCCCACAGATGTCTAGGGACTATTTAATTGTATTTAAAAACTAATTTTAAACTTATAATTTAAAAAAATTAAATTAACTCTTTACTTTTTACAAAATTGTTACAAACACTCTTAAAAAATTAATTTAGGCCCGTATTCAAAGACATTTTCTTAACCTAAACCTAACATTTTCCTTAAGGAGCCCTTAAGGAAAATGTTAGGTTTACAGTTTAGGTAAGGAAATTGTTAGGTCTCTTTAAGGAAGCCTTTAGGGTTTCATGACATGTGTTGTATTATGTTTATTATTTAATTATATGTTTAAATATAATAATAATAAATATAAATAAAATATTTTATATGATATTTATTGTTATTAATTATATGCTATTATTATTATTATTATTATATTATATTTATATGTCTAACATCTAAATACGATTTGTGGGTTGGGTTACTAATATATTCTGAATATTACTAATATAAAGATAGATAAATAGAGATGTAGAGTAATGTAATTTGAATTTTGCATATTAATTTAATTTTAATTAAATTATTAATAATAGAATAAATACAGCGACTGGAATTGTAAATTAGTTTTAAGCATAACATAATTAGATTTTTTCTTGTATAACCGTCATCTTCAGAATTTGACAGCGAATGAAATATTAATAGTTCATGTAAAATTAAAAACTCTGAAAATAAATTAAATACAAAATAAATACTAAATGAAAACCAGTAATTTGTTTTTTTCTGGATTTGGTCCGCTGTCAATTATGTTAGTATAAAATTAAATTTAGTTCGATTTGGGGGGTTTAAGGGTAGGAATATTATTGATAATTTTCATGGTATATAAAGGGTTAAATTAATTAACTTCCTATGGCTTTGTCAGATAATTAAATTGTCAATGTAACTAAATTTAGTTACATGTTATGTTTTGAGGTATATTAACTAAACAACATGAACACGACATACATGGACACAGACTCGTAACAATACACCATGTTACGAATATTATCATAACATTAATTCTGTTACTTCAACTTATGTTTTATTAAACACATTGCACGTTTCATTATTATCTCATACATTATTGAACTAAAATGATAAAACTAGAATTTTATCATAAATTTATTAAAAAATAAAATATTGGCACCGGTGGTCGATCTATTATTTTTTAACTCATTTATCAAACATTAACTAAAAAAAGAAAAATTTGTATCGTCTCCTCTGCTAATACTATTATAAAAAATTTTTGATCTCCCTTTCGCTTTCCCGCCATTGGTATTGCCAACTTTACAACTATCTCTTTGAATCGCGAATATCACACATTTTTGCGCAAAACAGTAACAGTAGTGTTTTCAAAAGAGGTTTTACAGTTTTTGTGGTAATACGATGCACATTTTTAGACGCACAATCCTGTAAAAACAGAATTGTGTGTGTCTTTAAATTGAATTTAATATAAGTCATAAGGTAGGTTAATCCTTGAGTGATTTTGAAAAATCAACTAAATCTTTTTTTCTTTGTTGTAAAAGCCATGTGCGTTGAAATTCTATAATGTCAAAATATTTTTTTATCTCCTTATAAATCCTTACAGTTGATGCAAATTCTCATACGCGCAATTTTGTATTTTTAAATATTATTTATAAGGAAAGTTAATCTTTGATCAGGAGAAATTTTAACTGACATTAGTTGATAATAAATCGTGAAAATAAACACATGTTGCTTAAACATTGTTGACTTATCCGTAAACAATGCTGCCAACATGGGGAGACAAAATTTATATGCGATTAAGAGCATGTTACCCCTTGTATATTGCTTAAATATACGAGTATTTTGGTTACTTACTTGTTTTATAATTTTAATGTAACAAATTATAGTATAATTTTGTTATACTTGTTTTATATTTTTTGTTGTAATTATGTATGCTAATTATTTTGCTTTTTTTTCATTTCATGTAGTTTTTAATTTAACATTAAAGTTTTAAATTTAAATTTTGTATATTTTTTTAGAGTTAAGTTACGAGTTTTAAATTAAAACTCAAAAAGAATTTTAAATCAGGAAAAAGAATCATGGTAATATGTTAAACATAACATGCTTGTAAATTAATCTAATGCCACTCCAGAGCAAAAAAAACTCATTTAGAGAATTTTCCTTGCAATAATACGCTTATGAAGTGAAAAGGCTATAAGGTGAAATAGACCTGAGAGTATAGCCATTTTTTTAAACTTTTAATAATAAAACAAGATATTTGTATTAATTATTTTAAAATAATAATCATCGTCATATTTTTGCAAATATTATTTATTTAGAATTATGCTAGGTAATCTTTTAAGAATAATATATTAAAATGGAAAGGAGAAAGAATTTTCAGTATCACAATATATTTTTGATACTGCTTATCAATAAGCAGCGAGCATAAGTAAATGTATAAACGAAAGTATGTGATGATTCTACACGTAGAATTAAAACATGTACAGTTGCATCGCTATCCAGAATTTGATATGTGAATTTATTGCTAATGCCACGTAGATGTGCGAGGCCCCATTAGCTTAAGCAATGTTCTGATACCATCAAAATATTCCCTTTGCGTTTTTTGATGGTTGCATTAATCAAACCTATTCGAAGGAAATTCGTTCGACTTGCTAAACTTATTTCAAGCTGATATTATTTTTACATGCTAAAACTAGGGCCAGAAATAAAATGAAAAAGATGGTTTTTTGAAAATAATTTGTTCAAGTAATTAACTTGAGAATATATTTTCAAGTAAAGTTTTTATGCTAAATGTTTGCTTAGCATAATGTCAAAGTACATTAAGAGCAAAGAGCTAAGCTAACATCTGCTATATAAAAAAAATAATTTAATTTTATATAATCTGCATTCCTCAGTTTAGACAACTTTACTGTTTATATATAAGGGCTAGTTATTTATTTACTCATGTTTTTTTTCAAGTGAACGAATTTATTTATTTTATTCGATTGCAGGGTTTCTAGAATATGCTGGTTTCTTAGGAGATCAAAGATAAAATTTGTAACCTACTGTTTTTAATACAATTGTATAAAAAGACCTGAAGCGGATGATTCCAATGTCTTATCGGTTTCGGGTTTTTTTTGCAAACACAATACTTTTCGTATATACCTATGGTATAAATGAGGAAAATTAAAAATTAATTGTAATTACCAGTCTACTCTTATACATTAGTGAAATGAATTTCATAAAATTATTAGTAAACTTGTGGCTTTTTACTTGTGGTATACAAGACGTATACAAAACTTACTGTACTTTCGTGAAACAGGGCCCTGGTTTTTACTTTTATTGATCGGAAATCATACTTGTCCGAATGAGTACACCGAATGCCCACCATGTGGGATGTACAAAACTAAACGCTACATTTTTTTTAAATTCCGGAAGAAATAATTTCCTAGGTACTTAGACCTCGTATGTGGGTCCATTAAAAAAAACGCTACATTACTAACAACGTGTTTTAAAAGAGCTTTGAATCACTTTGGATCACCGCATTAAAAGCTATGCTATTGGAGGAGGCTTTGCCACCTTAGAGATATATACTAGAGGGGGTATAGCCTATCTCAATACATTGAGCGGCCTAAAACATCTTTTTAGAGCTCTCAGTGGCTCTGTGTAACCTTATCGAAACCTCCTTCAAGAGTAAATCAAAGGTAAAGGTAAAAAAAAGGTTATAATAAATCAATTGATTTTGGCTTCCAGCGCATTGTTTGTTTTAGTTTGTATTTTTAACGTCCTACTATGTAAGTTATTGTGATTTTGTACTAATTATTTCATTTTATTTCTATCGAAAGTGGGCCTGGTTATTTTTTCGATGCTTCAAAATTTAACCTATAGGGCCCCTCTAGTAATGCATCTCTATGATTGCCACACTATCTTAGACTGGTAAGATCTATATGATTTTAATTCCCATTTTAACTCGTCAGGCTTGTTATAATTTTATAAACCAGCCCTTGTGCTTCATACCATAACTTTACCGATGCTTATTTCAATTATTATTATTAAATTAAATATTATTTAATGCGAAATTTTTTGAGCAGTTTAATGCCTGTAATTATTTAATATTTTGTATTAAAGTCCTTTTAGTTTGAATTTATAAAAGATAGCCCTCTTACAAAAATTCGTTTGTATTTAGTGATATGTTTATTTTTTAACATAAAAATTCTCTTCTTTTTTAGAAATCGTGTCTTTAAAAGTCTCTATAAAAAGTCTTTAAAAGCTCATTAAAAGACATTTTATAATTATTGCTTTTAATTCTATTGTTATTTGAGATTAATGAGACGTTTAAACGTCCCATTCAACTTAATAAGTCCTCTCAAACTTAACTTTCCCTTAAAGTTTATTTAATTCTTAATCAAGTAAACTTTTTAGAATAAAGTCATTGTTTTTCTTACTCTGTAGTTCTTATTTTCTCACCTCTTATAAAGTTTTCAAGTAAAATCTCAGAAAATGTCCAAAAGGGAATTAATTCTCTAATTTAATATAAAGAGTAGTATTAAGTCCGACCCTAAGAAGGTAAGAAATGGGTGTCTGACATTCTCCGGAGACGGAACGAGGGTTGTTCCCTAACTATACCCTTAACTTTCTTCTAGGGTCTGGGTTAGACTCCTTTTACCTTTAGGCTTTCCCACGTTGATTTGATTATTGCAGTGAAGAAGGTCAGAGCAAGTTTTGATTGCCGTCTCCTTATCATCTCATGGGGTTTGTAGTTTGCCCTGGAATTTTCTACTTTTTCCCCTCTAGTAATTCTTTTAGACAATAGAACTTTTTTCGTTGTGATAGTTTTGATATGCCCCGTGTGACCGGATAATGAGATAACGTATTGTTCAAGGCCAATTCACCCAAAACGATAATAGGTTTGTATTGGTATTTACATTTCTTATGGCCATAAGAATATGTTTGGTTTGACCAATGTTATTTTATCTAAATTTTTATGAAAGTGAATTCTCTGTATGAACGTACTAGTTGTTTAAACACTATTAAAACAATATAAGGCAACCCTATTTATTTACTTTTCGTTATTTATTGCAAAAAAAGTCCGAAACTGGGATGTCACCTGAATTATCCGATCTAGGTGTTTTCAAGGCCTAAAAAGTAGTTTTCACAAAGTTGTCTGTCTGTATTTGTAAGTTATCATCGCAGCTCTCAGAGTATTTATGCCAGAGAGTTGAATCTATGTGCAAAAATCTGTTTATATGTGTTGTTGTGCTTTCCAGAAAATATTTTCATGATGTCAATAATTCGCTATAATGACTTGAAAATGCATAAAACGCGGAAATATTTTGCGATCCATTTGATATTTGGCACGCCATTTATAACGTAAATGTGGTAATAGCGCGAATATATATTTACTGTTTGAGGACGAGCGAAGCAAGTCCGAAGACGCGTTTTAGTATAAATTTAACAACATATATTCTGAGGGCCAGCGGATCCGAAGCGTAGCGAATCCGATGTGATGAGGAAAAGTTCCGAGGTACCCCGTACCCAATTGTTTTAAAGATATAGTGTTTGTTTATGCCTCCTTAACTGCAGGTTTTTATTACTAAAAGTTAACACTGGATAGTTCATTGACTAATTTTACCAACTTTTTCCGCTTTTGGAATTAGTGAAATCTATTTATAAATTCAATGAATTATGTAAAACTCTTAGGAATAATTGAAAATGTCCAGCACAGTTTTTCAACACGACCCCACACATACTTGTATTGCCTAAAATGTCTACCACTACTCGAGAAGGGGTCATTCAATGACTGGTCCAGCTTTTCCAGACTTTATTTTCTAAAACTCGTTTCGCACATTCATCTAACAAGTGGATAAAAGTTTTCAACTTGATCCCCCCCCCTTGGTCTATCAACTTAAACCTTTTCAAGTAAACAACATTTTTTTCTGACGAACTTCTCCGTTTTTCTGAAAACTCCTTTCTTTAGAATGTTGAGTATTTTATTATTAAATGAAAATGCTTGATATTTGTTGTATACAAATTTTATCCTTCTCTAAATATCTGTTATTATTAAATTTAGAAATTCTTTTAAAAGAGTCCAGAACTTGAAGTACATACTTGATTGCCGACTAAAGTTTGAAACTGACAGATAAGAAAAATAGAGATTTCTCGGACTTTTTGTTAGTTTACCTGAAATCGACTATGAGTTTTTCGATTTCCATAATTGCAATCGACCTCATTATAGGTCAATAAAACATAAACATTGAAATCAATGTTTCTTTCTCACTGGCAATCTAAAAATTTAGTCATGTACACAAAAAACCAACACGTCTCTCCACAAAGAACTCTACTGCGCTTTACGAAGTCATTTAGTCAGCTGTTTTTATTTTATTTAATCAGGCACCCATATGCATTTGATAATTCATATTTATTTGATATGGCGATAAAATTACTATTTGATTCGTAATTTTATTTGTCGAAAAACTATATAGCTCTCACCAAAACTCAAACTTTCAACTACAAAACGTATGCAGCAAAACTTACATGTGTCAAATAAACTTGAAAATTAAGTTCTTGTTTCTTTTAACTTATTTCGTTGACCTATCTTGTTACCAATTTGCCTTTTGAATACATCGTATCAGCTAAATAAAACATATTTTAATATACATATACCCTTACTAAAGACTCCAATTGTTAAAAGAGCGTGTGTTTGGGCGAAATTTAGGGCCCTTAAATTGAGTACCTCAAACTGTCATTATTCTCCATCTGTTCTGTGTGTCTCAAAAGTACATTTACTTCTTTTGTTTCAAATAGAGCCATTCTTATTTTTAGTTAATTATCTACCTTTGGATTTTATCTTTCTTATTATTATGAAGTCTGCCTCCGTGGCCGTGATCGTAAAGGCATTCGATTTCAGCACCGGAGGTCCGGGGTTCGCAGCCCGGGCTATACTCTAAGATTTTATGAAAGATTTTGACTATTTTAATTAATTCTTAGAGTGTAGTAGATGCAACCCACTTGAGGTGGTTCCCGCAGGGTGAATATCCTGATGGGCCGAAAGGCCCTAAAACGGGCATTTTTTTATTTTTATTATTATGAAACATTTCTAATATTTTGTGTGGTTAAATTTTCTTACAAATAATTCTTAACGTTTTAGCCTATTTTCATGAAGATTTAGTAGCCATGATCCTTAAAGAAACAAAAGGCCTTCGGCTTCGCCCGCTAACGGCGACGGCGCTGGGGCCGCTTCTCCCTGGTGAACATGGTTGTTGTACTTTATCAGTTTATATTAAAAATTTATATAAGTGGCATACTGCCACGATAGAAGCGAATTTTCAAATGTAGTAGTAAAAATACGTCATTTGTTTATATTACGTCAATCAATGACACAATGTGTTGTTTGACTTGACATATATATGTCAAACAATAAAATCGGAACAAATGCTGATAATACGATGAAACCTAGTATATTTGTGAACCATACATAGCAGTATATGTGTAAAACATTCAGCCCAATATAAACACTATATGAAGATTCGTGATTTTTTTGAAATGTTGTTAGGTCATTTTTGTGGGTTAATGGCGTCACACATATTTCAAAAACAATAGGGTTCTGGACATTAACAAGGCTGATTTTTGTACTGAGCTTTCTGATTTCGATCCAAGATAGCGTTCGAAAACTATCGTATCCCATAGAAACGTCTAGGACACAAAAATCTCGTATACACACACACATATATATATATATATATATATATTCGTGGTCAAGGAGACCCCCCCCCCTTTCAAATCTAAATCAAATCTACCTTCCCCCACTCCCCCCTCCATGACCCCAGTCTCAGTAACTCATTTTTTTCTTTGATAATTCGCTAAAAAAGTAGTTCGCAGTTGTTTAACAATTTTATCTTTAATCTTAAATAAATGTATTTTGAAACATTTGACTAGTTTTAAACAGATATTTAATTCAAAAATTTAAATTTCATTTGCTTTATAATCTTTACTAGAGAATGAAAATCTACTTATAAAGAATCCAATTCTTATCAAAACTAAAGAAACACTAAGCCCATTTGCATCGAGATGAATTCAAATCAGCTTAGTCTGTAATGGATCAAGCTTCTTAAAACTTATTTAAGCTCTATAATTCCTTTGATTTAATAATCTTGTTATAAAGCTTAAACTCGTCTAGCTAAAAAAGAATTTTGTTTCTTTAAAACTTTTTATTTTTATAGCTTAAGTAATAATTTTTGTTTTAATATGTATATTTTTATGATTATTTTATAAAACCCTATTATATTTATGTTTAAATATTTGTTAAGTAAAGCTGATGAAATTCTTTTGGAATGCGGCTCAGTAAGCAATATATTGCTCATGCTTTTCAGATGCTTTATGATGAGATTAGTTATCATTTATTCGTCGATTTCTTGTATTTTCAAAAGAAATGTGACAGAATGTTCCATAAGTTATTTAAACCCTGGCTAATGCTTCCTTAATCAACTTTGTATAACTTCATGCTCGCTCTTACAAAACTCAGATTATACTGAGTGAAAATATTTTAGCGCAGATCCATTGCAAACACCAGAAAATTGATTTTCAAACAATAGGATTTCTGATGAAATTATAACCTATTAGCGAAACCTTAAGCACATCATCGATAATTTAGCAAACTTCCTAAAGGAATCTCATTAGGCTTGCGGATCTCTATCCAAGAAGTATTTCGTATAATCGTAAACTTATAAAGAAAACGAGCAGTACTGAGATCAAAGTGACTAAGTTAGAGGGAGTACATAGGCAGAATAAGAGCGATGAGGGATCTAGAAGTGAGACAGTTTCCAGTGGGTAACATAACAGTACTTACTCCTACTAGGTCTAGAAAATCTACTATGTGCTACTTTCCAAAAGATCAAGTCAAAGAAACTAATACTTAGGAGGGGGGTACTAAAGTAGAATAACAGTGATACGGGATCTAGAAGTGAGATATTTTCCAGTGGGGAACTATAACGGTACTTACTCCTACTAGGTCTCTCAAGAGGGAGACTAGAGACACCTCACCTCACGCCTTTAACGAAGACAAACGGGGGGGGGGCATTTTTTCGTGACGTCACTTTAAATCACTTTATACAACACAGATAACAGGAAAAGGATATATGCGATAGATAATAATTTCAACTTATTTTTAAAATTCATTTCAATTAATTTAAGATAAAATGGTCGAAAAATGATGATTTATCGCATAAATTGTAATTATTTTGAATAATCAAAACATGATGTCACCAATTTACAGTTATGGTACCACGCTACCCAGGGAATGATAGGAGCTGTTGTATCCTCCCTCTAAGTATTAGTCTCTTAGTCTAAGATATAAATCCGAGTGCTTTTGTTACCTCCGGGTCAAAAGCCCATCAATTTATACTTCCTTGATTTGTTTACCCACTGTATTTTAGGATTTTCCGCAATTTACCAGGACTTTATCAGTCAATAACCAAACAACTAATTCGTTCTATCATTTTTAAGTTTCCAGTTAAGGGTTCCCTGACTATGTATGCACTCTTTAGTTCATTCTCGTCTGTAGTAATTTTTGTCGTTAGTATAAGATACCCATTTTCATCACTTGCTTGCGTCAGGACGTCTTTCACGTTGATCCTTTGAAAAGTTGTTACTTAGCTAAATTTAAATTTAAAGCTTAGAGCAAATTTTCCAAAGTTACTTACTGTGAAATTAGGCTCGTTTCACCTAATCTTATTAACTCCATTTTAGAATTAAAAAAATCTATAATTATAATTTTTTAATTATTTTAAGGTTTCTTTTTCTTTATTAACTTTTTTTCATTTAATAAACATTAATTAGAATTAAGGTATAGACAAAAAAAACTCATCCTTCCTTTTCATCAAATTTCTTTTGAAGGACTAAACTTCAAAGGGAATTCAAAGGGTCACGTGACTAGGCAATTAGAAAAATAAGGAATAAGACTTAAGGATCAGAGGTTTTTCAAGGAGGGCAAGGAATAAGAAATAAGGTTGATTTCCCCTGGGCTCTCGTCCTATTCTTAGCTCCTTTTATCCTCCTTTTTCACCTTTATTTTATTTTTTTACGTCTCGTACCTTTAATAATCCTCAAGAACAAAGAAACTTCTTATCCTGTTTTTTTCGTTTTTTAAGTCTACTTTACCTTCATTTCTTAGAAAGCATCAAAACTTGTTACTTTTAAATATTTTTCTTTGTCCCTTTTCTCCCAAATGCAATCAATTTTTCTCGTTCTTTGTTGTAAATAAGGATTTTAACTCGTGGATGAAAATTAAATCAAACCTCGTTTAACTCATTAAACTTTTTATCAGCATTTCTCATGAAAATCGTTTTATTAAAGACAAAATTATAATTTTCTCTGATTAAATTTTATTTTGTGGAATTTATTCCATCCCTATTTGTAGGATATCAATTTTAAATTAGTTAAAATATAGAAACCCTTTAGGTTTTCATTTTCTACATTTTACTAAAATTGTTAAAATTTATTAATTGCTTTTTACCATTTTAGATTTGTTTTAAATAATGAACTTTTAAGGTTTGGGTTATGGAAGTGGACTCAATGATCAAGAATATATTTATTTTGAATTCTACAACAGCCAAGTCATTTCCACTGCCTTATTGCTCTACAAAGGAGATTTTTGTAGGTCTATTCAGCCAAAGTTATATTCCCTATCTCCTTGCTCAAGGGCGCTTAAAGTTTTAATAGATTGGACATAATAAACTGCGTAGGCTTCCGCGGTTGTTGTCATGAAGGTTTAGGTCTTCCGGTGGTGACCGCGTCAATGTAGATGAAGAATCCGACGTTTCGCTTCCACTGTGGGAGGCATCTTCAGGGATGTAGGACATCATGGATAGAAACGCAATGCTCTACAAAACTGAACTGAAGATGGAGACGCTGCAGGCCCTATTTATACCTGTCTCTGACCTTGTCTTCGAGGACGAAGATTATAGCCATGAGAAGGGATAATAGATTGGACATGTCTGGTCTGTTGTATTCGGTTTAGATCCCACGTCCAAATTATGTTGATAAAAGTCGTAGGGAAGTTCTCTTACACACTGTATTTACACCAGGGATCCCTAATAGTTACATCATATTACATTAGTGTTAATACTATACTATCATAAACCAATTTTCTTTCCTGTACTGATACTCTTATTGAATTAAGTTTCCTCTTTTATTTTAACTACCGTAGTCATTTAGTTTGTGGACATATTGTAAAAACGAATAATAATCACGCGTTTTTTTTTTTTATTTCAGGGCAAGACTACTTCTTTGGTAATGTTGGGACCGGAGGGCCATCAGGGTATCACGTCACTCTTCAAAATCAACAGAGACAGCAACAATTCACTAACAATTTTTTCACCAACAATGGTCCACCTATAGCGACCAGCTATCAACAGAACCAACCATCCCAGCAGAATGCTGGTTTTCAACCTTCCAACTTCCCTGGACCGAGTGCTAGACCTCTTCAGCAGTACGATCCTTACCAGCCTTTCCACACTAACCAACATCTCCCTCAACCTTTCCACCATCATGTTACTGCCACTCCACAGTATGACTTTCCTCAACAAGTTTATCAAAGTGAGAAAGAAATTAGAGCACAAAATTACTACGATGTTCATCCTCAAGGTCTTATCGATCAGTTAGATACAGGAAATAGGTGGCGACAAACTGATAATAGAAAATTCCTCCCTCAAAATCCATCTCTAGACCCTTTTGTGGACCAATCTCTTATTAATGTTCCAGTTTCGAGCACCCCTGCTGTATACAAACTCGATGAGTCAAAAATAACTAGAATTGAACCTTTCAAAAAGAAACCAGCTACAAGAGTTCAAAATGTTAGAGGTAATAACTTGACTACTTATAGGCCTAAAATAGCTGCATCTGAGAGTGAAATTGTTGGCTTGGAAGTATCAGAGCCTCCCAGGTCTAGAAATAGAAATAAGCTTACCAGAACTGACAGCAGAAATATTAAACCTACCACATACACCCCTGCTTCAACACCTTCTTCTCTAAATAGACAAAGATCGAGGTTTACCAGACCAAACAAGGATACAAAAATAGAGGTAACTACTTCAAATCCTGAACCAACAAGGGCGTATAGAAATAGAGGAACTGCTAGGCTCAATTTCCACGGCTTACCTACCACTCATGTTACAACACCCAGTACAACAACTGTAACTACAACTGTATCAACTACTCCTGATCCCAATGCTGAATACGAATTTTACGATTACGAACTAGCTCCTCAAAATGAGGCTGATGGACCACTTCCTATTGACCAACTAGAAGCTAATTTGGGACCTCCTGAAGCCCTATTAAGGCCTAATTTTAATTTAAGACAAAATCTTGACAACGCCAGTTTTTATGATGTGTTGAGACCTTTTGATGATCTAAATCTACCTTATGACAAAGATCCCAACCCAGTTGTTGATCCATATAAATTGGTACGAGAACCAAGCATCACAACATTAGAAATAAACTTGTTTTACCCACTACAACTACAACCACAACTCCTGCTCCTGAACTAGAAACTGAATCTTATGATGATACGACACCAAAACCCTCTGAAAAGGACCAAGTAAGTCCTCCAGCTAAAGATGATAAAGATGCACCACAACCTACAGAGAGTTGGGTGATAGTTGCTTCTGTTCAGACTAGCAGAAGTGTATCTGGTGCCAGATTCCTTCCATCAGATTTAATTAAACAAGAGGAACAACCAAAACCAAGAACTCCTAATGGAGGAATTGAGAGAACTCCTAAAACAATTGAATCATCAACGATTAAACCAACTCATTTGGATGACGATGCTGTTCCTGAAGGAAAAGAAGAAGCTCAAAGTGGAAAATCTCCAGTTTCTACAGAAAGCATTATTGATAAACTAGATAGAGTGCAATCTGAATTATCAAGTGGAATTCTAAGTTTTAGACACGGTGATAACAAACTAGAACTAGAACCTCTCCCTGACATGACGTCTGATAAACTAGAGACAACAACTACCAGTGCTATAACTACTTCAACAACTGCAACTACTTCTGCATCGACTACTACAACGACTGAATCCACAACGACTACTGAAGAATCACCTACAGAGAGTTCTTTTATTCGAAAATTTGTTCCAGCCAATAAGAGAACAACCACTACTGCCAAACCTACTGTAAAGAAATCTATATTTGATACTATTGAATTTGATGAATTGTCACCCGGCCTTTTACCCCCTGGGTTCAAACAGAGAGGGTTTAAACCTAAAACTGCTAGAACTACTACTACTCAGTCTCCTCAAGACAAATTACAAAATGATGAAGCTAAACAACCAACCCGAGAAGGCAGTGGAAGATCAACAGGAGGTACATTTAAGAATAAGATTAAATCTGACGATGTTAATGCCTTCCTTCCACCAAGTTATAAAGCATCTTCTACAACATCTACCCCTACAACCAAATCTAAACCAAAATCAGTCGAAAGCTTGTTTGGTAAAATTACTTTTGACGACATTAGTGCTCTCCTCCCACCTGGCTACAAAGATAAATCAGAAAAGAAAGAAGATAAGAAACCAGTTTCAGTTTCTAAACCCGTTGAGATTCCATCTAATCTGTTACCTCCTGGTTATAAGCCAACACAGAAGGAAGAACCTAAAAATGAAACATCAATCGATTCTTTGTTTAGTAAAATTAAATTTAAGGAAGTAGATAGTCTCCTCCCTCCTAATTACAAAGAATCAAAAGAAGAAACTCCTGTTACTACTACAGCCTCAACGAAATTAGTATTCCCAACTAGATCTGGCTCTTCCAAACCTAGCAGCCCTCCTAGATCTCCTGGAAAGACCAAATCCGGAGGAGGCCTCTCTCCTGTAGTACCCAAAATCAACAAAGGATGGCCAGTCAGGTAATACTTATATTCTTTCCATTAAGCTTTTAAATCTCTAATTAAGTTTTTTTAATTAATATTATTCTTTTTAATTTTCTTAAAACAACAAAGATCATGAAACCTTATTCTTTTTTAAATTTATCTTTTTTTTGTTCTTTTTTGGATTTTCCTTTAAGCATATAAAAAAGTCTAACAATTAACCAGGCATAAACCTTTCTATGAAAATAACAGAAAAAAGATAAGATTTTTTTTTTTAAATCCTTAAAAAATTAGGAGAAGTCTTTGAGAGACGCGATCTTTTGTTCTATATAGTTTATTTTAAATTACCTTAATCTTTATTCTTTTGGTTCTTTATTATTTTTTTCTCCTCATTACTTTTTACTTTGCTTCAAACTCTTTTGTTCTTTAATGAAATGTATACTTTTTGCATCTTTTATTTCCTTGAAATTTTGAATATATAATGAAAATAGTGTTTTTTGCTTTGCTCTACTTATTTCAATTTCAAATTAAAACTAAAAACTCTATCAAAACTTTTTAAAAACTATTATGAAAATTTATGATTTAACTCAGTTCTTTTAAAGTAGGTCACTACTAACTCCCTCCCCAAGTAAATTTATTTTCATTATTACGTTTAAACAGTATTTAAATTTTGACTTTTAATTTAAAATTCATCAAAATTTGCATTGGAAATTTTAGTTATTAATTTAACCATAAATATTGATGAATAACTACTGTTATTGTAAAGCTAAAGTAATTTCAATGCAGGCTCTTTACCCTTCATTTTCATCTTGTAAATGAAACATTGAAATAGACCTGTCATGTCAGTAATTTTGAATTCAAACTCTGGGATCTTGTTTGACCTCTCAAACAATAAGGGAGTAAATGCATTTGCCATCAATTATTCTTAACATAAAGGTCTTTGTTTAACTTTCATTTTCTTGGTATTTTTATCATATGCAATAGTGTTAGTTGTATTAATAGCAGTGACTTTAAAACTTAACTATTTTCTTATTTAATGTTTAATATAATTTATCAGACATGAAATATTTTTTTTTCATTTAATAATAAAAGTTTTTATTTAATTATTTGAAACTTAAATTGAACTATACAAACTTATACAGCCTAAGTAAGGGACTTGAAAGTTATATAATAAAGTAATATTTTTTATTTTATTTATATCTATTTATTCTCTTAGTATAATGTATGGGGTAACTTTTTTTCTTTTTTTTAGCTTACCATTAATTTTTAGAAGTCATTTTTCATTGTACTCCACTTTAACTTACTGTTTTGACTCTAGATAAGTTAATGTTTTATGAATCGTGTTTAAATAAGTAAATTAGAAGACAATTTTAATGACAACATCATTTCCTATTTTAGTGTATTAATTATGTAAGGATGTATAATTATGTACTAATGAAAATAATTTATTGTACTTTCTTGTTTTAGAACCTTTAACAATGTAATTTTCTCTTTCTGCCTTTCCTCCCAGCAATAACTCATACTTGAAACTTAAAATTTTAATTTGCAGTAAAATTTTAATTAGAATTCTTAGTTTAATAACTTATGCGTAGTTTATATAAATTGTTTTTATAAAATTAAAAAAAACCAAGTTAATATTTTATAGTGTTAGTAGCCAGCTGTATGGAGAGGAGGGGGTAAGACTGATGTTACTTCTCAAACTTTTTTCCCTTCTGCTCTTTTAACTTAATCATTAGACTTTTCATCATAAAAAAAACACATAAACTTTATGGAAAAAATTATAATTTTCTTTTGTGGCCTTTAAGTTTAAATATATGCCGGGAGAGGAAAAAATGAGGCTAACTTTATAACAAGCTTTTTGTAATAACTCGAAAACCTTTATTATTCTTTACTCGATATTTTTTATCATTTTTCATAATTTTGTTTTTTAACTTTTTCCAAAGTAGCTTGATTTAATATGAGGGTAAATAGTAAAGTTGAGTTTATTTTGAAATAGTTTACTCCATAATTGGTTCTGGGAGGTAAGGTAAAATTCCTCATAGCAGAATGAGAAAAAACAAAATTGCCTATCCAATAAATAACTCTCTTAACTTCTGGTTACCATTCATCATTTAGATAATCAATTTTATATAAACAACTTAAACAACTTTGAACTTGACTTCTTTAATACATCTACATAATCTTTTATGTTTATAATAAGGTTATAAGAGGAGGGAGCTCTAATTAAAATTTAAACATTTCATAAATTCTTAAAATTAGAAAAAAAAATTTTATAGATCTTAACCAAAAATGAAAAGACTATCTTTTTGTTTTTAGACATTCATCGACACTAACATTTTTTTTTTTTGTTCGAGAGATTTTTTATTTCTCAAGTACTTATTTTTTTTATTCTTAAAAGGCCTGTTTTTATCATCCTTTATTAAAAACACTGTCTTAATATCAGTAAAAGGTCCTAATCTTAAAAAAATGTTCATTTGAATGATATTCTTTGTATAATTTCCTCCTCATTTTCAAGGGTTGTATTTATTAAAAGTGGCTACTTGGTTTTTCAAAGCTGTTTTATTGTTATGAAAATGAGTATTTTTTCACCCCTCTCCACTGTTTCTTTTCTCAAACCTTTTTGTGTCTTATTAAAGTGATACAAAAAAAACTAAGACCTATCTTCATAATTGTCTTGAACCTTTTAAAAATAATCGTTTTCATTTCAATTTTTCATTATTATTTCTTCTGCTCTGAAAACTGTTTACTTTACTGTTCTTTTCTTACTATTATTCACAGATAAATACATAGAGTATAGAACTAAAAACTCAGGATAAATATAAAAACTCAAAAATCAGTGGTATTATTATTTAGATTATAGTGAAACATTTTAATAAAGTTTGATATTTTGAGGGTTCGTTTAAGAAGTAATGTAGGTTTAGAGAAGCAAAATCCTTAAACTATACTATAATTTAAAAAACAATAAAATAACTTTTAATCATCTTCTTATTTTTAGCAGAACTTGAAAGGTTGTGAAACTCTTATTTCAAAAATTATCTAAAAGACTTAAGTTATGTTTTTAGTTTTTAATGTAGTTTGTTATGTTAGTTTTTTAGTTTATGGGTTTTTTATATTGAACTAAATAAAGTTCCCTTGATTGTTTTAAGGTAAAAAAATAGTTTCAGATCATTGACCCTTTTAGATTTATCCCTTACCAATCTAACCAGTATATACTCAAGAAGTTTATTATGGGTTTTTTTCATAGCTTCGATAGTAGAAGAGATAGTGAAGTTAATTTATTTTCTGATTGTTTTCGGTTGTTCCTTGGTCTTGATTTTACAGACATAATATCATTTTATGTATTTATTTACAGAGCTACTACAGAATTCACTGGGTGGCCCAGTCCAGCTACAACCCCCATGTCTATATCAGTTCAAGAAATCCTGGCCGCTGCTAAAGCAGCATCAGCCACTTCTACCACTACAACCACAAGCAGTACTACCACCACGACAACAACAACTACTACTACTCCTAAACCTACTACACCTGGTGTGTGTAGTGAGGATGCGTGTGATATGGCGGCTAGTATCAGGCTCACTGGTCCATCTGCTAAATGGTTACCTGAACTCGGTGATCATAATACTCTGGAGTATCAACAGATGGCAGCAGATGTTGAAAATCAGGTAAAATATTTGTCTGTATTTATTGATGAAAGTGTTGCAGGTTTAAAGAATGAAATGTCATTCAAATAATTAAGAGAGGCAAAAAAATATTTTCCAAAGGAAATTCTCTAAATGATAATAAGAATAAGAAAGATTAAAAATATGAGTTACTACTTTGTTTTGACAAGACAAATTATTTAAGTTCCAAAGATAAAAGAAGATAGTTTTTTGTTTATTATTCTTGTATAACTACATAGTTTAGTTTATTTTCAACAGAATATTTGTCTAAGTCCAAAATTATAAACTACACCTGCCTTCTTAGAACAACCAAAATTCTAAGCACTTGAGCTATGAAAACATCCAAACAAAAACAGGCATCTGTTAATGTATGTCTGAGAAATGTATACCTTACTTTAATAATGTTTGGTTGAAGTTTAGAAATAATTTTGAAACCCCTTTTAAAGATCTTAAATCTATGCTTTGAAAAAAACAACACTTGGTTTTGTTTTTAAAACAATTCCATATTAACATCAATATGGAAATCAATTTTCCAGATGAAATATTCTTAAAATATTTTGTAAAAAATAAAACTAAATAAAATAATTTTGTTATTAAAATTGCTTGAAGTACCTTGCCTCGAGTAGGGTTCATAAAGTGTATTTTGTTACGTTCTTGTTCCACCATGAGTTATGTACTCTACAATTCTAATCCAAGTTTAAAAAAATTAGTGTTAGATTTTTTTTTCTTTTCTACATTTTTGAAAAATCCATTAGTATTGTTGTTTTATATATATATATATGTACAAATATGTATGAATTGTATTATTTATTTATTTTATTTTATTTAGTTAAACATCATCTATAGCAGTTCTGAATCGCTGAGCAGATTCTACAAGAAAATCACTATCGACGCATTTAAGTAAGTAATATTCATAGAGAAATATATAGTACTAATCAGTACCTAATCAGTGGTAATATTGATAGAATTCTTTTGTGAAATTATAAACCTTATAGAATTTATAAATCAGAATAAGAGCTTGTCTCCCTGAAAATAATAATATGTGTATTATTTTCTAAAAATTACAAAACTGTACAATTCTTAATTAAAAGGTATAAAGAAAATTGTTTTACACTGTCCTCAATATTGCTCAATTTTAAAATTTAAAAAAATATT
This sequence comes from Microvelia longipes, assembly GCA_018340805.1. Taxonomy (NCBI): domain Eukaryota; kingdom Metazoa; phylum Arthropoda; class Insecta; order Hemiptera; family Veliidae; genus Microvelia; species Microvelia longipes. The sequence continues at coordinate 15,521,440 of JACMZG010001870.1, read as the reverse complement.
GAAACCCTTTTGAAATATCTATATTATTATGTAAATTTGGCTGTTAGGTATAATCTATTTTAAGATCTAATCTGATATTTTCACGGTATTAAAAATACTGTTTGCTTTAATCATTTTATTATATTTTTTAATCTTAAATAGGAATCTTTCTTTCAATATAAAAAACAAAGATTATTAATATACTTTATAATCTTTGAGGCAAACAATATAAATCTTGTTACTACGTTTACTCTGTCCTTTACATCTGGGTAACTCATGTATAATTATAGAAATATAATGGATGTCTTCAACCCTTTTTTTATTAGAGTAAATTAAAAGTTAAAAAAAAAAAAAACATTTTATTAAAATGTATTCACAACTTTATACAAAATATATAAATAAGATGGCTAACCCCAGATAGTTTGACAAAGGGCATAAGTAGGATGGAGTGTAACCCAATAACTTATTGTCCTACACTACTTATTAATTTACTCTCTTGATAATTGACAACCAACTGGAGAATTTACTGGGGTGTTGGCAAATCGATTATCATAGGGGAATAAATATGTTAAAATCAAAATTAAATGTAATAATAATAAGAAGACTTTACTTTCTTATCTTTTTTACCTTTTATTGGTTTCTTTTCTTTCTTTGCTTACTTCAGGGTGTGTCTCTGTCAGGAGGACGGTGCATTTTAAATAAAATGTATAGATTTACATTTTATTTAATAATACATAAATGTAAATAATACATTAAATTTATTATTTAAATACAAAGGGTTATTGTACATTTAAATCTAAGATAAGCTGATGCGACGTGCAACTTTGTCCAATTGTCCAAATTTAATATCTTATACATCGCAATAGGATATAAATTTGATTGTTTAATTACACCATTATCACTTGTACTATTGTATATTTATTTTACTCTGACTGTAATTACTTGTCTGTTTCAGTCCTGGAAGTATCATAGTTGATTATTTTGTGGAGTTAAGTGAGATAGGTAAAAGTGTCAACACTGCTGAGATGAAAAGAATCTTCCATGACAGTTTGCACAAGTATGTTTAATGATTTCGTTTTTTCTAGTTAATATATACTTTCAAATGTTGAGGAAAAATATTTTTGTCACTCAAAAATTTCAAAACTTTCATTCCAAGAATAAATAAATTAGGAATAAATAAATAAATATATTTATTTATTTATAAATAAATAAATAAAATTCTAAGAATAAATTAGGCAATTTATTTATTTTTTCTCTTTATGTTTGTTTGAACTTAAATTTAGAAATGTATACTTTTTTCTTTATTTAATTAGATATAGGAGTAGATATAAGCATTAGATATAAGGAGTAAACTCGTGTCACGCCCAAGCCTTGAGCTTATAGCGACACAAATGGTCAATATATATTATTTTATTTATTTATAATTTGTAATTTCACCTTAGTAAACAGGTATTTATATATAAATAAACTATTTATTTATTTGTTTATTTAAGAAATTTCATTCTAAGCATCCATTATTCACAGTCTTGTTACACAATATACTATTTATTGTTTATTTATATTGGAGGCTATTTTTTCTTCCTAACATCTTTAAACATATTTTTTATTTCTTTCTGTATAAATGAACAATTTTTCTAATCCTTTATCATTTTTGTTTTAATAAAAATGACATTGCTATTTGTTTTTAGGTACACTGCAAGTCAAGAAGCTCTTTCAAATAATCTCAGACCTATTAACTCTAGTATGGAATTCAAACTTGGAAGATTCACTGTGGATCCTAAATACACTGACTTCAGAGGTAACGGAATTATTTAATGTCTTATTTGTATAAATAACACTGTTCAAAAATCAAAGAATGGATAAGAAATAAAACACAAATGACAGACATTGGTAAATATATTTTAAATAGGAAGTGGAAATGACAAACTGGTACCAAGACAAGGGAAGTAGGAAGACTAAAGATCAATTGGATTTTATATTAGGACTATTTTGACTATACATGTAGATTGTAGAAAATCTAAACAATACTATCTAGATTTTAGTGACTGCTTTTAGAATTTTGCTCAGTAATTTTACCTACATTTAATTTTAATTTTTATTTTTAAACTTTAAAATATACTTTAAACTTTATTCTCTAAATCTTTATTTATTTATTTATTTATTTACAAACTTAAACAATAAAAAATAATAATTATTAATTATTAATAATACTTAAAAAATAATTATTTTATTAAACATTAAAAATATCGTATTACAAATAAATCAAAGATTATTATGTATATTAGGTATACTGCATAATCTTTAAAGTAAACATCATATAAATATAAGAAGTTATAACCAGGGATAGGGGGTTAATGATGGAATGATATGACATTAATGATGACATTGATGATGACATTTGACATTTGTACAACCAAGTTTAGATTTCTTTTAATGCCCGTAACTAAATGAGTGAATGAAGTTTGATATTTAATCTATGAAATTATATGTTATTACCAAGTTTTACAAAAAAAAGTTTTTTTATGTCCTTGATTACGTATTAATTGATTGATAATATATTGATACATATTAATTAATTGAAGTAAATAATTGACTATTTGTATGTGTTTAGTACTGCCAAGGAGAGTGGTTCCAACAGTTGGGTTTGCAGAGGAAGATGAATTGCTGCCTCAGTGGGCTATTGCTGTTATTGTCATTGGCCTCGCTTCTCTTCTCTTTGTTATTATATTTGGAGTCACTGTCGTAAGTATTTCATGTTCTGTATACCATGATATGAAAAGAAGAACTATTTGTTCTTGTTTCTTGACTGTATATCAAGATACTAGAAGCTTACTTATTTATTATAATAAGCTTTAAAAATAAACAACATCAACAACTACGTCTCTCTACTAAACATTATTTCTTTCAAATAAATTGACATAGCTGGCTTTTGGCAAATAGCCATCAATAGTGCCTAAAACAAGTGATAACCGTAAACTTAAAACATATACAAATGAAAAAGGTTACACAATAAAAACTAAAATTTACTCGTACAAATAAATAGTAAAAAAAAACAATTAAATTAATAAAAATAAACATGTTGAAAAAATAAAAATATATAAAATTAAACAAATAAAATTATCGATGAAATGTAGAAGGAAGGATCTCGTCCAATGATGGGTAGCGGACTGGTTGAGGGTGGATAGAAATGATTAGAGCTTGGATAATCACTGATCCCCCACTGTCAGTCTTATCATTAAGACAATTATCACCGTCTTCTGGTGATGATTTTTTTTTATAAAATACAATGTTTCTAAAAGATTATTTATTGTGTTAATGACAAGCCTGATCAGGTAATAAAAAAGAAACTGGATAATATAAGTATATCTTTTTTATAAATAAGTGAGACAATAAAAAAATTTCACTGACCATTTGCTGATGATTCAAAATTTAATTTATACCTTACCTCACGATTAGAATAAGAATAAGAGAAATTTTATTCAAGTACATATTTTTTAACAAATACATTTGTATACACTGTTATAATAACAAATACAAATACACTGTTAGTATAAATCAAATTAAATATGGCATTTTCATCCTAAATATACAGGGTGGGCCAAAAGTCCCCCCTCCCCTTTTAAATTTTGAACTGTTATACATAAATTAATGAAACTTGGGTACTTTTTTATTTTAAATTATTTTTGTGTCTTTATGAAGAGTGAAGTCAATATTTAAGGTTGGTTTCAAATCAATGATTCTGTACTTTAACTATTCAATGAAATGTGTGTAGTTGGTCAACCGTCACAAAGGAGCAAAGAAGAAGCAACCAGCTGGTTTGACTGAAGATATGATCCATGAGCTCAATAAAAATCATCTTGGTGGTTTGGACAATTTCGGAGCCGATGACCTGTACAATATGGAGGACGTTTGGAACGAAAAACCTATTAAAAAGGTACTATTTTATTATATTTCAAAATTACTGAGAGTGAGTCTGTTAAACGTTTAAATCCAAATGCAATTTTTAATTGTGAGGTAGGTTTCTATCTTCTATAGTTAGAAAGTCTCTATCTTTCTCAATTAAAAATGTTTTATATCGAGAAATGTTCTCAGCAAGTCTCTGTACTTGATATTATATCAAGTAGAAATCTGTTTCCAAATTATATGTTTCTAAAAACAGTTACAACGAATATTCTTATTATTATCATTAGCACCAATGGATTCCATTACGCAAGATAAAGAAAAGTCTATCCAAAATATAAAAAGATGAATATAGGATAACTGCTGCCAACCTCAAACTGTTAGCCTTAGTGCCAGTGAAATATTTATTTATGCCATAAGGCTGAGAAGTATGTCTTTATGTCACGGCAATTAGATTTACCAACGAGCGAAGCGAGTCGGGAAAAATTGCCAAGACATAAAGACATTTTCAGCCGGATGGCATACACTATTTTTTTTTTTGAGGTAACACTCATTAAATAAACTGCGCTATATACTTAATTGAAAAAAACAAACGTCCAATTAACTCCATAATATTATCGTTGTCATTGAATTCATCCATAGCTTCACACTTTTACTCAAAAATGTAAAAGCTTTACAAATAAACACACAAAAATTGTCAATTAGAACACCTTTTAAAAACGAAAAAAAATTAGTCTTAAAAGATTTTAAGAAATCTTAGAGATTTCTTAAGAAACAGAAACGAATGTTTTTAAAGAAATCTCATGAAGGTTTTACACAGATTGTTTTTTTGAACACACTACATTACAGTAATGGCGGCAATATATGAATTACTTTTATGTCCTAGGAGTTTTTTTTACATTCATTACTGTCCTTGGAGGTGAAAAGTACTAAATAACCTCCTATAACAATAATGATTGGCTTCTCATCCTAAAAACGGTCCAATAAAGTGCTCAATTATGTACTACCTCAAAAAAAGGATATTATTTCTTCTTCTAGAGTCTGGTTGTTGGCTGAATGTAAACATAAATCTCTCAAGTATGGGTGGTAAAATTAAAATGAGATCCTTGTATATGTTTTGGATTATTGTTTTAACCTTAAATTAAAATAATTCTAATTACTATGATTACTGATGATCCTATTAATAACATATTTCATCATAAATTTAATTTTTTAATTTTAAATTAATTTCTAAAGTAAATGATTTATAAAGAAATCTATAAAACCCAAAATAATGTCACATCTAAATATTTATACATTGCAAGTCTATTTTGATGTATTTTTAAATGAACCCCGCCATTGTTTGATTCAAAAACAAATCTTGGGAGTTTTTTTAATATTGGTTTTTATTTTATTTAATTTTAAAACTTCATATGACACATTCCATTCTAATTAAAAAAATACGATCAATACCATTAAAGAATAAAAGCCTGACAAAAAAATTAAAAAAAAAACTAAAATAATGTCACAGATCAGATCAATTTTTTTCCTCAATATGGACAAAATTATTATATTATAATTTATTAGTTAGGAAACTCAAATGAGTGTTTTTTGAGTTTTCTTAATTCTTTTTATGTGCTATTCTTTCATTTCAAAGAATAATTTGAAAACAGGCAAGTAACTTTATTCTATCATAATTTATTAATTTTAGCATGACATTAACCTGTTCAATGTCAGATCTATTGCATTCCCTGATCTTAAAAAGATAATTATTATTTAAAATTATTTTATATTTATAGTAAAATAGAAGTAATACAATCAACCAATTTAACAAATTTTTGAAAGAAAATAATATTTTTAAATCTCATGTGATAAATTTGTCTTCTTAATCATTTCTTATACAATTAAAACATCTATCTATCATTAGTGTTTGTGATATGAGAACAACAAGTAAAAACCAAAATGGAGAATCTTCTTTTTAATATTAAAATTGTTTCATTGGATTGTCTTGTCTAGCAGCACTAGGACAGGTATGCAGTTATTGTACTGTCATGATACAGTTTTAGTTCATTTTATTCTTTAAACTATTTGCTTCTGTAGGTTTGTTTGGCTATGATTTAGAAATTATTACTTTTAAGACATATTTTTCTAAGTAGAGATCTTTAAGTTAAGGTAAAATTTTAATTCTTCAATTCATTCTATGAACATTATTTTTCATTACTCCACTAAACCTCTTATCGTGTTCCTGCTTTACAAAAAAACAAAAAAAGTTTACTGTGTTTTGTATAACATTTACTAGCAATGGAATGTTTTTTCTTCTTTAATTTATATTCTTCTAATTTGGAATTTCTGTAAGGTGTATTGAAGTATGTTTTTATTGGTATCTTGCTTACAAACCCATTTTTGTTTTTCATTAAAAATTTATTCTTAAGAGATTCCCTCTATAGGTTTAAATATTAAGTATATCAAATTTGATACCATTTTAATAAAAACTTTGACAGTAGATTTGTAAAATATATATATTTATTGGACTGTTTACAACAATTTTAAAACTAATTATACATATTTTCAAAATAAGGACTGAAATCGTCATTAATTTGAAATAGAATTTTTACATAGCATAAATTTAGGTCACTTATCTTCTACAAGTTCACTTTTTAATTTTTATACATAGTCAAGTAAAATCAAAATGAGATAACAACCTTGATTATTCAAGGTCAATTCAAAATAATCACACCTATTCAAAAAAATATATTTTGTATCTAGGAGATTTTTCTTTTAATACGAGTACTCCCTGAACTTAATTCAGCTTGTTCACAAATTTTTCTTTGCCCACCACCATGCTATCTTAGGAAAATTAGTATGTGTAAGTACTAAAATATGAAACTGAGATTCAACTCAGTTGGTTTCAACTCAATGGTTTAAACCTCCTGAGAGGGTTAAACCAACCTGTATGTGTGTGTATTTTTTTTAAGGTCACAATATTTGTATGCTAGAGAGTCAAGACTCGATCATTTTTGTATGAGATAAAAATCAACCAACCGTGTTGAAATCTGGATAACAAAAAAAATAATTAAGTTTTGTGTCATTTTTAACATTTGGTACGACAAGCTCGAACATTGAGTACCAACCAAGCATAACTGAACTTGTCTGCATCAGTTTTAAGGTACCACCAGGTACCTGGCACCACATACCAATTTTTTTCTGATATGACATAAGAAAAGATTTTTTCATATTTCATTTATTAATCCAAAAAAGTAATTGTTGACAATTCGAATTTCTTAAATAAAAATTATATTTTTTTAATTTACTCCTTTTTATTTGAGTTGTTTGCTAAAAAAAATTACAAGACTTTTTATTTGTAGATCTTTTATTTTTTACTTAGATTGATTTTAATTTTATATTAACTGTAAATATTTTGACTTTATTTTTTTATTTAATTATATTTTTATTTGTAGTGTTTTATTATTGAAAGTAATTATAAACAAACTTTTTTTTAAATCATTAATATACTGCTTTATATTGGTTAAAATATTGCTGTGCTTGAAATCTCTTACTCGTAAATAGTATTAGAAAGTTCTGTTGAAGTATTGTATCAAATTTGCATTTACTATTCAGACACTTGGCTAATGGTATTAGTAAAAATATAGAGATAATAATGTTTAGAAAGTATGACATGGTAAAGAATATGCTCTTTTTAGTTTTGGTATTTATTGAAAATTTTCTGTCATGTTTCAAACTTATTGAAATTTAAACGAAACTTGAAATCTATTAATTAAAGGACATTCATTTCTGTAATCTGAGGGAAAAGAATGGTGAAAATAGTCCATATAAACCCAAGGTGCCACTAAATTTATAGACATCCTCTATACATTTCAAAATAAAATTAAAATAAAATAAAATTCAAGTGCCGTAACTGTACTTACCGCTACTATAGTCTTCTTAGAGAGAGACTAAATACTCCCCCACCCCTTTACAACTCCTATTGCAGCATGCACTCTACTAACGGCGGACATTTTTTAGTGATGCCACATTAAACCACTTTATTCGAAACTAACAATTAAAGAATACATGCAATAGATAATAATTAAAACTTATTTTAAATTCATTTTACTTGATTTAAAACAAAATAGTCGAAAAATAATGTAATATTTATGTGAAATTGTAATTATTAGGAAAAATTAAAAACATGACGTCACCAATGTACCGTTACGGCACCTAGCTACCCAAGGAATGATAGGAGCTGTTGTATCCTCCCTCTAATAGTTTTAGTCTCTTTGGCCAGAATAAAGTCTAGGATGTTTAGAAAATGGTTTGCGACAGGAATTCGAAGACTTCCCCATAAGGTAGCCTACAGGTTACCTTTGTTCAATTGTCTATTTGTACTATCAGTTTTAGCTTAAAATTAAATTTATTTCACTTTTGGTAAATTTTTATCAAGTGGCAATAAAATTAAGATGTGAAAGTAATTAATCCATATATAACTCATTTAAACAAATATTTAAATGGTCAGTGAGACCATTTTTTTACTAGCTTTCTTAAAAACATTAAAATATGTTGGTATAATTTGCTGAATCATACTGTAATTTATATTTGTTGTTTGCGTTAAAAGTATCAACTCATTGCAAATTTGGTTTTAAAAATTAACTTATTTTTATGAATATTATTGTTGTTTTTGTAGAGATCATCTGGTTCGATGCAAGACAACAGTATGGCCAACTTGTATGACAGCTGGAGATCAGAGTGGAACGGATATTATTACAACGGGGGATACTATGGAAATGGAAGTAGTACCTCTGGTTACTCTAGAAGAAGATCCGATTACGACACTAATTTCTGAACACCAGTATAAACATTATCATAAGTAGATGCAGACTTCTTTCTCTAATACTTAAGAGTTTCTAGCATTTTCATGGAGTCTTTAAAACAATTCCCATTAAAACTTATAGTTAAAATTAATTAATTGAAAACTAATACGTCTCCATGTAAAGTCTACCAACTTTTATTGAAACAAAAATTAGAGGTAATTTCTAATATGTCTCTAAAAGAAGTTGAAATCTGTTTGTAAAATTGTAAATGAATATCACAATACTGCTGTCCTAGCCTTTTTCCCCAAACTCAGTAGAAAAAGGGTATTTTAAAAATACTTATGATTTTAAACAGGTAAAAAAATATGTATTACTTTTGTCAGAAACTACCAACACACATAAATTAAACTTTCTGCTTTTGCTTAGGTTTATTTTTGTTTAAATTATTACTATTCCTAATTTGAATAATTATTATTACTTTTATTATAGAATAAAAATTTACATTACTTTAGTAATACATTTTTTTTTTAATAGTTAGTTGCCTTTTATTGTCTATCTTAAAGTAAAGTGTAACTTTTCACATTAATACTTAACTTTTCTGTTGGACCAATTTGATTACTTAGTATCAAATAAAAAACATAACTCATTTAGCATAAATGCTTAACAGCTTATTTATTTACAAACTTGAAATAAAATAATTATTTATCGTTACATTTTATTAATGTAATTTATAAAGTATAGAGTGCGGATAATTTCAGATGCACCAATATTAAACTATAAACATAATGTTAAAAATGGCCTTAGACCTTTGAAAAAAGGCCTATGCTGTATAGCTTGGTAAAAAATACCAGAATATGATTATGATAAAAAAAATGTCTTAGGATTTATTGTTTGTTATATTTGAAAAGTTTCAACTAGTAAAAATACAATTCTAATGCTGTGCAGTTTGAAGGAGTTATTTGCTTTGTATATATTAAAGATAGATTAGATTAATTTTATTTACGTTTAAAAATATTAGTTTTTATTTAGCTATTATGTTGTGTAGCTATATTTTTTTATAATGATGGGTTTCTACTCAATGCTTTGGCTGGAAGAAAAACAAGCTAATTTGTGGTTTTTGATGGTAAATACATGAACTGTAAAAATTATTTTATCAATAATTAATATGGCACAAAACTTAGTTGAAAGTTTTGTTTACGTAATTAACTAATCCTATTTACCAATTTTTAAACAAATAATTTGTTTATTTACACAAAAACTAAGATACAAATACTTTTATTTGTATCTTTGTTTTTACAAAAATGGTAAAAAATAACATGCTTAGTACAATTTTTGAAAATGGAAGGAAATTGTGTCAAATGGATGGACTCTAAAAAAATGAGATCTTCCGTCCAACCTTTTATAGAAGAATATTTTAAGATACAAAAACAATAAAGGAGATAAAATTGTTCGATCAATATATTTTATTGAAAATGATACAATTTGATTGATTGAATCTGTATTGTTGAAAGTCAAAATTGTTTTGTGACTTTATTACAAGATAAAAAGCTATAAAAAAGTGTAAAAAAAATCTATTGGAACTTGAATATGTTAATTTAATTTATATTATATGTATGCTAATCTAAACCCTCCACTAAACACTAACCCAGCCAAAGCTGTTTAAATCTGATTTTAGTTTATTACTATAATTATTACCACTCGACATTTAGACTTATAAAATGTGCCAAAATTTCAGATTAGTTTAAAATCTGTCAACACTTTCTTTTTTTATTTTTATAACTCACCTTAATGTTTTAAAAATTCAGCATTTTCAGAATGCTAATTTTTGAAATCTGTTTGATTTCTGGTTACCATATTTGTTTGCCATGTTTAAATTAAAAGTTTTGACTTTAAAATTGGACCTTTTATATTAGATACTTAACATTATTATGAGAAAAGTTTATTGGCAATTCTGTGACTTATCGAACCAGACTATGAAATTTAAATGTCAAAATAACGTTACATTTGTACAGAATAAATATAAAAACGAAAGAAACCTATTAAATTGGTTTCAAATTAAATTGTAAAAAAATAAATAGGTTTTAAGATTTAGATTTTTAAAATTACTTCTCATGGATTATGTACTTTACAAAAATGAGAAAGAAATAGGAATTTATTATTGTATTTTTAAGACTTTACTCTTTACTATGCATTTTCATTGTCCTATATTGATTTTAATTTTTAATAAATTGATAAATTAAAAAATAAGATATTTGTCAAATATTGGCAAGCCTAGAAAGCCTTCCCTAGAATTTAAAATTTTAAAAAAATCCTCAAACCATTTGCTTCTAGCTGGTAAATAGCTGTTTTTTTAAAGATTAGTTAATACTACAAGATGTCCTTTCAGAAAACCGTTCCGTTAGAGATGTATGCTGGCAATTTCTTTTTGACAAAATCATTATTTACTTGTCTTTTAAGTCATATATTTTATCTTAATTTTTTAGTCCAATATTGAGTAAATATATTTAATTAAAATAATAGTACCCATGTTTTCTTTTTATTTATTTTTCTGCTTTTAATTTCATTTATTACATACTTATTTCATTAATTTATTTTTCTCATTGTGTTTGTAGATAATGTTTTTTTTATTGCTGGCATCTCTCTTGTAGATAATATCCAAAAATTAATAGAGTAATCATAATTAATAATTCAAGGGAACAACGTTTTTTTAGTATTAAGTTTTCATCAACCTCAATAACTTTGATAGAATGTTATGATTTAGTGGTAATAATGAAATTTTTCAAAAGGACCAGACGTCTTAGAATAAGATATTATCAAACACTAACTATGAATGTAATGCTGGGTTAATCCTAAAAGATAAAGACGCATTGCAGGTCTGCAAAATTGTAGATCAGCAAATATACTTGGATCTAAATGACACGGCCAATCAGTATTTCAGAGTAAGTTGTCTTTTTAAACAACTTAAAATTATAATTGGTTTGTTTTCCAAGTTTTAGCAAATCTTATATAAAAATGCTGGACTTTCAGTGTTAAGCGTTTTTTTCTAAACTAAAGCCTAGAGATTAATTCTGTCCTTGTTCTACGAAGAATTAATTTTCTAAGTAGTGATTTTGCATTAAATATTAAAGTTTTAATGGAAGAAACGTATTTGGACCATTTAATACAAAGATACTTATACTACTAGAGGAAGGATACAAGAGCTCTTATCACAGTCTGAGTTACTTGGTATCACAACGGTACATTGGTGCCATCATTTTTTTTTATTTTTCATATTAATTGTATGATTACAATTATTACAATTACAATTTTATTACATTATTTTGTCTTATATTAACTAAAATGAATTTAAAATAAGTTTTAATTATTATCTATCAGATATATTTTTTAATTATGTCTTTTATCAAGTGATTTAGAGTGTCTTCAATGAAAATGTCTGCCATTTGTAGGGTGCGGTTCAAATTTTATGTGCTGAAAGGGGTTGTAGAGAGGTGGGGAGTTTCCAGTCTCTGTAGAGTAGGGGCAAGTACCGTTATGGTACCTAATAAAAATTGTCTCACTACCCAACCCCTTATCTCTGTGCTATTCTACCCAAGTCCTCCCTCTAGTAGTATAAGTCTCTTCTTATACAAAGATATATTCAAACTATATCAAAAAGATATATTTATGCAAGCCTTAAGATAAAAACTAACTGAATAATACCACTACTTAAATACACTCATAATATTCTTTATTTTAAGTAATTGAATAGTGACCTTGAATAAAATAATATATTATTCTTATTAAATAATAATAATATAAGATAAAATTTATTATATGTTAAAAAATGAAATGTTTAAGGCTCAATTTTTAAAGATAAAAATATTTTTAAGAAGTTTAGTTCTATTTTTACTGACAAGCCTAAAATGGAAAAATGGTTTATCTAGTCTGGGTTTGTTATTGATGTTAATGGTTATAAGTGTAATAATTTGTTAGATTCGTTGGAAATATTGATGGGATTCTTTTTAAATTTGATTTTAAAGATATTTGAAAGAATTTGCAAATTTTAACCATCAATATATTTCAAATAATACTCATTTTAATTTAAAAATTATTGTAAGTTTTACTTTGCTTTTTTTAAACTATTATTTTATCAATAATTATTAGATGTAAACAAATCTATTTGTTAATAATCACTGAAAAATAAATAGTTATTAAAATAACAATTGTTAATATAGTAAATAAATGTGTAATTTTTATAAATATTATATTTTTAATAATGACTATACAATTTGAAAGTTAAAAGTTTTTCAACATTCAACAAGTTCAAGTTTAGAAATGTTAATGGATATTGTTTTTTATTGATTGATTAAGTTGTGGAACAAGTTTAGGGAGTGACAGAACTGGATGTTAAGGAGTTTTCCTCCAATATCTTTTCTTTTAAAAATAAACTAAATTGATGAAAGTAAGACGGGGAGTGACAAACACAGTAGTTTGCTAATTGTCATACCTCTGTGTAAACAATTAGTCTCACTACCACTATATTATTTCCTGCATGTTTGGAATGATAAAGCAGTATAACCCATAGAGATATATATCAGAGGGGGCATAGACTATCTCAATACCTTAAGTGGCTTGAAACATCTTTTTGGGGCTCTGTATAACCTCATTGAAACCTCCTCCAAGAGTGAATTCACGTTATAATAACTCTATTATTTTCCACTCACACATTGTTTGCGTTTTGATTTGTATTTTTAACGTTCTCCTATAAAAGTTATTGTAATTTTTTACTGATTATTTGATCATATTTTTAAGCAAAGGTGGTCAGGTTACTTTTTTGATGTTTAAAAATTTAACCTGTAGTGCTTTTCTAGTAATAACATCTCTATGGTATAACCTGTTGGTACAAGCTGTTGTTTTACCAAATTGTTGCATTTGTGAACACCAAGTTTTGGACATTTATACTTTTTAATCCACCTTATTCTCTCTAAATCTTTTTTAATCTACTTATTTGAGAGTATTTAAACTATGTATTAAATTTTTTCAATCATTCATTATAAAGGGTAAGGAAATAAAGTAAAAAGATAGAGAAGGTTGTACTGTTATTTTAAATAGTCAACCTGAAGCTGGTGCATAAAATTATAATACTTTTTATAGGAAATCTCTTCTGTTGCGTAGACCTCCACTGGTAAGAATTTAAAAACAATAACCATTCATTAATCTAATTTATTTGTTGTTATAGTACGTTCAATTCAATATTGTTAACTTATGCTTAATGATATTTTTAATTTGATCACTTAGTGCTACTTGTTTGTTTGTTTTTTTACTGAGAAAAAAATATAAAATAAAAATTTGTAAATATTGTAAATGGAATAAAAATTATAAATATATAAATGTGATGTTAATATTTTAAAAAATAAAAAGAGATTAGATTAATCCTGTAGTTATTCTTTTTGATGCTTTAGTAACATTTATCCCTAATGAAATACAAATATTGTCTTATAAAGATGAAAGAAGTTTTGAAGATTTTTAAAATAAATTGATCAACAATGCATCAATCAACAACCAAATTGATTCGATCCAATATAAGAAATTATCCATATAGCTAAGTAGCAGTACCTTAGCTTAAAAATCTACCTTGCATACTGTATACTATACTTCTCATGCTAGATATTTTTAAATGGTCACGCGACTAAAAAAATCACCAGGAAAGGAGAAAATGCAGCGCTTATAACACAGTAAAAGGGAAGAAATAAGTCCTTATAGTTGCAAGGGAGGCGATGTGTAGGTGGGGGTGAGTCAGGTTATTTTACCTACCCCGCAGCACTTTTTATCTTATCTTTCTATTCAAAATGAACTATTTTTTAACTAGATTTTTATCATTTCTTTTTTACTTGAAACAGTGTCTCTTCTAATATTGTTATGTCATCAATCTGATAATATTTAACTTCTACCTGGGAAAACTATAATTAATAATAATTATAATATAACAATAATATTTTAACTATTATATATAGCAGATGGAGAAGTCTGACATCAATTTTTTGCTAATTTCAAAATATTCATGGCTGTCACCTTCATACCGGTTCCAAGACGAAATTTATTGACCAAAATAATTGAAAAAAATGCATTTATCTTTTTGTGACATAATAGAAGCTCATTAACAAAATAAAATTATAAAAAAGAGTTGGTCTTATCGGAAACCTCATCTCTAATTCAAAAATAAATTGTGACAATTACTTAGCACAGCTTGGTTCCTCTCCTAATGCGTGATTCATAGTCTGTAGCAGCGCCACCGTCACTGATAAGAAATTGATAACCAAAGGGTGATCATTATTAAAGTCCTTATGGGGGTTCCTTGGTTTTTTTTAGTTGTGACGATTATCACTTGAATTTTTTCTCAAAATGGATTACTTCAATTAATTTTAGGATGTATGAACACAGTAGAATCACTATTTCATTAAAAAATAAAGTTTTAATGAGTTATCACCAGTATTTAAAATGCATAAGGAGCGACCCTAATCTGCAGAACAAGGTTTTCTGCAAAATATTTTGCAGAATGAGATCCATTTTGCAGAACAGGTACTTCCAAGGAAGCTAAAGCGTTGAAACTTTGTATGATTGATACAATACGCCTAAAACACATCCCTACAAATTTCAGTTCATTCGTACAACATTTGCTCCCCAGAGTATTTTGCAGATTGAGATCTTTTCTTACAGAACGAGTATTCCAAGATAATGCTAAAGCATTGAAACTTTGTATGATTGAAATTGACCTCTGTTCACTTTTGGAAAGTGTTTCCAAAAAAAAATACGGGCCTCGGCCCGTAGCCGCTACGCGGCCTCGGCGCTTCGCGCCTCGTCCGCTCCGCGGCGTCGGCCCAGCCGGGCCGCTTCGCGGCCCGGGGGCCTCCCTGTGGCCGCTTTGGCGGCCACATTGTTGTTGTTTTTGTATTATGTGTTTTTGTTCATTATTGTTCTTGTTACATGGATTTTGCCATGTATCTAGCGAATTTTCACAGCCTCTCCACACAGGGCCCGCTTCGCGGGCCTGAGTGCTTTCTCTCGCAAACTTGATTTTCTAATTGAGATTTTATTAATACTCTATTATTAATAGTATGCTATAATATTAAAATTAAGAAACATTATAAACAAAACTATATTATTCATGATTTTTGTTTTTAAATAAAAATACCGTTTCCGTCACTAAAATTGTCTGATTGAGCTGAAAACCGGTCGCAATGGTTTTAGAATGACTTCCGACCGTTATAAGACAACTTCAACACTTACTTACATTAATGATTGTTTATAAAATTTAAAGAAAAATGTCAAAATTTTTTTTTAAACAAATTGTTTTTATTTGAGTAAAATCTTAAGTTTGAAAAAATATATCATGATTATTTAATAAAAATACCTTTGTGCGTCACTTAGGATTGTCGATTGAGCTGAAACTGGTCGCATTTCGTTTTAGATAACTTCGACCAATCCATATAAGACTACTTCGATGTTCTTTCCTTCTTTACGGGTCTGCCTTAAGCTTCGGCGTGGTTCAGTGTAAGCCATTTTTGACTGTCCTCTGGGACAGTAGCCTACATGATGGGAGCAAGAGTTATAGAAGTCGTTCTTTTATACTATATCCCACCCTCTAACACTACTAAACCCAACAGATTCGTACTAGTCTTTGACTCGTATGACGTATACATATATACAAGATTATATATATATGATACAATTGCGCCATTTGTGATGGTTCGATTGAGCTGAATTGGTCTTAATCGATTAGCTAGCCGTCTACCAAACACGAAATTACCTTGTTTTAAAGCATTTCAAGTTTCCAAAAAAAATTTTTTTTCATACGTCATTAACTTTGATTGATGACGTCATAATGTTTTTATAAACAATAGGCCTTCGTAACCCCTCAACATCTCGCGATTTGCAAAGTTTCGTTTCAATTTGAGAACGCCTTCGAGAGTTATCGTTCGCCATACGAAAAGGGTAGAAACTCTTACATACATATATATATACATATATATATATATATATATATATATATATAATATAATATATAAACTTTTTTCGGACATATTTTTTTGTTATCAGGAAGCCAATAGGAACCGATTCCGCTCACTCCCACCCTCAACTTCCGTCATCCAGAGATCAGACCTCATATAAGCGTTCATTTTCATTATGAAGAATTGCTAAAGAAAAAATTTTTTTAAATATTGCCTTTAAAATAATAAGCGCACTCTATATTATTTATTCACCCAATGCATAAAAGTAGTTTTCACGTTTTAAATCAAACTTGGGACATATATACCATTCGAATATTTGACTTCTAGTAAACTTAATGTATAGTATGTATCAATAGCTGTATATTCTCAAGTGACGATTGTAGTACACATCGATGCCAAGGTCACTAAATAATCAGTACTACTATACTATTGAATACCTAATTCTAACAAAAGTTGATTATAGGGCTGTTACTTCAAAGATATCACTATCTTGGAACTTAAACTCTTTTTATCGAATAGACTAACTTATCATAAAATTAAAAGGTATACCATCCGAATAACTATCTGTTAACTAAGATATATTATATTACTTATATCTTAAGTTGACATGGTAGTGACAAAACGTTAAGTGGGGTC
>JACMZG010001870.1:15452323-15503150 GCA_018340805.1 Microvelia longipes | reverse complement strand
GATTATTATAGAAAACGACTATTGCGACATTGATAAATGTTTGCAAAGTATGTAAAAACTATATTTCACGATATTATTTTGAAGCATTCTGCGTGAGTGGTGAGGAGGCTTAAGATGTAGTTTGACTTACTTTCTATTTGTAAATTATTTACTTATACTTTTTTTAGTTTTTAGTGAACTGTTTAACAATGTTATTTTATGAATATGATGTGGTATTTGATATGATAATTATGAATAAAATGCTTACTTGTATTGTACATTAACAGGATTTCATACCAGTTTTCAGATAAATATAAATTACTACATTATAATTTGGTTAAAGAAAATGACCAGCTATAATATGATATAATGGAGAAATACTGACAAATAAATTACATTTTACTAAAAAAAAAATGTCTATTTTATTAAAAAAATATCAAATAAATCATTCAGGTACAAGGAACTTAAGAACTTATTTACTGTATATTACTCTTATTAAATTAATTTATTTTATTTATATATATTCTATATATATTTATTATATTATTATATATTAATATTTTATTACATGTTTTTGATCATTGATTATTTTTGCTGATCATATATCGATGATGACCTTCATGTAAATTATTTCTGGAGACAACTAGACTGACTATAGATATTTCGTGCGCGTTTTCACTCTCTAGTACTACACTAGAGGTACAATGTAAACACACTATAGACAGATATCAGACACTTTGTGAACCATCAGAAGGTTTTTCTGTTTTTTTGTTGGTTTCACTTTAATTCATTCGTTCATTAAACGGATATATCAGTTGAACTCCGGTTTCGGATTTTTCCGCACAATGTTTTCTGACACCTGCTATAAGGGAAAAGTAAATATTAAATATTGAATTATAAAGTTTATTAAAAATGTTTTAGGGTAATAACATAATGAAAAACAATATGAAGAGTAAGTTCACTTATATCTAACTAGCTGCGTGTGCTGTGTGTGGTGTGCATTTCAAGAGACAATACTTAAAGGGACTAATTTTAATACAACGGTCTTATCATTCCGTTGGGTCGCTAGGTGCCATAACTGTATTTGATGGAGTTTTTCATATATTAGCAGTCCAACGTAAATATTATTAATTTTCCACTTTTGTATTTAGTAAATAAAGTCAAGTTAAAAAAAATTCTAACTACTTTAAATGTTTGGGCTGTCTGTATTTTGGCAAGTTATACTTTTTTGCAATAGAATAAATTAATTATTCCTAAAGACGATTGGTCTTATAAATGTTTTTGTTGCTTAGATTTGAGGTTATTTTATCCCGTCACAAAAACACATTTTTGGACTTGAGGGCCCTTAGGTTAAATTTTGAACATAAAGGAAAGTACGCACACCTTCGTATCTAAATACTCATATTCAGTACGAATTTCAATAATCTATGAAGAATGTTAAAAAATACAAATCAAAACACAAAAAATGTGCGGGAAGCGGAAATAATTATTTAAGTATAACTTATTCACTTAAGGGGTTGGATGAGGTACACCAGCCCAAAAGATGTTTCGGCTCTGATGTGTTGCGATAGGCTCTGCCATCTAGATATATATCTCGATACCTCGAAGTATTATATCTGAACTTTTCCTCAACACGTTGGTTTGCAGGTTATCCTCCATATTATAAGACTCGCTTCACTCGTCTTGAATACTAAATTTTTAAAATTTTTCTGACACTTCTTGAGACTTCACTTCAGTGTTAAGTACAGTGGCGACTAAGCTGAAGGGCCAAAAAGAGGATTTTTGACTCTAAAAGGGCCATAAAATATCTCAAGGGCAAAGGGGGGGGGGGGGTCCTAGTTGTTCTCCAGTAGAGGGTCACTTTTAACGAGGTGTTACTGCTTATAGCAAGCTTATTAAGTAGAGGAGGTCCACTTTTAACGGGAGTGTATTAATGTTATAGCAGGCTTATTTATAGAGGGGTCACTTTTACGAGGTAGTTTAATGATTATAGCCAAGCTTATTTAAAGTGAGGGTCCAATTTTACCGAGACAGTATTAATGATTACTATCTTATAAAGCTTAAAAGAAGGCAGTCAGAGGGTACCCTAATCTACTTTTAAAAATCTAGTTCCTCTTGGAATTGGTTCACTCGGATAATAAATAAAAAGTCAAATTGATATAATTTATTATTACAAAACTAAGAGTCTAAAGCATATAAAAAAATGGTAACAAATAATGTGACAAAAAAAGAAAAAAATAACTTAAATATTATTCTCTAATAATTGGACAAAATAAGTATAACAGGGTTCTCATCCTAATATAAAAACTAACTCTTTTATTATTTATGTTATTATTCACTTAAACTTTAAACAGACATTAAGACTGGACACTAATATTTCCTATATGTTTTTCTAAATCAGTCATGTTTTTAGCATCATTAAGTCTTTTGTCTATAATCATCAGCAGTTTTTTCTGAATTTGTTGATCCCTAAAAGTTTCACTTTTCAATTTCTTCATTAGTAGTTTGGGATTTATTTCTGCTGATAAGGTCAGGCAATCTGTAAATGTGAGGAAATGATTAATATTCATAATAATACAAACTCGTACAACAGTAATACAAGTGGTTATAGTCAGTTGACAGCGTAGGAAAATAACGAGATTGAGTCAATGAGGTTAATCTTGCATGTTAAACCCAGCCCACAATTTTTTATTAGGCCAACCTCATTGGTTCCTTAACAATATTTTACAACCATGACAACTGATTTTAACCATATATAATACCATAAATAATATTTTAAGTCTTCATAATATAAATAAATACTCTATTTAGATACTCATATATAATAATAAAAATAAATACTCAATATTTAAGATACTCATAATAATAAACATAAATACTTAATATTTAAGATACTCATAATAATAAACATAAATACACAAAAGTTTAATTAAACAGTACAAAATTCCGTATCCAATATTTGTTTTATAAATTTACACTTATAAAGCTTGTTTTGCTGGTACATAAGACAATATTTAAAATATCTCGAAAAGCATTATTGTTATTATTTTATTTTAGTCAAATAGTATGTTAGGGTATTGGCAGCAAATTTCACATATTAATTCTCATTTCTTATTAGAAATTTACCCTTTAGTGTTACTATCCATCTTGATCTTGTCTTAACGTTAAGAGTCGTCCATGGCGTTAGGGGGGGGGGGGGGGGTTAAGCCACTTTATTCTCCCTCCCCTCAAATTTTATTAAATAAGACTATTTTTTTCCTTCCAAGCACTGATTAGTATATATTCCTCCATGCTTCCAAGGTAAAAGAGGATACCAGGGGTCTAGCACAAAATGTTTTTCTGATAAACCCACTTTTGATTATCAAATCAAAAATATTTTTAACAAACATCAAATTTTTTTAAGATAGTTTTTTTATAATATCTAAAATATGATATACGTAATTGATAAAACAGACTCACGTAATTGATAATCAGATTCACGTAATTGATAATCAGACTCACGTAATTGATAATCAGACTCACGTAATTGATAATCAGACACACGTAATTGATAATCAGACTCACATAATTGATAATCAGACTCGCATAATTGATAATCAGACTCACGTATATGATAATCAGACTCACGTAATTGATAATCAGACTCACATAATTTATAATCAGACTCACATATTTGATAATCAGACTCACGTAATTGATAATTAGACTCACGTAATTGATAATCAGACTCTCGTAATTGAAAGTGGTGATGTAACTAAGGTAAAGTAAGATAACTCACCAAGCACCAAATCTTGAATATTTGTATCTTGATCATCTAAATGAATGAGTAAAGTTGAATATATAAAATCTATAGTATTTTGACTAATTGCTTGTTTCTTATCCTGCTCTATCAAAGTCTGGAAGTATGATTTAATAGTTGTTATTGACAATTCACGAACTCCTCTGTCACAATCATCCAGTCTTTTAATAATAACTAGAAAATAAAGAAATTACTGGTGAAAGACTTTATTTTTTATTGTAAAAGAAACATAACAATTAATAACTAATTTAATTGACTCACTATAATTGTGCGAGAGACACCTAGGAAATGTAGCAAGCAAAATGAACTGTTCCATCATTCGACTTTTGTCATCATTGATGGCTCCACATAATGTCATGCCCCAGTCTGTTTCGTCAGGGTGCCAACAGAGTCTGAACTCACTCTGATCTTCAATTGAAATTCCGAAGAATATAATGTAAAGTATTTACCAAAGGCGAGCGGTGCTCTCTTACCGCCATCATGCTTGGAAAGCAAAAAATATATCATTTGATACTACTGAGCTTTGCAAAACATGAATAGTTGACACAATAGAATTGTATGTTTATATAATGAACGCACAATGTGTTTATTCATGTTTTGCAAAACTCGGTTGTATCAAATGATATATGTTTTGCTTTCCAAGCATGATGGTGGTAAGAGAGCACTGCTGGTCTCTGGTAAATACTTTACATTTTATTCTTCGGAATTTTAATTGAAGGTCAGAGTGAGTTCAGGCTCTGTTGGCGCCTTGATGAGTTAGACCCAGACAGTTCCCAGATGTAGCATTGCATTTTGCTTGTTACATTTCCTAGATGTCTCTCGCACAATTATATTGTGTCAATAATTCATGTTTTGCAAAACTCGGTAGTATCAAATAACATAATTAATTTAATTGTGTGAGAGACACCTAGAAAATGTAACAAGCAAAATGCAATGATACATCTGGGAACTATTCCATCATTCGACAATAGTCGTCATTGATGACTCAACATAATGTCATGCCCCAGTCTGTTTCGTCAGGGCGCCAACAGAGCCTGAACTCACTCTGACCTTCAATTGAAATTCCGAAGAATATAATGTGAAGTATTTACCAGAGACGATCGGTTCTCTCTAACTGCCATCATGCCAGGCAAGCAAAACATTATCAAATGATATCATTTGATACAACCGAGTTCTGCAAAACATTTAATAATTATATGATTCATAATAACCTAATCATACCCTGAATGGTTTTACTGAAGTCATCAGGCGATGCTGACAGTTGACATGCTAGGACTTGAAGTGATCTCAAAGCGAGAGACCTTGTTCTTGGAAGTGCATCCTCAACTAACGAAAGTAAAACTGGCAACAACTTGTCAATATTGTTTGGTGTATGAAGGTTTAGAGCTGTTAGCAGGGTTAAAGAGGCTCCGCTACGCAATGCTTCAGCGCTCCTCCCAGCTCTCCATGTTAACTGGTTTAGCAGAATGTCTGGTCAAACAAATTCAACCAAAATAAAAGTAAATTTTAAGTCTAACTTACAAAGCATCAGTTGCTGATTGCACCAGTTGTTTTTTGTATTTATAAAAAACAAATACAATCATTTTCATTGTCAAATTTTAGTTTAAAATGAACATTTTGAAAGGATAAGTTGACCATGACTTGCCTTAGACATTGTAGAAATAGCTCCACTGCTTGGTTTATACTATAATACCTCACTTTTCAAAAATAACTAAATTCCACCAAAAAATAAAGTAGATTAAAAAATTTTAAAGCAAACCGTTCAAACAAAAAACATAACCTGTTTTAGATAACAAATAATCACTCCTCACAAATAAAACTACATTAACTATTGAGTCAACTGTTTAATCATTAAGATTCAGGGACCTTCTTTTTCTTCTTTCGTCAGACACTGATGACGACCCCAAGAAAATCAGTTATATATTTATACTTAATATAGTATTTTAGGCACAATGGACCCACATAAGAGGTCTAAGTGTCTTGGAGATAATATCTACCGTGGGGAACAATTATAGTACTATTGGTGTGGAGCTATTTGCTTCTTCTTTATCTATCCACCCCACTAGAGCATATTTGTGATAACTTATCATTTTAGCATCAAATAACTAAACCAGGTAGTTCAGAGCTATTGTCACTGATGAAAAGTCCACACAATTCCTTATTTGTTAACTTACCATTAATTAGTGCAGTAGCAAATTTGCAAACTAATTCATCATCAGGCAAAGTTACATCATGATTCTGTAATATTAAGTGAGACGTCAGAATCATTTTAAGAACCACCTCAGCATCACTGTCAACTGTTGTACTTTTCTCCAAGATCTTTAAAATATCATCAATATTCTTACCAACAATTTCACCTGAAAAATAGCAACTTGTAAATTTCACATATATGTGTATGTACATACATGTGTACAAACTGGAGTGTTTCATATAAAGTGTCTATCACAGAAAAAGGTGACAATACTCCTCAGGGGGAACAAAAATGTACTATAATATAAAACCTGATCTCCGTTTTTACTAAAAGGTCAAGTTAAGTATTTTAAAAAATTATTTGACTTCGCATCATAAAATGGTATACCATAAGCTAGAAGGATGAAATTGGTCTCATTGGAAAGCTGAGAAAATTTCTTAAAGGATGAACTATTAACTATGTCAAATATTTTGGAACTACTACCCAAAAATTTGCATGAAAAATTATTTTTTGCACAAATCGAATTTTTACTTTTTTTATGGTAGGACATTAGAGGAAGTAAGAGATGAGCAAAAGTTTAGCCAAGAACGGAAAAAACTTCTCTTTTCAATGCTAAGAAGACCCAAACATTTTCATACATTTAATAGTTAAAATTTTAAGCAATTGTTGCTAGAAGTTGGAAAAACTAATAATTTTTGGCATTTTAGCAGATTTCTACAATGTTAATTAAATGTTACTCAAAATAATTAAAAATCTTTAAAAGTGGGAGGGGGAGAGTGGTTTTATAGAAAAATGTATAAGAATAAAATATGTTTATAACTGTGCAATGTAGGGTAATATTTATGTTGTAATAATATCTTGATATATGGTTACACCAGTGTTGTCAAGACCTGAAGGCTACACAGCTACATTTGCTTTCTATAATCATAAATTATATATGTATATAGACTTATCAGACACATTATGTTCAGGTGCTTATGTATGTTACATCCATAAACATGTAGTAACCAGATATAAAGGACAGAGTATAATTTAATTAAAGATCTTATCATCTGTGATCTCTTGAGTACATAATACTTAAAAATTATTCAGTGATCTATTGTTTTCTATTAATTTTTAAAGAAATAATATAAATTTAAAGATATAAGAAAATAATAAAATCTTGGGATTAAAATTTTATAAAAATTCAATAAAATGTTTCTAATATCTTTAAAGCCTACATACTCCACAAATTCTCTATTATTTCTTTCACCTATTATTTATTAAGTTACTAAAAATTTTTAAAAGTTGTGGGCACCACCAATCAGGAACTACTGGTTTATACACTGGTGGAATTCAGAACGGCTAGAATAATGGATTTAGCAGTAGGTTATGATGAAACTGATGAAAAACGTAAAAGTTTCTCAAAAACAGTTTATATCTCGCATTTATCTTAGGCTCCATTTCAATACTTGTTACCATCACATCTACGATGCCAACCAACTCTTCAACTGTTATACAATTTCAATAGTTTTTAAAAAACAGATCCCCGTTACTTTCAAAAATAAACATAAAAATTACTTCTGACATAAAAAAAGATCAAATATCTTTGGTATAAGAAACAGACAAAATACTCACCAGCAATATTAATAGTTCCACTGAAGATAAACTGCTGGTGACAGTGTACAGTCCACACGCTCGTATTAACTAACTTATTAATAAGATACTTTGAATATTTAATATTAGTTTCTTTCTGAGACATTTCCTCATGAACTGATGCAAAAAGTGAAAGAAGTTCTGTAAAATATAAGAAATTAAATTCAAATAAAAAAACTTAGAAGCCAAGACGAATTAAGTTAAATTGTGTCAATAAATGATACAAATAAAACAAAATAAATATATTAAGGGTAAAAATAAAATTGAATATTTTAACTTGCCTAGAGAAATCTGAGATAAATTCAGATTTAAGTTAATTTTTTTTAACATAAAACCTCATACCTAAACCCATATAATTTAACTAAATGACTTAAATATAATTTCATTTTGTGAATATGAAAGCATTTTTTTTTACTTTTCCAATACTAATCCAAAACCAGGATTTCATCTGAAATATCTATTTTAGGTGTTTCGTCCTAAGTGGTTTTCACATAGTTATGATTAATTAACACTATTAATTACTTATTACTATTAATAGTGATTAGCCAGTTATGTATAAATATTCACAAGAGTGGAGTGAATAAATAAAGAAGAACAAAGTCTCTCCAAACAAATAATACTACATAAATTACTAATACAGAACCGGCATTCAACCTTATGGTCATCATCAGTGTACATTGAAATAAGAAAACAGTTCCTTGAGTCTCTACAGGATTAGATAGTCAACTGACTAGATCACATAGACAAGTTGACTATGAGATCCTGTTAAGACTTACTTTTTCTCTTTGTTAAGACTTTTTTCTATTTCATTCATGACGGCCTCAAGGTCGGAAGCCAATTCCATAAACGATAAATACTGGAGATTTCTCTACTATTAAACTATTAACAATAAATAATTTGTAAGACACCTGTTGATTGCTGAGCAATTACATCTGAATCAGCCAAACTGTAATTCATAATGATCCCAAACCATAATTCATTTCCAATAACTGTGCACTCCTTCTTGCAAACATCAATTATAGCCTTAATTAAGTTATTCATTCCCATTTGTTCTAAGGCCTAAACAAAATATTACAAAAGAATACAATAATATTTATTAAAATTTATAATTGGACATTAACAAGATTAACTACTTACAGTGTATTTCATACAACTTTATTTAATATCCATAGTATAACACGTGATTATAATCACTTAGTCACTGTGGGAAAATAATGCCAGGGGGCCAATGAAGTTAGTTCTGGATGTTATACCACACTCACAATTTCATATCAGACCAACCTCATTGGTTCCTTAATACTATTTTTCCACGCTGTCAACTGATTGTACCATGATGCATATTTAGGTTGTTAAATATAAATTTTAATTCTATAATACATTTCATCAGATCATCTGTTGACTAATTAATATTTGTTAACTCTCGGAAATAATCAGAAAATAGAAATGTCTTGATCCATGTTGCTTATTAAATTTTGTCATAGACTAATTGTCTACTTTTCAGTAGCTGCTTGTGGCTCAATGAACATGTGACCAAACTCACCTGTTATAATCTATTATACCCTTAATTATACAACCTAGCATAATGCTGACTTAATAAAATTATAAAATCACTGCAAACATATTAAAAAATTATAGCAAATACACTTTATTTTGGTATTACTGTTTTTTCCTTACCTAGGGCAGAAATGTCATTTTCCCACCCTGCTAGTAACATTGGAATAGCTATTTTTGATATAAGGAGTAGATAAAACGATATAATCATAAAAATCAAACCAAAATTGCCTTACGGCTTTACATTGTGAATTTATTTCCTTTCAGATGAATCCAGAGAAGGGTAAAATAGTTTCATATCCTAGAAAATATTTGCTTCCTCAGAATTTAAAATTTGGCAATGGGATTTGTTGGTGGTATGAACAATTCTCTCTCCCCAACTACTTCAACTATTGTAATGGGTACATTTTAGATCATATGACTTAATTTGAATTGAATTGAAATAATTAATTGAATAATTATATTGATTATTATATTAATTATAATAATTAATTGAAGATTTGGGAAATAATTTTAATAATTGAACTGAATTTGAATCAGATTTTGCATGTTATAATAGTAGACTTCAAACTAACAATAATTAAAAGGCTTACATTAGTAGTAGAATTAGATATAAGATGTAAAAGTTGGCTAAGATGAGGTATTAGCTGACAAGGCTCTGATCCAGACACTAGAGAGGCCACCATCTCCAACTCCCCTGAGCTTGGAGTATCAGATATGTGATCCACAATCAATTTTGTGTAAATTTCAACAGGTACGAAATGACCCATGTAGAAGGCTGATAGTTTCACCTGAAATCCGTTTAAACATATTTTTTAAAGTATTTAGATTCTTTGAATAAGAAGAAGTCACCGCCATTGGTCACCATAAGTCATCAGCAAGATAAAATGTTAAAATACCCCCTCCCCCTTTCTATGCCAGCAACTTCAAACATTTTTGAAGTTTGATTAGAAATAAACATTTCTAATCAAATTAAATGAAATTTTAGGGTTTTTCTCCACTGGTGGTGTAGTGGTTAGCACCTTTGCCTGTCACCCAGAAAGTACGGGTTCAATCCCTTTTGGTGCCTCTAGGATTTTCATACGAGGAATAGGAAATCCTTTCATGTGCCATCCTTCAAAATGGAAGTTAAGCCAGAGGTTCCAAACTTGTGCCATGCCAATTACTCGTAGAAGATCCCTAACCCTGAATGAACCTGGGTTAAGGCAAAATTTAAGACCCTGGATATGTTTATATAAAATATGTACGTGTATTTTTCTGCCTTATGGTTTTGAGAGTAGGAAAGATTAGTCTGGCAGTGGGGCACATGTCGTATCTAGTTAAAGCTTGAGAAACTTATAGTAGTCACTTTATAGTAGTTACCTTATTTTATTTTTTTATTTTATTATTTTTGTTTTATCTTTTATTTATTCTACTAGCAGGGATACCCGTGCTTCGCACGGGCGTTAAATAAGTTAATAATTTTTTATATAATTTCTTTTATCTGCTTATAGTACTACATAGCCAGTAAATCAGTCCATCCTCTAAATATACTATACTAAATTTAATCAAAATCAAGTAAACTAATAACTTATGCCCCTGTGCACCACAATTTTCTTTTATCTGCTTATAGTACTACATAGCCAGTAAATCAGTCCATCCTCTAAATATACTATACTAAATCTAATCAAGTAAACTAATAACTTATGCCCTGTGCAGTGCATCTACAAATTAGTCTTTTATACCAAGTTTTAACAAATCACTGGAAATCCGTTTTAAAGTCAGGTAAAATGATAAATTTTACAAAAAAAAATCTGAAGTCCTTTAAAGTTATTGTAACTACACCTAAAGATTTTGAACTCGTACAATTATTATTTCCTGTTTGTAAGTTACTTATAGAGATAATTTTATAGACTTATTCCGAGGCCATTGTCAGTTATATTCATTACTTTTTTCAAAGTTATTTACTGCCTGAAAATTATTATTCTAAAATCAAAATTATAGCATCAAAATTGTAAATGTACTGCTCTAAAATAAAGCTCTTAAAAGCATGATTTTATGCTCTCAAAAAGGCTATGATTTTTAAATATTTCGATGCCCCTGTAGATCACTTTAGATGCCCGTGAGGGATACCGTGTTCGCACGGCGTTAAATAGTAAATATTTTTTTATACAATTTCTTTATCTGCTTATAACTACAGAGCCAGTTAACAGAACCCTCTAATTTACTATACTAAATCTAATCCAAATCAAGATAAAACTAATAACTTATGCCCCTGATCCACACAATTTTCTTTTATCTGCTTATAGAACACATACCATTATATGTTGCGAATCTTTTTCTACTTTCATTCAGCCTGTTTTCATGCTGTGGTGCATTTGGTGCAGACGTGGAAGCTCTTAACCGATTTTTTAAAAGGTCTAAATTGTTTTGTTCAGTTGATTCTTCTTCGCGCCTTTGTTTTACTCTTTTAGATCTAGATTGCAGTCGGCCTATATCTTGTTTAAATTCTAGGCAATAATTAGATTTTAACAATCATCTAAAGAAAAAAAATAGCAAATAAAATAAAGTAACTGTCATTGTCAAAAATTGACAATTACTAATTAGTAAATTTGCATTAATAAATAATAAGTAAAGTCCCTGAAAGTGATTTGAGCTACACTAAATAGTTTTATTGATTATTCTCTATACTAAATTTAATAAAAATCTAGTAAATTAATAGTTTATGCCCCTTTGGAACAATACTCCCTTATATCTGCATAGAACCTCAAATTTGTTCCATAACACTGGTAACCTGTTAATCACTTGCACCTCTTTAGTTCTCTATAAGAAATTTAATAAAAATCAGTAAATAATAATGTATTTCCCCTGTCCACCACATTTTCTTTTATTCTGCTTATTAAAACTACATATGAGTAACATCAGTCACCCTCTAATATCTTACTATACTAAATCTAATCAAATCAAGTAAACCTAATAACTTATGCTCCTGTGCACCACAATTTTCTTTTATTCTGCTTATAGTACATAGCCAGTAAATCAGTCCACCCTCTAAATATACTATACTAAATCTAATCAAAATCAAGTAACTAATAACTTATGCTCCTGTCCACCACAATTTTTTTATTTGCTTATATACTACATAGCCAGTAAATCAGTCACCCTCTAAATATACTATACTTAAATCTAATCAAAATCAAGTAAACTAATAACATTATGCCTCTGTGCACCACATTTTCTTTTATTCTGCTTATGTACTACATAGCCAGTAAATCAGTCCACCGTCTAAATACTTACTAAATCTAATAAATCAAGTAATATACTATGTCCTGTCACACAATTTTCTTTATCTGCTTAAAAAAACTACATATCAGTAAACAGTCACCTCTAAATATACTTACTAATCAATCAAAATCAAGTAAACTAATAACTTACTCGCCCCTGTGCACCAATTTTCTTTTATCTGCTTGATGTAATAATAGCCAGTAAATCAGTCTACCCTCTAAATAGTCTCTTTAAATCTAATCAAATCAAGTAACTAAGCTTATCCCCTGTGCCAACTTTCCCAGTTGTGGCTTATAGCACTATTGCCTGATCAGTGCATCTATAAATTAGTCTTATATACCAAGTTTTAACAAATCACTGGAAATCCATGTTTTTAAAGTCAAAAAAATGATAAATTTTACACAAAAAAGTCTTTTAACTACACTTAAAGATTTTGAGACTCGTACAATTATATTTCCTGTTCGTAAGTTACTTATAACATAAGTTATAGACTTATTCCAGAGCCATTGTCAGTTATATTCATTACTTTATTCAAAGTTATTTACTGCCCTAAAAAGCTTTATTATAGCTCTAAAATCAAAATTTTTAGCATCAAAATATTGTAAATGTACTGCTCTAAAATAATAGCTCTGACATGCATGATTTTATGCTCTTCAAAAAAAGCTATGAATTTTTTAAATATTTTGATGCCCCGGTAGACCACTTTAGAATGCCCCTAATCATCTTAAGACTCGGGTCAAACCTTCCCATCACTGTGGATTAATTTTGTAAAAAACTTTCGTGAAAATTCGTCTAGTCGTTCTCGAGTTTAGAGGGAACATCGGTAGCGACATTTGCATTTTATTTATATAGATTGTAACCTGTTTGTTAGGTTTTGCACTTGTGATGGCCTCTAGCTAGGTTGAAAGCACTTTGCCAACAACAAAGTTTTTATTTTGTGGAGAGACTTTTCATTTAATTATTTAAAGTAGTCAAAGTTATTCTGTAGATTAGACACAGAATGCTTGCACTTAAGGTAAAACGGCTGAACTTCGGTATATGGTGCACCCTGCTATGAATACTATATATCGATATATTTTTAGTTTAGAGATATGACGTAGGAATAATCGATATATGCCTTTTCTTTTACGTTTATGAACATATTTTATTACTTTTTCAAATGTTTTTTTGTTGTTTGTGTTTTTATTTATTTGTTGCAAAATGGTTTGTAACTATTTTCATATTTGTTTATGTTTTTATAATGTTTTAACTTTTTTTTTATAAGAATAATCGATGATACACCACATCTAATTTTATGTTACGCGTATTTTCTATGTATTTTTGTGTTTGTTGTTTTGTTTTCAGGTTTTTTTATTATATTTTTGTTGTTAATGTTTTCATTTATTTGTTGTTTGGTTTTTTCTAATGTTTTAATTATAATTAATAATTTAACGACGCTGCTTACTTTTACGTGTCGCGTAACTAAAAATATATATCGATATATATAGTATTGATAACAGGGTGCACCGTATACCGAAGATTTACCGGTAAAACATAAGTTTTACGTGGCAAACGTGCTTGTACTTAAGTAAAACACCTTTAATTAAGGTAAAACACCATCTTCTACTTAGAGGAGTTAGCAAAAAGGGCTTAACAACGTGGCCTACATAATAGATAATCTCACCTCTCCCTATTTACAATTACTATCACTAGGGTTTTCTCCGGAGGGCATATCGAGGAAGGTTCAGGAGGCAGTGTTAACTCACTTATCAGTAATAATAAACCTTCATAATCAGGCTTTTTGTTTCTCCATTTGAATTATCTTAACCCTAGAACACTCATGTTTCGCTCTCACAAGTTTTGTGTGTCTTATGAATTTAAAATTTTTACTGAGTCATTATTGCAGGTTAATGACGTCATAAAAAAAAGTTATTTTCTGGATCGCACAACCGGACCTAAAGATTGAAAATATTGGGTACAGGGTACCTCAGAACTTTTCCTTACCATATCAGATTTGCTACTCTCATCCACACCACTTCAGATTTGCTTCATTCTTATTGGACTACGCAAGCATGCCAAATGTCAAATTGTTGAAAAGATTTTTTAGAGTTTTATTACTTTTTATTCTGATTTATTAATGATGTAAAAAGTTATTTTCCGGAGAGCACAACTAGACTTAAAGATTGTTTTGTTCCAACTATCAACCCATTAGTAAAAGCATACTGGGAGTTACAATGATAAAAGACACAGACAACTATGTAAAAATCACTCAGAAGGTCTCAAAAACAACTAAAAAGGTTCAGGTGAAATCTCGATTTTGGATTTTTTTGTGAACAATACTTTTTGTACACACTAACTGTGGGGATGAGGAAACTAAAAATATGCTTTATTGCAATTGAAGTTGGTTTGTGCCATTATTTTAATATAATAATAAATGCTTTTTTATTATTTAAAAAAAATAAATTCTTGTAGTTAGGAGCCTTAACTATAAAACCCCTAAAAGCCTATAAGTCTTATGTAATTACCTTAATTAATTTTTACCAAAGAAGTAAATTTTATAACTTTTTAGATGTATGTCAAATTGAAATTGACCTATGATGAGCAATAAAGGATGTTTTTTTTATAGATGAGTGCTGTTTCATAGATAGTGTTAAACTCTAACTTTTATAAAATAAAATCTAAGCATGCAAAATAAAATTTTAAAAAACTAACATAATGAGCAACAGCTGGGTCTTGGTCTGAAGCTGATTTAGCCATAGCTTGAATGATTTTCTGCACATGTTGTGTTATCTTGGCTTCGCTATGAAGTATAACCTGACTTAATAACTGTGCTGATTTGACTTTAACATGTAACAGCCAATCAGACAACTCAGCTGAGATAGCGGGCAGGAATTTATATGCTTCTCTTTGAACCAAGCACCGACACCCAAGTCTTGGTCTTTGCACTGAAAACCAACCAATTAAAATATAACATACAGTTTATGACTGTATACTTGAAGTTGACCAATAAGTAGAACAGCATAATTTTACTTAAAAATTTGCTATAAATGAAGGAAAATAAATAAAATTGCACTTTCTGAATAAGTTAAAAAGAATGACTTTAATTCTTAATCAAATTAACTCGCACTCTGGGCATCATAAGCCAAATAAATTAGCTACAGACAAGCAAATTAGTCACTAAATAAAACTCAACATAATGCAAATACATTTTAATGAAGTGGTCAAGTTTATTAGCCCGATGATGCTCACAGTGTTAAGTGAAATGGCCATAGTGTATTATACTGCTTAATTTTCTTTAAATATTTATTTAAAAAAAATTGTATAAAATTATACAAATCTTAATTCAGAGCATCAATATTTGTATCAATGATTATTAAGTATACCACATAATCTTTGGTATACTACGTAATCTTTGATTTTTATCATCATTTCTTTACAGGATTAATTTATAGATTTGACCGAAATATGAACTAAAAAAAATAAATTGATAACCAGCCATATCCAGCTTTAAAGAGATGAAATTTTCAAATACATATTTATTAAATACTCCATAGTCGAACTGCGTCTGAGGCATACCCTATCTCAATAAATTAAAAGGCTTTAGGGTTTTATAACCTTATTGTAACTTCCTGTAAGAGTGTTTAAAGGTTATGCGCATTGTTTGGGTTTTGTTTTGAATTAATAATGATCTATTTAAAATTTTATTTGATTTTGTAGTGATCATTATATTCATAACAGTAGGTGTTGAGGTTTCTTTGGTTCTTTTGGTAATAAAAATTTAACCAATAGGACAGACCAATTGGAGCAATAATATCTCCATGATAGACACAGTCTATGGTGTCTAATGGCAACTTGAACAGGTCATTCAAGTTGGGTACAGCTGTAGTCAGCCTTAACTGGCTACGGGCCGTAGCCAGCTAAAACTTGCAAGGCAGGTAGGTACAACAAATGTTTCACACACCCATAAAGGACTTTCGCTGAAAACTACTTTGTTAAAGAAGGTTTAATTTTTTTCCAGGGGGGGGGGGACTTCCCTGGCCCTTACCTGGTTACTTGCTGGCTACCTGCAACTTGTAAAATAAACAACAATATTCTTAATAGATTAATGTTAAAACAACAGTATTTTACCATCTGGTGGATAATGATCCAGTGTTTGCTTTCCTAAATCAATGACATCTTTATAATCCTTTTCATTTTCATTTAAGTATTGATCTCCAATTAAATCCCAGTATTTTGCTGCAGTATTTTTCACTTCTTCATTGCTATCAGCCAAACTAAAAAAATAAATTGACCTTCAATTTAAACATGAAATTTTCCTATACACTTATGGTATAAATGAGGAAAAGTAAAAAGGAAGCAGTTGCTATTCGTATAACACAAGTGGCTATTCTTTTTCTGCTTTAATCAGATGTGCAATAAATGCTTAATTTAATTAAAAGAGTATTATAATTTTATGAGTATATAATAACTTTACCTGGTTAATATATGAGGTAGTAAATGAGGGAAAAATGAATATCTATCAGGAAGTTTTAAAAGCCATGTGCCTACAAGTTTGACTACTGCTAGGCGTACATTAGGAGTATCGTCAAATAATCTCTTGGCAAGGACATTTGTAGTTTCAGGATAGAGCAGTTTGCTGTCGCCATGTAGAATTACAGATCCTGAAAAAATAAATTATAAAGCAAGATATATTAAATCAAATAACAGAAGGCTGCATATTAATAAACAATTATAAAACATCGTCAATCAAAATATATCAATTAAAAAAATGAACATTTGTTCCTGTCTTCTAAGAAAGATATATCTTAAAATATTTTATAAAATAAAAATATTTTGTGAAATATTTTATAAAATTTTAGTAGTCTATAGTTTCTAGAGCAGGGGGTCGGGTACACTTTTCAGTCAAGGAGCCCAATTCTAATAATTTAATTAACCTACCTTTTGAAGAGCCGCACTAATATTTCAAATTATTGAAAAGGTTATGGGCTATGGCAAAAATAAGAAAGTGAATTAAAGAACATACTTTGAAAGACATTTCACCACTTAATTATGTTTGCCGAAGACCATTCACAAACATTAGCCACCTAGAATAAAAGCTCCAAAATTGGAATATTTCAATTAAATTTGCACAGAAATAATAAGTGTTAAAATTATTTTTCAAGATAATATGTCTTATTTTTAGCTAGAGACTACATTTTAATTTACAGAAAACAACCACAAAAACACATTTATATTTATACAATTTTATATGAGTTTATTACACATTGAGTTGTTACACATTAAGATAATGTGCAACAACACAAACTTAGAATGTTATTTTTACCATTAACTAGTGCTAGTTTAATGCCACCTTTGTGATAAAACCAACATTATTTAAGGTCATTATGTAACGTGAAATCTGCCTCCGTAGCCGCGGTCATATAGTACTGGACTTCGGCACCAGATACGGGGTTCACAGCCCGGGCTATGCTCTCAGTTTTTTATGAATAGAATTTGTTGTAAAAAGATTTCGCCAACTTTAGCTGTACTTTGAGTATAGTAGATGTGACCCACCCAAGGTGGTTCCCGCAGGGTGAATACCCTGAAGGGCCGAAAGGCCCTAAAATGGGTATTATTATTATTATGTAACGTGAGCAAAGCGAGCCAAATGATAGAATATTCAGTCTTCTCTTGGATGTTTTAATTTATGAACAAATTTTGTTCATGCACTGTTGATGACCGAAAGCTTGAAAGATGGCTCTGTGTTAGATGTGGAGAGACTTGGGTGTTTTATCAATAGTTTATACTTCAGTTGCACTTCTTTTACTGGTCAAATAGTTCAATGGATATAATAAATGCAAGCCATAAGAATGACAAATTTTAGTAAGAATTTGGTACCATGTTACCTAACTTCTTTATTAATCATAAAACATATTTTTTAGACCCACATGTTTCCAACCCCTGATCTAGATTAAAAAAATATTAAGAAGTAGCTGCCTCCTTATTTTTGAAATTTTGCAGGACATCTTTAGTTTACCATTTCTTCTAGTGTTTTCTACTATTTTTATGATTACATACTCATGTCAGAGTCTCACAATACTGATTAGAATAATAATGTCCAGTAAGGTTGAAGTTGTAAGTATTTAAGTAAGTTGTAAGCCATTAATAGATGCTATGGCAAAACACTTCACAACAATATCAGTTGACAGTGGGGGGAAATAATGTGAGGGAGCATATCAGGTCCTGGATGATAAAACATGCCCAATATTTCTTAGCCAGCCAACCTCATTGGTTCCTCAATAATATTTTGCTATCAACTGATTACAACCGTGTAAAGTACTATAATAATTTTAAATGTATAGACGTACAGAGTTTTCATACTATCTGCCTTCTAAAGTAGGACTCCAGAATGAGAAAATAGTATTTGATACATACCTATAGCTTCGATCACAGCGACTCTAACTCTCCAATGTTGATGTGTGATAGAATCTCTCAAGGGTTGAATTAAATCTTTGGTAAAAGGATAAAACTCTCTAGGAGCCAACTCAGATAAATTTACAGCTGCTTTACAACTGCTTCTTTTCACTAGAGGTGCTGAATCTTTTATACCTTGGTTTATTATCGCAACAATATCTTCCATATAAGGTTCCAAACTATCAGCATATTTAACAATACATATATCAAGCAAATTAATAATTGAGACTCGTATTTCTTCGGCTGATTCCTTTATCTCATCCGTACCTACTCTACCATGCAGTGCAGGTATCAATAACGTCAAATAGTTCTTATTAGGATCAATGTCATTGATGAAAAGATGAATAGTTTGTATTGCCTTTTCACGACAAGATTCTACATTTCCTTCCAGCGACTGTATTAAAGGCTTCTCTAATTTTTGATACAAAATTGGTTTCTCGGAAGTTTTGGTTTTATTAACTACTTTAAATATTTCATTAATTGAATTTCTAACAATACCTTTATCATTGCTTAGCAAACCATGTATAACTCTGTCAACATTAATACCTCTAATTTCATTAGTATTTTCTTCCATTGAATTTAATACAATTATTTTAATCACACAAACTAATTAAATGGTAAGTAAATAATAAATAGTTAAGAGTTAATATAAAATTAATTAAAAATAAGCGAAAAACAAGTTTACGAATTACTGAAATAACCTGCTTGTTTTAAACCTTATCTAAACAAAATTTATCTCCTTGGCAACATGAAAGAAATCGTCCGACATTATTGCTATAACACATTATCGGTTACATATGGTTTAGCTCTAGTACTTATTTGCTTTAGACATATAGTTACAAAAACGACCCAACAACAGTGGGCGTCGAATGGCGACTGTGTTTTCTTTTTGCTTTTTATTTTTAAATTATTTTTCTGTTTTACTATTTCATTTTAGTTGCAATTATGATTAATTTTAATTCTTTAAATGCTAAATTTAATGTTGGTTTAACGTGATATGTTTTTGGATTTATTGAATAATGACATTTCTTAAAGTTTGACGCGATGTCGACCCAAGTGTTTTATTTTGTATCCCTGTGTTTATTTACATCAATTTTGCTTCCAAATGGTACGATTAGCATTTTTAATCCTTTTTTTAAGGTGTTTGCTGTTATTCTGTATTTTCATGTCAATTATCTTATTGTGATATGTTTGAAAAACCCCTGATATCATTCCATCATCAACCTGTGGGTAGTTTAGTAGCTTTGACTCTCAGGTTTAAGTGTATTTATAAACTCTTATAACATTTTGATAGATAAAAAATAATTTTATAGTAAAATACTAACGCATTATATTTAACTTTAATTCATTTAGTTTGTTTCTTCCTCCTTCCTGTAATCAACTACTAATTACTTGCAAAATGCAGTTATATTTTACTTGTTTTTAAGACTAAAGAGTAAAGTTATTTTGATAGGGGGGAGGGGAGGTGAGGTGGAAAGATCAGTAGTAGTCTACTAACTCTAAAATAAACAGGGGGTCCTGCCCCAGGGATTTTGTTGTTCCGTAGCAGCCCTAGTCCCCTAAGGCAGCAGAGAAAATAATAAGCTTGTCGGTTATACTTAGTAAGACTCGTGTATTTTTGGGGTGACAGGAAGATTCCAGTACACAATTTATTTTTGATTGTTAAGAAATTTTTCTTTTAGTTTTTCCTTCTGATAAATTCCTTTTATCAAACATCAGATATGAGTTCCCCTTTTATTCACATAGGAACCCTATTGCGAAAGAGTAAGTAGACTTTCCCTTCTCCTTTCACCCCTTTCGAAATTAATTTATTAAAGAAACTATTAAATTGGGCCTTAGTGTGAAAACCTGTGTAACCAAAAACGTTTTGAACACTTTTCGGTTTGATAAAAGTTTTGCTCTTAGATAAAAATTGACCACTTTGTATGTTAATGGTCAGCTTGGATACTAGAAGGTTTTAAAAAGTTTTTAGAGCAAATTTTATAATTCATATTAAAACATGTATGTTTGGAATCAGGGGCCTAAGGAGAATCAATCACATCACTTTCTTTCATGCGACCTGCCACCAAAGCATATTTTTCTATTAAAAATTAGCTAAAATCAGAATAATTATATAAACATGCTGGCTATCATGGAACAAGGCTTAAAAATTGGCCAATATGCTTAAAAATTGTTATACAAGGAAATTTAATTAAAGTTATATAGCAGAAACATGGACATCCATCCCATACAGGAATATCCATCCATATAAATATCTAGAAAACTGTGCTTGCTACAGATGTGGTTTAGGTCTCTTTATACTCAAAAAACCAAAAAACATCATTAGAAGCACACTTTTTTATAAAGATTTAATTAATCTTATGTAAAGCGATGTAAAAATGAGGGGGCAGTGTTCTGACTCCCACCTTTTTCCCTATGGGTGAGATGGACTAGCTTTCAATCAACGGGTAAACTAGTTCAACTACTATGCCGCAAGTCAGCCCCTCTTATTTCTCCATCTTGCTTTGTTGATTTATATCTGTTGCTAAGTAATGGTCAACAAAGAGAGTCATTTTTAACTTGTTTAAACATTTCTAAACTCCTCTTAAGGACTTTTTAACTTTGGCTTTTTCTAAAAAAAAATTAGTCCAGGCTTTCAAATAGGTCTTTATCGCCTCAAAAAATAATACATGCATCATATCAGGTGTAATTAATGTTTATCCTATCCTAACCCTATGAAGATAGAAAGTTGGAGCAATTTAAATATTTACTTGAGCTTCAAGAAAAACACCATTGTGGAATCCAGGGCAAAGCCAAAACTGTAACACCCGGTAAAAAAAAATGTCTATATAAAGTAAACTTGTGTACTAAGCGCTTTATAAACCAATTTAAAAAAATCAGGTTGTTATAGCTGGTGAAAATTAAAATAATGGAGGGCTATGCTGCTATTCAGAGGAACTAAAATTGACAAAATTTGCTTAGGGCCCTGTAAAGGGTGGTAGTTGGAACACTCTCTCTACTCCAACTCCTCTTTTTTACATCACTTTAATCTTATGTTATAAAATACCCTAGACTTACTTACCTTAGGTACTTTACCTTAGGTTACTTTATTATTCCTTGTTCGAGCTAAGTAAAACCTATATAATACCACATTTGGCTTTGAGTTAACATCAAATTCTGAGGATAAGCAAAGCGAGTCATATATTGTGAAGAAAGTACTCGGGTATCTTGTACCTATTTGTTTAAAATAAATCATTACTGTTTCAAGTTTTTCTTTGTTTTAAATAAAAATTGCTTAGAAAGATAACTCCATCTGAAATAAAATTAAGGAAAATTAATTCTTATACTAGAAGTATTTTTCTTTAATTCATACAATTTAATCAATAGAGAATATCTCATTCTTGAGACATGGCCTGTGCCAATTGCGTGTGACCAGATTTGATTGCTTTTTGTTGTATGCAATGTGAGTAACGCTTGTACCGTTGATTTAATTTTTTTTTGATAATTATTAATACTTTAAATTATTTATAAGTAATTATAGAAATGCTTATGATATTGTTTGATGTGTTTCTTTTAGGTATTTTTTGCATGCATTTAGATGCATTAAACGAAGATGAAGATCCAGTTGTTCCTCCTTCCAAAGATGCCATGCATTTCCATCTACTTAATAAACAAAATAATGTTAAAAGATTTAAATGTTTGTCTTGTCATGAGCCTCATTGCGGTGAGACGCCTACTTGTGTTGATGCATTTCAGGTTAGTTTTGTTTTCTTTGTACTTTTGGGAACTTGGATTATATTAAGGTTAAATATTACGCATTTAAAATTTAGAATTAATCACAAAATCTTTATGGTAGTTTATAGCCTGGATGTACTATTAAGGAGTGGGGTAGCTATATTTGTCTAACTTAATACCTACTATAGAACCTCTTGACTAAAGTTATTTATAAACCAAGTAGGGAAACAAATACGATTTCTGTCAGACCTGGCATGTAGTTTACATTTTGTCCACCAGGGAGTTGGCTCAAATTTCCTTATGCATTACAACCTTGTGTGTTTCAGTGTTGGAAATATATACAAAAAGAGAGTAATGGGACGGTGACAATGACGAGAGGCTGTACTACCAAAGTAGAACAAATAAATTTTTACTGTGGTAGCCAACAACCTCTGATTGGCGGTCAAAATAAACAATTCCTTCTACTCTGTTGTCAAGGAGATTACTGTAATAATGGATCATTTCCTCCACTACCTCCTCTTCCTAACAGTGGTTTGTTATGTTTTTATATTATCTTAAATAATAACTACTTTG
Organism: Microvelia longipes; assembly: GCA_018340805.1. Classification (NCBI taxonomy): domain Eukaryota; kingdom Metazoa; phylum Arthropoda; class Insecta; order Hemiptera; family Veliidae; genus Microvelia; species Microvelia longipes. Next base: position 15,480,012 of record JACMZG010001870.1, on the reverse strand, counting down.
CGTCTAAAGTTTTATGAGAAACATGATCAGACACAATAATCAGTTTTGGTTCACCATGTGAACAGAAATTAAGCCAGTTTATTTATGATTAAAAAAGGGTAACCTCTCAGACTCTTTATGAATTGAAGGTTTCATACAAGTCGGTCTGTTTCATATAAAGTCTTTGTTTGAGTTTGTTATCTTCAAGTGTCTATCAGTAGTTAAAAAATAAACTATTCTTTATCAATAAAATAAGCTAAAAAGTGATTTTTTACATAAATATTTAGTTATTTCTATTAAAAACAGGTGGAGTTAGAGCTCGAGGGCAAATTTAGCAGTGTTGCCTTCAGGTCTTGACAACATTATCATGTTGTCAAGACCTGATAATGTCTTGACCTTAAACCAATTAAAACATTGTTAATTGGTTTAAGGTTGATTTTCTAAAAATATTGAAAAAATGGAAATAATTGTATTTGGGCACACTTATTATGAACATTAGAACTTATATTGAACAGTATAATCTGATCCTGTTTCCACTCTGGGCTTAAAAGTACTAATTATTAACAATAGTTTGTTAATAAATCTTATAAACTTCTCAAGAAACTTTGTACTTTTACCCAATCTAAAGAAAAACTGAAGTCTTTCTCATGAATTTAGCAAGCAAGTTCAATTAGCTTGTAATTAATTATTATTTAAAATGTTTTTGTTCCTCTAAATTAAGTTAAGATTGATGAAGACTGCAGTTCTAAAGTAAATAAATAATTAATGAAATAATCTCAACGTTTTGTTGAACCAAGCTCATTCATATTCCTAAAAACATTTGAACAAAAGATGTATTTTGGAAAGTCTTTACATCAAAACTGACTCAAGTATCACAAATAAAAAACAGGATACAAACAATATTTATGGTATTTACTTGAATATTCTAAATTCCCTTACAAATACAGATATAAGAACATGAGACCCTGCCTCCCTTACCTTTTATTGTTTACTGACAAATTTCTGTCTTTATTCTAAATTATTTTCAATTTTCATAAGATATTGCCAATTTTTATTAATGTTATTTTATTTTATTACATTTAATACCCACTATACAAAGAAAACGTTGTGATTATTAAATAAATTATTTTTAATTATAAATTTATTTTGTGATTATTTTAGGACTGCTGTCCTCATCAATCTTAATTATGTATTGAATATCAGTTCAAGAAATTTACTCTTTTATAAGACTAAATTAAGAGCTGTAAATTATATATTTTTATAAATAGTACTTCAACTACAAATTATTTTTTAAATAAAGGTTCTTTATCTGTACAAAAACTTAAGAACTTTATTATGAATGAATAGTTCCATGTGTTATCAATTTGTCTACACTTCAATAAGTAGTTTATTGTTTTCATTTTATCAAGAATTATTGCTAAAAAGTTTTAAAAAAATTCACAATCATCTAAATGACCTGGTTATGAATCAAATTAGTCCACCCACTATAATTTTTTTATCAATCAATGGTTTCTATAGAAGCATTTTTTTGTTTTCTTTATCATAATTAAAAATGAAAAAATATACTTTTGAAACAATAAGATATTATTGTTTTTTAAGGTAGCTTTGGTGTTATTTTTGTCAATTTTTGATGTGTCTTCCACTGCTTATAAAATTTAAACAATGTTGAATTTTAATAATTCCTTATTTATTGATAAAAAATAAAAATAAATATTATTCATTTTATTTTAGTTATGCATGAAAGAATTGACTTGATAAAAAACTTTTAATATTGAATTAAAAATATATTGGAACTTTAAGTACAAAAAACGATATATTCAGAATTTAGACTTATAAAAATATAATTTTTTTTGTTTTGTTTGATTAGGGAACCTGTTTACTTTAGAAACTAAAATTATTTGTACTCCTTATTTACATTATTATAAGCTAATTAATATTCAATTCTATTTGTTAAAAATCTATCAATTTTATGTTGTTCGACAAGCCTAGTCTCAATTAAAAAATAGACTTTTAAACTTGGAGATAATTGTGTAAAAACCCGAAACTGAGATTTCTCCAGAATTATCTATTTTATGTGTTTTTAAGACTTCCCGATCATATTTATGGTAGAGTTCAATTTTCAATTTCAATAATTCCTTTATTTATTGATGAAAATACAAAATATACAGAAAAGTATAAAAAATTACAAATGTTTAATAATTTGAAATTCTCATATTAATTTATCAACAACAATCTGTAGGTGGGGACAGTCATAAGAATATAATAGGAACAAAAAATTAAGTGGCATATAGTAACTCAGGATATAAGAACCAAGTAAACAAAATATGTGAAAAAAGAAGTATTGATTTAACAAACAAGATTTAAACAGTAAAAAATTAAAATAAAAGATAAAAACAATAAAAGATTGAAACCATATAAAAATGTTCAAAAATCAAAATAATATAAGAAAAATAAATAAACCTTTATTATTTCATTATGAAGTATAGCCTTAGCATAAAAACAATAGAAATTCGTCATTAAATAACATTATAAAACTTATTACTAAAAAGAAAGAGAACAAACAAACATTGAAAAACACACTTATATCACAATTATTATTTTAAATTCCTTTGACTAGGTATTCAAATGTAAAAACTAAAATGTAACCGAAAAGGGTAGTGTATGAGTAGTAAGTAATACTAATAAATAAGTATAAAGTATAAATGTCATAAGTTAAGGAGATAAACGATATTCAATTCATAACATGGAGAGGGGAGTTAAACTGAGATCAACTTTAGTATTAATATTAGTATCATAGATCATATTGACATATATTGTTTCAAGTAAAGCAACTATACAGCAATTATGCATTATGCAATTGAAACATGGTAAAAAATCTATCTTTATTCTCTAGTTGTGCTATCTAGAATTTTTTTTATGACTAGGTAAAGATTTTGAACATTCATAAAACACGAAAAATGTTATGATTAATTTGAAATTTGGCACCCATGTATTCATATATAAGCTAAACCAATTTCTCAAGTTTCATCTTAATATTAGCATTAGTTTAACTTTTATCAAATGACTTGTATACGTTTTTTTAATTGTAAAAAGAAACAATTGGGTTGAAATTGGATGCAAGTGTATCCCTTTATAAAAGTTTTGTTTTAAGTATATTTACATTTTTTTTCATTACAAAAGTTAAGCAGCATCGAGGTAGATCAGTGCCTGGATGGTTATTAAAACTTTCACTGGGAATTAAACTAATGTATTTACTGTCTGAGGACAAGCGAAGCAAGTCTGAAAACGTATTATTGTACAAATTTGGTTATTTATATATTCAGAGGACTAGCAAAGCAAGTCCGAATTAGTGAAGATGATTTATTTAGAAAGTTAACAGAATTATAGATTTTTAAAATTAGTATTAAGATGAATTTAACAACTTTCAGATTAAAGAAAGAACAGTTAGAGCAGCAGATTGGAACAAATTGAACAGTTCTTTATTGTCAATACTTTTTAGTTTTGAAAGATTTGTTTACTTTCTGCGTCATATAAAAATACAAAAAAATAAGTAATGATTTCCTGGGGAACTCTTTAGATCTGTTCTTTACACATACTGATACACTTCTGACAAATTTTTATCTCTTTTACTATTACAAATTTTAACTTCTGAATTACTTTTTTTATTTTTTATGATTTTTTGTATACATGTTATTTGAAAAAAATGTACCTAATGCTGATAAGGAAATGAAATGCAGCACGTATGTTAATTATATTGGACTACGTGTGGTGCAAATTGAAAAATAATCATTTGATTTATGATTTACTGAGTCAGTTATTAATGGCGTCTTAATAACATATTTTTTTAATAACACAACTAGACTTACCAATTGATTTTTGTATTAAGTTTCATTTCTTGCTACAACAACGACACAGGGTACAATGATAACAAACAAACACACCCATTAGGTCTAACAAGTAAAAACCATTCTTAAATTATAAAACATGTTTAAAAAACATTAAACAGGTAATTCTGGTCTAAGAACTTAAAGATAAAGAAAGATGGTTGTTTGATTTTTTATTTTGGACAAGAGAAGGTTAGTTTCATAGCTAGTTAACAGGTGTACTAGAGTGTTATTGGGTATTTCCACTGTGCCAACTATGAAAATGTGCTTCTGTCTATTCTATACGTATTATATCTTTAATTATATTGTAAAGATACTGATAAAGATGACTCACTGTATAAATGAGAAAAAGTAATCGCATAAATTAACCACCAATGATTATTGTCCTAGAGCCGGACCTTAAAAAAAGGGAGTCATTTTGTACTACTTTAAACCAAATTTTTCTGAAAATACACCTAATTAAGAAAAAAAACATAGCTGCCTGTCCAGAGCGAAACCCTTCATATGATTTCTTATGCTCAAAATTTTATAAAATTGCACTAATTTCAGTTTTCTTGACAAAAAGTGGTTCGATGTGGCAAAACATAAAAGGTTAATTTATATTAAGTCAGCGAAATTCTTTGAAAAAATATTGGCTTTTTGTACATTTTTTTGCCATTTAACAAATGTCATAACTTTAGTTGTAGTTATCCAATTTAAAAAAAAAAACTCTTGTTTTATAGTATATTTTATCAGCTTTAAAAAAATGTTCTCTTTATGTTTTTCACACGACCTACAGGGAACCACTTATTGCAAGAAAACTGTAATTTGTGCGATTTTCTAATCTTTTTGAGCGAACGCATTCATATGAAGGACTCCACTCTGGATAGGCAGACTATGCTTTCTCTTCATAATTTAAATTATATTTTCAGGGAAATTTGGTTTGATATAGTACAAAATGAGTCACATTTTTTAGGCCTGGCTCTTGGACTATTACTTCTATACTTATACACCCATCTGTATTTTTTTACCCATTTGTATAAGTGTTTTAGAATACCTGTCCTAATTTAAGAACTTACATTGTCAGTCAGTAGTGTCTAATTTTAGTTAATTACAGATGTTAGAGCTTGTTTGATTTGAGGTCATGACTTCTTGGTGAGAAAATAAATATAAAAGCAATAATCTGTGCCAAAAATCCCCTGATTGTCTAATAATAATCATTAAATGTATTGTAGGTCAAGAAACAACTAGTACTGGTAATGATCTATGGATAGTAAAGTTAGTTTTAGCCATAGTCGTCCCTGTGGTTGTGGTTGGTATCGCTGCTTGTGCTGCAGTGTTGCTGTTAAGAAGAAGTCATATTAAAAGGTTGCGGGCTGCCCGGATGGCAACACTGACTTCATCTCCGAGCGACTTTTCACCTTCTTCGACAGCCATGACAGATGATATTAGGGCAACAGCAGCTTCTGACTCTACCTTAAGGGTAATTTTTTTTTTTTTTATATTAGCTTTCTTCTTATTAGGTACTCTTATAGTGTTTGTTGATAATGTAAAGAAACAGCTTAACATATGACTGCCTTAGATTAAGTAATTATTTTTTAGATGCCTCTGAACAAATTCTAATTTCTTTTCAAAACTATAAAAAATGTTGAATGATCTTTTTCATTTTGAGTCTATAGTTTTATTGGGTATTTCACAATAGATCTGTTAAGTTGCTCTGACTACAGACGCCTTGGTGTTTAAAAGAATTGATAGATAACAGGTTGAATTAATCTGATGAATCAATTGAAAACAAGCACATACCTTGTTCAAGTAATTTAACGAATATAAATTCTTTATTTTAGAAGGCTTAAACTCAAAAATTAAGTTCTAGGATGACTAAAATTAATTTATCTCCTTATATGCTTTTTGTCCTAATTAAATGTTTTAATTACTCGGTTGCTGTGATCTTGCTTTCTCTAATTATAGCGAAAAATAACTCTTTAACACGCTTTTCATGCAATAAAAAAGTTTCTTATATTTGTAGATTATTATAATTTCTTATTTTCATAATTACAGGAATTCTTAGATGAATGTGCTACATCAGGTTCAGGGTCTGGATTACCGTTACTCATTCAGCGTACCCTAGCTAAACAGATATCCCTAGCCGAGTGCATAGGTAAAGGAAGGTACGGTGAAGTTTGGAGAGGTGTTTGGCACGGAGAATATGTGGCTGTTAAAATATTTTTCTCCAGAGATGAAGCTTCCTGGACCCGAGAAACTGAAATTTACAGGTAACTATTATTTCAATTAATCCTACTATTTTACACCTCCAACAAGCTGAATATAAGGGTCCACCATTGAAATTATCTGCCAAGGCTGGTAATTAACCTATTAGACTGACAAAGCCAAGGCAGGTAAATGGTGAATTGCCTGCAGAGTCTGAATCAATGTTGGTAATTGCTTGCACAAGTCAGCAATGTTTCCTTTGCTGCATACTACCATATCCTGTTTTATCTTCTTGACAGTATAATAAACAAAGATATTATTTAAAATTTGATGTTTAATTTTAATAAATAATTAAATTTCAATAAGATTCAATTAGTCATGCAAAAGAAATAAGTAAAAATCGGTTACGGGTCCCTCAGAATTTTTCCCTGCCACATTAGATTTACTAAGCTCATCCTCACAACTTTGGACTCACAAACAACTTTGCTCATATCAGAGTATACCAATGACAAATTTATACACAATACGTCTTTGAACTCGCTTTACTTGTCCTAAGATAGTAAATAGGACTATACTTACTACTTTCTTCAACAACTGTACTTATTATTATTTATTTTACTTTTTATTTAACATTATTTTATTTATTGTACTTGATTCTGTGTTAATATTATTTTAGCCTATCATTAGTTTACTTAAAATATTCTATGTTTTAAGTTATGTCTACTAAACTTCTAACTTGTGTAATCTTTTGTTTCTATTTTGCTCATTTTTGAAAACTATGTTGTTATTTCAGTACTGTTCTTCTGCGTCATGAAAACATCCTTGGGTATATTGGTTCTGACATGACATCATTCAATTCTTGCACCCAGCTTTGGTTGGTCACTCACTACCATCCACATGGCTCTCTGTACGATTACTTAAATGTTAAGACATTAACTCACAGATCTATGCTGAAAATGGCTGTGTCTTTGACTAATGGCTTGGTACATCTCCATACTGAAATCTTTGGTACACAGGTAAATTTCTGAATGGTTTATTTTTAAATGTTTAAATTTATTCAAATGTTTATTCAAATTATATTGTGTCAATTATTTGATATATTTAGAGTAGTATAGAAACCAAGTTTTAGGATTTGTTTCTGAGTTTGTCCAATAGATAATAACAAATTTTAATTCAAGTAGATGTGTTACAGTTTTTTTCTCTTCTTTTTTTCTAAGAAACATGTTCTACAGCTTTACTGTATAAGAAGTGGACACAAATGGATCTGTGATTAACCACAGATCGACCAAGTTTCAGTTCAAAATCAACCAAAGTTGATGATTTTGGGTGTAAAACCAGGATGTGGATTTTCTGGCCGCACTTTATTCTTTTGAGTGTTGAACCAATCTACAGTGTTAAATTCAGTTTTTTCTTCATTTCATTTAGTGGTTATAACTTTATGATGATTGTTTGTTGTATAAGATCTTATACTCTTTTTTGAACTATTAAAAAATATACATATACTAGTTTTACAAAAAATAAAAAGATAACAATCAAAGTGAAGATGTACATGCCCATGGGGATATAAGTGTGTTAATGGAGAAATAGATTAACCTTGTAAATTATGGAAGTATAGAAATATGGTCGTTTTATTTATTATTTCTGCTAAGAAAAGGTTAGTTCCATAGCTAGTTAACAGGAGTGCTAGTATGTAATTTGGTAGTTTCTCTATGCCAACTAAAACAATGCTCTCCTATCCTCTTTTTTTAGCAATTCACTCCTGGCACTTTACTTAAATATATTCTTACTTATATTATCTTTACTTATATATTCTCTCCTAGCACTAGCTTAAATATTTTCTTTGTATAATAATGACCAATTTCGAGTGGATACTCGTCCCGTTATAATGGTAATAAAAAACTATATAATTTCATAATAATAACTTAAGAAAGTGGGAAGAATTTTATGGTAAGAAAGGTTAAATCCTGAGCTGCCGCTAGAGATCAACACCGAATTCACCCCCACTTTCTGTCTGATGCTCTCGTATACCTTCTGTCATTCTATACCTATTATATTCTTTGGTTTTTGCTTTGTCGTTTCACTATCCTTTTGCTAGTTAACTTGTCAATTTTTTTGCAACTTAATATGGAATTAAGACGGTATGTGTTATTCAGAAGTTGGGAATGCATTTATATCTGGGTATTTTCTTTAAATACAGTTAGATTGTCTTTTGTGCTTTTTATTATTTAATGTAGCGCAAATAATAACTGCAACTTGAAATTTTTTTCAAGTTTTTTTTGTCTTAATTCATTGTTTGGTCTTAAAATAACGGAGCATCCTTTGCCTTAAACCTAAGGTTAAATATAATATTACGGTTAATTTAATCATCCATTATTAATTCAATAGCTGTTCCTAATTCCTGAATTTGGCAAGGCTGACTGATGTTAAGACTGTTTAGCACCTCCCCCTCCCCTTCAAAAAAACCTATAAACTACAACAAATTTTATTAATTTTAATTTTTGCATTACTAAGCAAGATTTTATGCATTTCAGTTTTGTCGTGTTTTCGTACATTTATTTGAAAAGAATTAACGTAAATGTCATTGTCCATTGATTAAAAATCATCTTGTCTAAAAATCTCCATTATAAACCTGGACCAATATAAAATTCAACTCAGTTTTGATATTTTGACTCATGAACTTAAGTTTAAAGGTATTGGTACTCCTAATTTATTTATATCTGTAAAACAATTTTTTGTTAATTAGTTAATTTTTAGTTAAAAACCATCTGAGTTTAACATTTATAGCCTGGTGTCTGAAATTTGTATATTTGTCATAATTTTATTTATTAAACAATACAAATGTATTTGCATGTCTTTCATTTGCATGGTTTATTTAAACCAATTTAAAATAGATTAACTTTGAGTAAAAAAGAAATAGAGCATCTAAGATCCTTAAATTTATGTTCAAATAGTATTTTAAATTTTATTTATTATAGTTGTGTAGCATTTTTATATTTATAATGGATGTAGTTTCTTACTTTCTAAGAATGGTCGTGTTTTAAAGTTTCTTATTGTTAGTTGATTTATTTTAAGTTTTTTATTTAACGGAGAATAATATGGGTTATTTTTCTTAAGTTTAATATAATTTGATTTTGTTAAAAAACAAAAAGTGAAAGATGTATTATATTAATTGGTTCTAAGGAAATTGTTGTATTGTTCTCCTCATATGCATAGAGCTATTATTACTAGAGAGGCAATTTGGATAAATTTTGAAACATCATTCGAGTAAGTAATAAATTGCACTCCTATGATTTATATATAACCAAATAAACAGCACAAAATTACAGTAATACTTGTATAATAACATGCCAATCACTGCCAATGATTGATTAGTTATAACAGGTTACACAGAGCCCCTAAGGGTTTAAAAAGATGTTTCAAACAAATTATGTTTTTAAATTAGTTGAAAGATGTTTTAAGTTAGTAATTTTAGATATGTAATCATTTTTAAACTTCTTTTATTTTGCGACAATAGCCTTTGGCTAGACATTTTAGAATAGCCTTAGGCTTTTTATTTTAGAGACATGAATGTGGCTTTGGGAGAAGTCGAAATATAGTCTAATTATAACTTAAATATTGGATAGTTTTTCCTCAATAGTGACCTCACTTTATTTTTAAACATAATGTGGAACAATAAGGAGAATTCAACTCTTCAAGTTTCAAACATTCAAATGTATTTAGATAGGATATGCCCCCTCTAGTAATATATCTCTTTGCTCATAGGTATGAGGTTATATTTTCTTCAAGAAGAAGAAGCAATTGAAGAATTAGTTCCTGTCAATACTTGTTTGTAGATGTAGATATCCCTTGACTGGTATAGGCTCTACGTCATAAATAAATAAATAAGTTTTATGAAATACATTGTCTTCCAACAATAATGCTTACATAATTAAGTCAAAACATGCCACAAATTTAAAAAGGAAAATTAAAATATTAACAGTTTTTTTAAATAACACACTTTATAATAAAGATTTAAGAATAAAAGTTTAATAAATAAATCTTTGTTTCTCATAAATTTTCAATAGTAAGCAACAGAAATTGTCTAATAAATTATCATAATGAAAAAGAAATTAACATTTTATATCTTTGCATTGAAGTATTCATCTGTACTATAAAAATAGTAAGCCTGGATAGGGTAGGAATAGGAGCCTGGAACATTATTAAAAAATAATCTGGAGAAGGCAAAAAGGAAATGGAAAAAAGTAACATAAATGCAAATGATTTCAATAAAACTTTTTTATTGACATTAGTAATAAATCAAAATCACTCGATGGTGGAGCTACTGATGAGACAGCGGCAAAATGCTTCAGCAAAGAACATTAGGGCAGAAATCTCAAAGAGAACATCTACTTCTTAACCCCTGTAACAGTACAAGAAGTATATTTAACCATCAAAAAATTAAGCAGCTTAAATGCCAAAGACTGCTATGGTATGAGCAACAAACTTATTAAACAAGTAATAAAAGAAATAGTCGGACCTTAAACAATCCTTATAAATGAATGCTGGAAGGCGCCATTAACTCCTTCCCTTCCGCTTTAAAAATATTGATTGACATATATAACGTAATGTAAAGAAATCAGGTTTTTTATTAGTATATTTGAAAATTTGCTTATATTGTGGCAGTATGCCACTTATATAAACTAGTAATATGATGAACTGATATAGGACAACAACCATGTGGTTAAAAAAAGGTGCGGGGCTGCAGAGGAGCCTCCAGGGCTGGGCGTTGCTTACAGCCACAAGGCCTTCTGGCCACTCAGCATAACCTTTAGTTTTAATTAACTAAAGGGAATATTTTAAGGGCTCATCCTAGCCGTTCAGTATTCCCTTTTTTGTTTAAATATTTAATTTTTCAAGTCTCTTTGAACACAGTATTTTTACTTTAGTTTTATAATTTTTTCCATCCTGTAGATTTATTGGAAAATAATGTTTAATTTTGCTCTAGGGTAAACCAGCGATTGCACACAGAGATATTAAGTCTAAGAATATCCTGGTTAAAGTGAACGGGACTTGTTGTATTGCTGATTTTGGTTTAGCAGTTACTCATACTCAATCCACTGGTCAGACTCAGATCGCCCCCAACCCTCGTGTTGGTACCAAGAGGTACATGAGTCCTGAACTCTTAGATGAAACGTAAGTTGCATTAATAGCATTTATATCATGAAAACAAAATCCTGCTGTTACCCATCCAAAAAGACTGGACAATTTTTTTGTAGCTTTGAAGAAAAGATTATTTTTTTGGTGGCTACTAACTTATCAATGATACAACTATCATAACCAATGTCATGGGCTATTAATGACAGACAGTTCTTTGTCACAAACTTCTTGTTTAAGAGGATAATAAACTGAACAGTGCACCATACTATTGAATGCAGCCGTTTTATGTGACCAGGGGAAAAAAGAATTCAAAGCTTTATCAGTAGGCTTCCTAAAGATCTCTTGCCCACGTGTTATAGTCAGGTCCAAGTAATTAATTGTCCTATCTTTTTCAATTTCGCAAGTAAATTTAATCGATATGAAAGGGGTTGTCTGGATCAATAATAGATTATTTGTAAAATTGTTACATGAAAGCATCAGCAAGCCTAGCTGGAAAGAGCTTGGCTTCTTTATAATTAATTAGTTTTGGGAAATAATCAGTTTTAAGTATTGGTGTTTTTTCAGGTTGGATATGAGTTGTTTTGAAGCTTTGAGAAGAGTTGATGTTTATGCCATTGGTTTGGTTCTTTGGGAAATTGGAAGAAGAGTTGTGAGTAATGGTGAGTTGTTGTTTGCTTTTTAAATAAAATAAATAAATAAATAAAAAAGGTTTATTTATTTTTTCTTTTTTACGACACAACATAGGTTTAAAATATAAAATAATATCTTAAAAAATAAAAAGGAGGAAGTTTAGTTGCTTAACTGTTCTTCTACTTCCCCTAAATCTTAATACATTAAGCAGTTAATAGTCTGATCTAGGGAATAGCCTAGGAGGATTTGTAATTAGAATTATATGAACGATGAGAATTACTTGTATACTTAATCAATTTACTCTAAACTAATTTTAGACTTTACTCTAAAGCTAATGGCAAGTTAACAACCCCTGGGAAATACTTACTAAAGTATTGCTGACTGACTGATGATTAGTCCTACCAGCCCTGGGTTCCCGACACAGCATACATTATAAACCAATTTAATACTTGTAATGTTATCCATGGAAAATTACCATTTCCGTTTTTATATATAATGTTGTGAAAAAAATGATTGTTCTCCCTTGAACTGGTAGAGTGTTTAGACTTATGATTGTTAAGTAGACACTTTACCCATGAGCACCACTGACATCATAAAAGCTATTAAAAACTTGTATTGTATAAGGGATTATAATAATTAACAAATGGTTTAAGTTGGTTTAAGTTTTTTTATGTGGGTCTTGTATATTTTCTTATCCTCCATCTATGTTAAGAAATAGTACAAAGCTGTGAAGTAAGTTTTTTTCTTATCCACGACAATTATATTTAGTGTCCAGCGAAATGAAAATATATTGACGAAGTTGAAAAAAGCAAGTTGCAGTCATGTAGCATATGCTATTTTTCAAAGGTCGGTGATAATGAAAAAGCAATTAAACAAACAAATATATATTTATACATATATTTCATTATTTTATTGGTAATCAAAAGTAGTCCTCTGATGATATAGATGATTTTTTTTAAATAACTAACTGATTTTTTTTATGTTATTTATCTGAAAACAGCAGTGTTTTGATTTTGCAACTAACTTTTCAAGTTTTAGTAAAATAGGAAACAAACTATCTGCTTAAAGTTCTATAGGAAAACAAAAGACTAGAAATTAATTAACTATATATTTCATCAAACATTGTTGACATCTACTGGCTTTAAACAGAGACAAGACTTACATAACTGGTTGACTAGATTAAATATTAACAAAATCACAAAAATACTAAAAACTATATCACAGTTTATAATTAACTGTGATTAATTATTAACTATGATTTAGTTTTTTGTGATTTTGTCAATATTTAATCTAGTCAACCAGTTATGTAAGTCTTCTCTGTGTTTAAAGCCTGAAGATGTCAACAATGTTTGATGAAATATATAGCTAATTAATTTTTAGTTTTTTTGTTTTCCTATAGAACTTTAAGCAGATAATTTATTTCCTATTTTATTAAAATGTGGGAGTTCTATACAATTAAAAGTGCTACTATAGAGAAATTACTTAACCTTTCAAGTGTTATAATTTATCTCCCTTACAAGTAAAATATCCTTTTTCTCTTATCAGGTAAAACATGTTTTCAATACAGTATAGGTGTAATGAAAATACTTTTTAAAGCCTAGTTTTAAAAAAATGTGTTTTAGCCATGATTTTAGGCTCTAAAGTTACTATTTTACACCCTACCTCTGAAAAATAGTGCTAATGTTGAATCTTATTTATTCATAGTTATATTATATAACTATCATGGTTGTTCTTCCTTATCCTTATGTTATTGTATCCATGTTTTCTTTAAAACAATAGGCTAAAAAATATCAAAAGGAAAATGACGAACAACCAGAATGATTTTATAATATAAAAAGTTTATAACTTCAACATAATTCTGATCCGCAAGCTGGGTGGCGAATATTCTTTGAAAGGCGTACTTTCTTGCTTTTCAATCCAATTTTGACTTAAGTTTTGGTATATTTTGAAAAACCTGAGCAGTAGCGTCACAACTTGTTGTTTTTTGCCCTAAATATTGACATAAACTGAGCTTCAAATGAATGCGAATAATGCTGAGCCGTAGTGCATAATCTATAGTATAAATATGCGCATTTTCTTTAATTTGTTTAAAAATATATACCGAAAACTTAAGAAAAAATATATTGATAAGCAAAAAAAACGTGCATTTCAAAGAAAATGCATGACTTGCAGACCTCTGTGTTTGAATTTATTTATTTTAAATCCATATCTGGTGAGTCCTTAAAAATAATTTTATATTTAAGGTATTGTTGAAGAGTATCAGCCACCTTTTTTCGATCGAGTTCCAAATGACCCGAGTTTTGAAGATATGAAGAAAATTGTATCTGTGGATCAACAAAGGCCTATGTTACCAAATAGATGGGCGTCGGATAATGTAAGTTTGTTTTAATTAGTTGTAAAAAGTGTTGCAATAAAGTTAACTGTTTAACAAACACCATTTTCTTTACTCACCTAGGGAGTAAAATTAGTCATAATTCTCTAATCCATGGCTAGACTATAACAGGGAGTGATTTTATCACTCTTGAATAGGTGTTAAATGACACTTTATCCTCTGAAAATCGGCCTGTGAAGTCAAATATTATTCTAACCCTGTCCAATTTGTTTACTTCATTTTAATGATACATTTCTCAAAACTGTAAATAAACAAATTGTGATATCTGACTTGCAATTATACAGAAATCAACTGTTCACAATTTCCACCGATTTTTTTAACTTTGGCTCAAATATCCTTTGGCAATTTTTCTTTCAGATTTTAAGTGGATTAGGTAAAGTAATGAGAGAGTGTTGGCATCAGAATCCAAACGCAAGACTACCGGCTCTTCGTGTCAAGAAAACACTAATCAAACTAGCTAATGAGCAGAACATCACTATCTAGTGATATCTCATATTTTTCTAACATTATTTTTTTTTAATTTTATGAAACAACAATATTGTAAATATTATTATTTGTTTTAAGTGATCTAAGCGTGATGTAAAAAATCTTTAGTTAAAATTAAGCTCTGATTATGACAGATGTACAAAGAGTATACTAGACCTAGAGGTCTCCCTGTTGGTTCTGTCAACAGGCAGTGCTGCCATTGTAAATGATTCTTCCATATCATAATCCTTCAATAGATATAACAGAATCAGTTACATTATCATGTTATTATTCATGGTTAAAAAATGGGGAGCTAATTTACTACTTTCTGTTATTTAATGCCTTGTAGTAAATGTTATAGACAGGGTGTTTCATATAGATTTTCAGATAAAAAAAAGGAGGCGATAGTACTCCTCAAGGGAAACAAAAAATGTCCTAAAATAGTGTGTCCAAACTCTCACCATTTTCCCACAAGGTCAAATAAAATATATGTTTTATAAAATTGACTCATTGTGAATTTTTGTGGTGGGTGTTAGAAGAAATATAGGATGAAAAAAGTTCAACAGAATTAAACAAAAATTCCAAAATATCACTTTAAGGAAACAAATTATTTAGTAAGCAAATTTCTGGGCTGTTTTTAAACTTTTGGAAATTGTTTACCCTTTAAAAAATCGACTCAGCTTGCCATCGATACCAATATTATCATATTATCTAGCTTAAATAGCTTAAAAGATTTCAAAGATTTTATGAATTGAAATCAATTTTTACAAAAAATATTTTTTTTATCAAAGCTTTTTATTTCACTTTAAATTTACAATGTTACAAAAGTTAAGTAAATAAATAATAGTTTCTACTGTACTAAAAACAATAAGTTTTTTTTGTAATGAATAAATAATTTTAAAAACGCTATGTCAATAAAGTTTTTTTTTAAATTTATTATTATTATAATTTTTTTAATGGTGAAATGCCACCGAGCAGCCTTAAGTGTGGCAAATTATTACAATAGTTTCGGTTTCTAGGTGCTATTAAATTTTACCTTGTGGGGAAAATGGTGAGAGAACAAACACACTCCCCAAGGGGAACAAAAAATGTATTTTAATAATAATACATTTTTGTTCCCCTTGGGGGGTACTATTGCCTCCTTCTTTAACTAATACTTTATATGAAACACCTTGTAAATGTATGTGTGTGCGTATTTATATATAGGGGGGATCGGATGTTAATAAATGTTGTGTTCAGACGGGGGTCTAGTTTCTGCTCTAGTTTCTATTGGTTGAGAGTCCCTGCATTATAAGACCTTTTAGGTGTAGTAAATACTCTTTTCATACATTTAATCGCTGTCAAATTAAAATCAAGGTATAACTGCTTTAAGCGATTATTTATTTTTGGCTCAACTTAATAAAGTTCGCAGTATTAATTTTGCAATATCTTTTTTAGATTTTTTTAATCAATCTTAGTACTAAATGTTTGCAACGGCCTGCATTATTAATGCAATTGCTTTATTTTGCCCCTCAAGGTAATGTGATATAACAGACTTGGAACTGGTATTGTTGTTTTAATCGATTGACATTTAAACCTACAGATCTCTTTATCTGCCAAAACCCTGTTGATGCAATTCCTCTACTCCCTTCCCTTTCCCTAACTTATTAACAAATTTTTAACCAGTGATGACAAGACAATTAAGGAACTCCTTTAATTTTTTTCTTTCCTGATTAATTTTTTTTAAATTTTATTATTACTTTTCTCTATTTATTTTATTATAATTGTTTTTTCATTGTTATTATAAACTGTTATTTTTAAACCCCTAACAGACATATTACAAACAAGAAGAATTTGATTTTGTCAACAAAATGTAATGTTTGTAATAGTAAATCAAGAGTGGAATCTAATCCACGGATATCTTTTATTGCTACCAACTCCATTGTCAGCAATTTAGAGCCCAATGCAGAGATATCATAGATAGTTACTCTTTTCATTATTTGCAATAAATTGTCCAATCCAAGAATATCCTAGATTGATACTCTTTTTCTATTGTCTACATAGATTTGAATCCAAGGATATCCTAGATTGATACTCTTTCTCTATTGTCTACATAGAGTTGAATCCAAGGTTATCCTAGATTGATACTCTTTCTCTATTGTCTACATAGAGTTGAAATCCAAGGTTATCCTAGATTGATACTCTTCTCTATTGTCTACATAGAGTTGAATCCAAGGTTACCTAGATTGATACTCTTTCTTCTCTATTGTCTACATAGAGTTGAATCCAAGGTTATCCTAGATTGATACTCTTTCTCTATTGTCTACATAGAGTTGAATCCAAGGTTATCCTAGATTGATACTCTTTTTCTATTGTCTACATAGAGTTGAATCCAAGGTTATCCTAGATTGATCTCTTTTTCTCTATTGTCTACATAGAGTTGAATCCAAGGTTATCCTAGATTGATACTCTTTCTCTATGTCTTACATAGAGTTGAATCCAAGGTTATCCTGATTATACTCTTTCTATTGTCTATAGAGTTGATCCCAAGGTTAATCCTAGATTGATAACTCTTTCTCTATTGTCTACATAGAGTTGAATCCAAGGTTATCCCTAGATTGATACTCTTTCTCTATTGTCTACATAGAGTTGAATCCAAGGTTATCCTAGATTGATACTCTTTCTCTATTGTCTACATAGAGTTGAATCCAAGGTTATCCTAGATTGAATACTCTTTCTCTATTGTCTACATAGAGTTGAATCCAGGTATCCTAGATTGATAACTCTTTCTCTATTGTCTACATAGAGTTGAATCCAAGGTTATACATCCAAGGTGTTGATACCTTTCTCTATTGTCTACATAGAGTGATATCCTAGATTGATACTCTTTCTCTATTGTCTACATAGAGTTGAATCCCAAGGTTATCCTAGATTGATACTCTTTCTCTATTGTCTACATAGAGTTGAATCCAAGGTTATCACTAGATTGATACTCTTTCTCTATTGTCTACATAGAGTTGAATCCAAGGTTATCCTAGATTGATACTCTTTCTCTATTGTCTACATAGAGTTGAATCTTGGATTCAACTCTATGGGTTATCCTAGATTGATACTCTTTCTCTATTTTCTACATAGAGTTGAATCTTGGATTCAACTCTATGGGTTATCCTAGATTGATACTCTTTCTCTATTTTCTACATAGAGTGGAATCCAAGGTTATAGATATACTCTTTCTCTATTGTCTAGAGTTGAATCCAAGGTTATCCTAGATTGATACTCTTTCTCTATTGTCTACATAGAGTTGAATCCAAGGTATCCTAGATTGATACTCTTTCTCTATTGTCTACATAGAGTTTGAATCCAAGGATATCCTAGATTGATACTCTTTCTCTATTGTCTACATAGAGTTGAATCCAAGGATATCCTAGATTGATACTCTTTCTCTATTGTCTACATAGAGTTGAATCCAAGGATATCCTAGATTTTTACTCTCTCAATTATGAGTAGTTTAGATTCCAAACAAGGGAGACCCTAGATTGTCTCTCTCCATTGTCTACTGTTATGTTTTCTTGATGGCTTTCTTAGGTTGATGCACTGTTGCTTTAAAATTAAAATGGTTGTATTTACCTCAACTTGAAGAAGCAATTGAAGAATCAGCTACCATCGATACTTGCTGTTGGATATGATATGAAATGATATCCCAAGACCGGTTTCGGCATAACACCATCATCAGCAGGCGGAGCAACACTCGAGCTCTCAAAATAAAGTTTATATCAGTGAATAACTTCTAGTCTCAATGAGGCATGATGAGCCCTCTGAGGATGCCTTCTCCAGGGATATTCATATCCAACAGCAAGTATCGATGGTAGCTGATTCTTCAATTGACTTTTGCTTTGCTTATTTGTGGAGAGTCTTTTCATCTAACTTAGTAGCAACAACAGATAAAAATATTCTAGTTGTTATTAATGGAACACAAAATATAATATGATTATGAGTAATTCATTCAGACCAAAGTGCTTTCCTTTTTACTATTTACCTGTGTTATATTTTGATCTACTTTTTTATATATCAAGTCAGCAAAGGTATTAATATAGTGTAAAACATTTTTGACTTGAAAATAGTTTTTAATGAGATATAAACTACAATTTAGTATTTTTAAGTTTTTGGATAGGGCCCAACAGATATTTTAGACTTAAAATCATTATCAAAACAAGATGTGTTTACTGGCTTGTTTTTGTTCTCTCATTCCTTCTTTGAAACTTTTTTCAGAAGCTAGTATACCAAGTGGAATATGTCTGAATCCTTAATATTAGGTAAAACATGGTCCCATTGGTCTCTATCCTCAGCACCATTATTTTCCTTAATGTGGTGATTTTTCTAAATAGTATGTAAATGAGAGCGTATCATTTACTGTTTTGGAATCTGAATTAAATCGTTAGAAATTTGTTACCAATATCACCATATTCCAGTATTGTTTAACCACTATATCTAGACATATACTATCTTAGAATAATACTATATATACAAGGAGCATAACTGATAACAGCAAAGCTGGTTCACTGGTGGTCTTGAGTAATGCTGCCACAGTAACAATATAAAATTTTCTTATAAAATAGCTGGCAATACTTCCGTTTGCTGACTTATTGTGTTCTATTATTGATTAATTATCAATTATTCATAAAAATATTATAAAGATCAGTACTATTATAAGCATTTTAAATTTTATTTAACGTTTTTAATAAAATTATGTTAAAAGTAGTCCTCATTAACTAATGTAAATTCTTGTATTCCGCTACTATTTTGCTATCTAAGACCGATTTCATTTAATACTTGGTAGGTTTTATTAATTATTATTATTATATTTGTTCCTTACGATCTTTCTTCATAAGTGAATATTTATAAATAATGTTTTGTTTTTAGGGTGTTACCCCTACTTCAGCCAACCACTAAACCAGCTTACTTGTTATTTGTTGAATTCCGTTGTGTTTTATGGTCATATGTCATGTATATCATGCATTTTTTATAACAATAGCTTAGTGAAATTTACTAAAATATCCTGATAGTGTTATCAAATTTCTTAAAATTCATAAATTTAGTTTCATAAACAATTCATATTATGGTATGCTACTTTTTAAGTTACCAAAAGGGGTGACAAAATTATTATGTTTAGGTAATAATTACTAAAATAATCTTAAATTCAGACTCTTTTTGTATGATATACTTGGGAAATCAAACCATTTTTAAATGTAGCCATTTCCTTTAAGCGAATTTCCAAAGGTAAAATGAGATAATGCGGTTGGTAGCCATGTTTAGAACTTGGATGTTGGTATGTCTGCTTTTAATGTTCCATCCGGTACAAGGGTCACCTCTTATAATATACTTATATGCTGAATACACTTACTGTTCATTTTGTTTTTGCCTAACCTGATTTACTCTTGAGAATTTACTAAAATGTCAATATATATTTTTTTTAAATTAACAATGAATTAGCAATATTGTTTTGTTTATACTATTATTCTTGTCTACTTATTTAATCTACTTGTTTATTATTTAATGTAATGTTTAATGAAGTTATCATTTAAAGTGCCTTTTAATTTTCATTGTAAGTTATTTTTTAAAGTATCAAGTACTTTTTTTTTATTAAATATTATTAAGATTTTTTTAGTTTTATAACTGTGTGATTAACTTTAATTAATTTTGTTCTTATTTTAAAAATTGCATGCAAATAGTTCCTTGTTTTAATTAATATTTTTATTTAATTAAGGTCTAAGAAAAGAAGAAATGATGTATATATATATTTTAATTTATGAAATTAGGTTTAAATAAATATGTTAATTAATTATTTGATTTTGTAATATTATATTAAGGAATAAATGGAGTTCATAGATAATAAAAGAAAACGATAGCAAAAAATTTATTTCCAATGCCCATTTTATCTAACAAGAGACCATTGTTAGTATCACTATGTACTCTCGATCAGTATCATGCCTAGATAAGTTTTGTATGTGTGGAATTACGAGAGCTAGAAGGATTTATCTCTCCACCAATTTTGATGATTCGCTTTTCTGTATTCTGAGTTTTTTACGTTCAATTTATTATATTTTAAGTCTTCCAATTTTTCCTTTGTTTGAAACAATATTTATTATCAACAATATTATTTTATTACACATTAATGATGAATGTGTTTTTGTTGAAGCCTTATTTTTTTATATGGCTGCAAACGTTACTGCTTAAATAGTAAGTAAAATATAATTTTATTTTACTTATAGGAACATTAAAATCCCATTCCATAACTCTCTTGTCAAATATAGTTTTTTCAATTTAATTTGTTGGCGTCTTCAAAGAAAGTTTTATTTTCAACATTATGGATGGATTTTTTCTTGTTGGATTGTTGATAGATTCAGAAAAAATATTTCTAATGTTTTTTTTTAGGAAATTTTTATGTACTTCTTTGCTCCAAAGTTGTCAGTGAATACATTTGTTACTGAGAATTAATAGAGATTTGCTCCAAAGTTTTCAGTGAAATATATATTTGTTACTGAGAATTAATAGAGATTTGCTCCAAAGTTTTCAGTGAAATATATATTTGTTACTGAGAATTAATGGAGATTTGCTCCAAAGTTCTCAGTGGAATATACATTTGTTACTGAGAATTAATAGAGATTTGCTCCAAAGTTTTCAGTGAAATATATATTTGTTATGAGAATTAATGGAGATTTGCTCCAAAGTTCTCAGTGGAATATACATTTGTTACTGAGAATTAATAGAGATTTGCTCCAAAGTTTTCAGTGAAATATATATTTGTTATGAGAATTAATGGAGATTTGTTCCAAAGTTGTCAGTGGAATATACATTTGTTACTGAGAATTAATATAGAATTTACTTCAAAGGCCTATGTTAAAAGTGAATTCCTCTGTCTATCACAGCCTTGGTGACTTGTACAGTCTCCTCTCTGAGATTCATAACTTTTATATTAATTTGTTGGTGCTTTAATAAAATGTATATGCTACAAGACTGTAAAGTGATTTTAATTGCTTTAAAAATGTATCGTTTTCTTACTTCACTTGTCAATAGACTTCTGCAATCATTGGACATTTTTTGCTGTGTAATATGTTGTCTTTATTGCATTTAAAAGATACACTATTTAATAGTTATGTTATTTATTTACTTACTCTATGTTAATTTTTAACATGAACTTCTGTTAACTATATTATTTCCTTAATCTATAAACTGTAATTAATAAATAATAAAAAGTAATAAGTGTGCTTTAGATTTGCCTTGTATTAAATTTGCTGCATTAAATGTGAATATTAGTGCAAATGAAAAATAAATCACTACTTGTTAATGATTATTACCGTCCAAACAAAAATAAATTGTTACTTCACAAGAAAGTACAATTTCTATTATATATTTTGTTATTTTTACTGTTAGTGAATAATCATGAAAAAAGCTAAAATCAGAAATTGTCTTGTATAGTTTGACCAAATAAATGGTAATTACAACATTTTAATAGGTAACCTCTGTACTAAATTTTGTAGTTTAATTTATTAAATCATTAGTTATTTCCACAATATTTTATTGGTACTTTCATAAATTTAATACAAAATTGTAGCCTAAACGAGGTTTTTATAACCCAAAAATCAAAGTTTTGTAATCATACTTTTCTATTATTTCAATTTTTATTTATAAATTTGGTCTATAGTATGAGACACAGTTAAAATCAGTTGACTGCGTGGGAAAATAGTGTTTAAAAACCAATGAGGTTGGCCTGATATGAAATTGTGGGTGTGGTTTAATATTCAGGTTAGCCTCCTTTAGATTTTAATCGTGTGTCACACTATAAAAATGTCTCATCCACTTTTCCTTGTTATGACTTAATTACTTTTGAATAAAATAATTTAAAGAGATAGTATAACTTGTTTTTTTACAAGCGATAAAAAGTGTTATATTAAGTGCCATAAATTTATATACCTATTCCTTATGATTTTTCTGTTATAAATATTATAAATTTCAAAAAATAAGTATTATAAAAATTGATCTTAAGTTGTCAAAACTAAAAGATAAATTCTTAGGTTTACTTGAATTTTAAATTATTATATAGTATAGTTTTTAAATGTTTAAACTTTACTATGCTAGTTAAAAGTAGACCCCTCCTCGGGCCTTTTTTGCTCCACCACTGACCTAACTCCTCATAACGTGTGTGGGGTTACTTGGAACAAACATTTTTCAAGAAAAGCTTTCCACTGTATATATTATTTAAGATTTGATGTAAAATACAGCAAGTACTTCAATTTTCCACTAAGCAATTTATTTCTCACCTAAATAACCATTGGCATAAAAACGCTGTGTTATAAATTAAGCATTGACAATTTCATGAGTTTTTACTGTAATTACTTGATGATTTCTAAATTTAGTGAATTTTTTTATTTTTAATATTTTCGCTTAAAGTATTTTCTTTCATTTTTTGTTTAATAAATGTTTCCATTTTATTTTATTGTAAAATAAAAATAACATTTGTTTGATATGTGGATTTTATAAAAATTTAATTTCGTATTGCACAGTTAATTTTTGTGTGAAAAATATGTGTATACAAATAACCATACTGAAAAATATCTATCCCAGGTATAGTAGGAATTGCTGTTTTCTATTCTGCAGATAGAGTGGGGAAACATAACTTTGCTTGCATATATGTATTTGCAGATGTGTTTTATGTCTTTGTAAAACTACACGTGGAATTTGAATTTTACTTCCTGATTGCAAACATTCAATTCTCTGTTTCCACGTGTTGTTAATATTAACACCAAGATGTTAGCATCACTAAAGTGTAAATTATGGATTATTTTAAGAAGAATTTTTCTTATTTTCCCACATCTGAGAAAAACTGCATTTTTGCCTCTTTTTCTAATCAAGCTTTTCCGAATAAAAACAATTGACATTAAATATAATATGTGTCACAATCGTTCCCTTAGTAATCAACTTTAACTCCTTAATAGCACAAAATCATTTATATTAACTATTTATTTATTTTTCTTAAAATCAAAAAGTATATGTTTTCAATTGTACATATAATCTAGTATATTTTTATGTAAAATTAATATGTATGTAATTTTAGTTTTTGCTTAATTTATCATTTTTTTGTTACACGAGTTTTAAAGGTTCATAATTTATATTAAATGTCTATGTGAAATTAAAAATAAATTATTTAAACTCTCTAATATAGTTATATTTCGTGTTTATAACTAGGTGTTATGATATATTATATTGTTCATATATATTATATATATATATATATAATATATATTATATATATATATATATATATATATATATATATATATATATATATATATATAATAATATCATATCCAAGGCTGGCTCTGATGAGCACCTTTTCCTTGAAGTAATTTGGAGTATTCTACCCCTTTGTATCTTTTGACTGGATTACCTAGAAATTTAAATTTGGATGACACAAAGGTTATATGGGAACAATATTACTTTTGAAATTACAACTCTTTTTCTTTTATCCTTAACGAGATATTTCGCTTTGAAAATGACTAATGTCTACCCTGACTCACTTATCATAATTCTATAGCACTTCTAATAATTGTGAAATTTGCAATGAGGGTAGGATTTATTTGATAAGGCAAGGAAAAATGGTTAAATTCGCTACATTTTATCCGATCTCCTAAATATTTTCTCTGATAAGAAAAATCAGTGGTTTATAAAGACTTCATCAACAGTTTTGAGTCATTATTGGTAATATAAAAATTCATATGTCTAACAATAATATGACTGTATTGTATAAGTGATATACTTTTTTTAATTCTCACATATTTTAAGAAATTTAAATAATTTCATCTTAATAGTATATTGTTGGTTTCAATATGAAACCAACAATACCTGAACCCGTTGTTAAAATTATTTCAGATTACAATGTGTTATTTTACATGTTGGGTTGTAAGAAGGGCTCAAACCAAAATCACCACTTGGTTATTGTGTAACACTTGCTTCATATTTCTTTGTAATGCACAGAAATTAATAACTTAAAGTCAGTGTGGACTACTGTCATAATTATTTTAAAGTTTTAGCAGATCTATAAATTAAAATACTAAATAATGTCACCAAACTATTCTTGTTCTTTACTAGTAGAATGAGCGTGAATGGAGTCCATCATAAATAATAAAAGAAAGGAAGTCTCTCCACAAAACAAAACTTTATTGGCAAAGCGCTTTCAACCTAACTAGAGGCCATCATCAGTGCAAAACCGTTGAGATGTTAAAGAAGTAGAGAAGTGAGTCTATGTTTCCTTATTAGGTATTAGAGTCAGACTGTAATACCTAATAAGGAAACATAGACTCACTTCTCTACTTCTTTAACATCTCAATGGTTTTGCACTGATGATGGCCTCTAGTTAGGTTGAAAGCGCTTTGCCAATAAAGTTTTGTTTTGTGGAGAGACTTCCTTTCTTTTATTATTTATTCTTGTTCTTATTTTATTAAAAACTTACACTAGCTCTTTTTTTTACTTTTTACATTTTTTTTTTTACATTAATTAATTTCAATAAAATCAAATCCCTTATTTTGAAGATTTAGGTCTTCCGGTGGATTAGGTCACTGGAAGACTTAAATCTTCATGACAATAACCGCGGAAGCCTACGCAGTTTATTATCCCTTATTTTATATTTTATTGGTTAATTATTGCAAAATATAATTTATGAACTAAAACTCTTATATAGTTTATTAATAGTAATAATAATTCTTTTAATAATTATAATTGCTGTTGCCTTACTGTATAATAAGCATATTTGAGCATGATTTGATGTGCCTATCATATTTTCTTTATATAATTTTGTAATCGTTTTTAGTAGTATGAAATTTGTTAGAATACTGTTAATGTAGGATGTAAAAAAGAATTTTGATGTAAATTTGAGTGAAAATTAGGAACTTACTCTTTTTTGTGTAATTGGTGTTTCTGTGCAAGATTATTTTAAAAAAAAATTGTTAAAGTATATTATAGATAAAACTTGACGTTGAAATATATATTTTTGTAATAAAAAATATATATCTTGACTCATTTTATAAGTGTAATTTTCTGAGTAAATACACTAAAAAACATAGTGTGCTATAGCTTGAAATCAAGTTCCAAAAGTAACCAAATTTTTACCTTAAATAAATATTTTTGTCACACTAACTTTGGTTGTATAAAAAATCCAGTAAAAGTATCAGATAATTTTTCTAATAAAAAAAGAATACTGGAAATTGAAGGAAAATGTCAACAGATGTTGTTTTTACAATCATAAGTCTGAATAATTCTAAAGTTAATTCTGATGTCATGTGTTAAAAATGTGTCAGAAAAATTAAAAACAAATTTTATGGGTTACCATTCAATTAATAACTGACTATACACGGCGACACCAGTGCACAATTTTCCTTCGTCTTGGTTGCCTCTTAAATTATGAAAATACTTGTTAAAATATTGATTACCTGCTAAAAAAACATAATACTATGAAAATAGTTTATTTAATAGTACTAAAAAGTACTATGAAATGTGTTTTCATATTACCTGTTAATGTAAAAAAAAGTATTATTTGTTAATTATTGAGAAAAAATGTGTTATTTTAATTAATGTCTAGAGCAGGGATCAGGAACATTTCCAATAAATTTTTACCGAGGTATGTTTCGGAATAATATTTCAAATTATTTGGAAATTTAAAAAATAGAGTGGGGAGGGGTAGTTATACCGGCTGGACCAAAATTATTGAGACCTAATATTTTTTTTTTGGCAAAGAGAACTTTATTTAATAAGCATACTTTTGATTAGAAAGTATTTTTTTGGATTTTCTTGAGAATTTTAAGACGATATAATTCTTACGTATGTTTGCCTATGACCATACAGGCAAATTTGTTGTCTCAAAACTTTCAGACTGGAATATTGATTTCAGGAATTATTTGCCTAGAGTAAAAATATGTTTTTATAACTAGAAAAGACAAAAATATGTATTTGTCTTTTTCCAAGAGACTGAAACAAAATATATATTTTAAACATTTGTATGGTTCCTTTTGCTCCCAATTTCTATCTGTTTCAAAGATTATTAAGTTTATCTATAATCTAAGGTGTACTAAATAATCTTTAATCTGAATATAGCATTGTGTACCTGCGTGAGCATAAAGCCGCCTATGAAATAAACCCAAACAAGATAATCCAGCTTAAATAAGGGAATATTTTGTTTTCTCTATTGATTATGTAATTATTTCCGATGGTCTACAATAAAAATTTAGAGGTCTTACCTAATAATTTTGATTATTTTTCAGAATATTTTGTTGAGCCTCACAATAGCCCTTTATGGTATATTCTCCAGAACCATAGTTTTTCTGACCACTGGTCTAGTGTCTAGTTAATTTCTTCAGTTGTTTTAACAATTTTAGATTGTTGTTTTAGCACAAATTATACTTTTTCTGTTCAACTTTACTGGAAATATAATGAAAGTGATAAATTAAATACTTAACCAGTTTTATATATTGTTGTAACCTTCCTAAAATTGACTGAACAATGATTAATACAAATATCCCTTGTATTTTGTTAAAAAATTTGTTCTAAAAATGTAAAGTCTATGATAATAAACGATATTATATATTAATGTAGTCATTTTACTATTTATTTTTATTAATTTTATAACTCATTTTTTTATGGTTTGTATCAGTGGTTCTTAAAGTGAAGGTACCAACCCCCAGGGGGGAGGGTCGCAAAAAGTTTGAAGGGGGTGCTGTCAATAAAAATATTGACGGCTCATACTTATCAACTCATACTGTTTGTTTGATGTTATCTTTAATTAAATTATAGTGTGTTATAAACTATTCCTCTTATAGATAACAATATAAAAATCAGGTACAGGGTACCTCATTGAGGGTACAGGGTATCCTCATTGGATTCGCTACGCTCATACTCACTACATGGGACTCACTTTGCTCGTACTCACTACATGGGACTCACTTCGCTCGTACTCACTACATGGGACTCACTTCGCTCATACTCACTAC
>JACMZG010001870.1:15339823-15447323 GCA_018340805.1 Microvelia longipes | reverse complement strand
GTTACAATGTGCTGCGCTAAGCACGAATCTCTCACTTATTAAACTACCTCCGCATTGCCAGTCTTTGTCCTCTCCATATCCTATTAAAGCCTTAAAAATAAATATTTAAAACAAAATATACTTTATTAACCTGTAATAGTGAATCATCAACAATTTCGAAAAATCATAAAACGCGGAAAAATATTGCCAAGTGTCATCCTATTATCAGCATTTGTTCCATTTTTATCAGATGACTTGTATATGTTTTATAAAAAATTGTAAAAAAGTCAGAAAACAATCTAATTGAATTGAAATTCGGTGCAAGAGCATACCTTTACGAAATAAATAAGTACACCAAGTTTCTTTTCAATAAGACAAATAGATCTATGATTTTTGTTGGATCATAAAAGTTGGATTGAGGGTGTTCAGTGCCTGGATGGATGACTGCTGAAAATGAAACATATGTATTTTATATCTAACGACGAGCGAAGCAAGTCCAAAGACGTCTTGCAGGGTAAATTTAACGATTTATATAAAGTTCCGAGGTACTTTGTACCCGATTTTTTTTTATTTAAATAATTTATAAATTGTCAGAATAAAAAAATAACAAATAAAGATTTAAAAATAATAGATTTCCCTTTCGCGGAGCAGTCTTTATCAAGACCTCATGCGATGGAGATATATCAGCCATAAAAAGAATGCCATGTGACCTCTGACGTTTTATTACTATAATCTTTGCCAATAGTCATAGATAGATGTAATACTGCTTTCCATGTTTCAGTCATAATAAATAGCAAATAAGTAAATAATAGCAGTAATAATAAAAATAATATAATAGCAATAAATTTCAAATAAATAAAAATAATAGTAGTAATAATAAAAATATTTACGCTTGACAGCAGTGACAGCGTAAAAAATAAATTAAAAAAAAAAAGAGAAGAAAACCGCCCTAAATCTACTAAAGAAAAAAAAATATTTAAAGAGTTCTAGAAGACAGCACCAAGAAGAAGAAGTCAAGAAGAACAAAAAGAAATAATAAAAAAATGAAAGAAACAGCGGAGGACCAAACGAGGTAATGGAGACCAATCAACTTACTATGACGGACATGCCAAATACACCAGAACAATATGACACACATGACATGGGACCATACCATGTTATAATACAACACAAAAATACAAATTCTAATAATAAAGGAATATCAAGACTCCACCATGACGATAGGTAAACTATTACTGAAACCTTAGGATTTAAAAACAACGAAATTACTCAAATAACCAGTATTTCTGTGAACAAAATAAAAATAACACTTAATAATAGAATTAATGCAAACAAACTCCTAACTTCCCAAACACTAAATGAAATTATAACACATGCATACCAAAATCATAATCTACAAAAAGGGGTTGTTCGGGGAATTGAGCAATCCTTAACAGAATCAGAATTTTACACAAATATGAATTTTCAGAATACAAATATAAAACTAATTAACGTTAAACGAATAACAAGAAAAGTGATGACAACAATACACCAAAATTTTATCCCCACACAATCAAATATTTATAACTGTTAGAGGCCAATCATTACCACCTTACGCTTATCTACACTTGTGAGATGCCCAATTGAACCGTACATTCCCCGAGTAATACAGTGTCAAAATTGTCTCCGATTTGGACATAGAGAAATTGATTGCAAAGGTTCTACCCGCTGTGAAACATGCGGGTTAAACCCTTCAACTCATGGAATAAATGATAAAAACGAGATACAACAATGTCCTAAAATAACTTCCCCATATGTATTCACTGTAAACAAGGACATAAGACAACAACTAAAAGACTGTCCCGAATTTTAAAATACAAAAAAGCATAAAGAAAACTATGATACAAATAATATATCTTTCGGCGAAGCAAAATTAAAAATTAGTAACAAAACATATGCAACAGTCCTTCAATCTGAACCAACCGAAACTATTCCCAACCTAACCATAATAACTGAATCACGCAAATATCAAATACAACCTTACCAATCCCCAAAAATAATCCTAAGCACCAAAAACTTATCATATAGCCCCGACAATAAACTATATATACAAACCCCTATAAACCCCAAACAAACACCGGGAGGACTGATACAGTCAAATCCCTATAAACCATGACTCCTACTGAAAACTATATAATTGACATTAATCAAAACACATAATAAACATTATAACTGAAGTAACAAAAAATATTTACAATTACACACAAACATTACACAAACTCACATAGACGACAATACTATAAAAAACTTAATACATTCTAAACTCAACTCACCATAACATGTCTTGGCCTCTTAACAAGACAAGCAACCACTGTAGTGTCTTGAATGCTCGCAAGTTAACTTGCGAGCATTCAGGATACTGCAGTGGAACATTAGGTCAGCAAATAACAAAAAACATTCTCTGACACCTCTTATTCACATCCAATATAGACATAGCATGTCTTTCTGAGACATGGGTTTGACAAACAACTAATATCACCTTTAAAGGATATAATTTTATATCTTTTAACAGACAAGACGACAGAAAGGGTGGTGGAGTCGCATATTAATTAAATCTAAATATACAGTACAAACCACTCCATAACCTACCACACATACACACAGACATTATAGGAATACAAATAACATATAAACACTCAACATTAAATATAATTTCATATAACAACCCACCAACAAATAAAATAACGACAAACCAATGGCTTAATTTATTCAACTCTTTAACCACCCCAATACCTAATATTAGGAGACTTTAACCAGCCATCACACGCATGGGGATGTACTTATAGTGACTTAAAAGGAGACCAATTACTGACAGCAATTGAAGATACCAATACAATTGTTCTTAACAATCACAACCAACCCTAATACCCAAAATAAATCAAAAAACTAACTCTGTAATTGACCTTCTCTAGCTTCTAACACTATTGCAACGGACTTTACATGGACAATTTTAGACGACCCTCATGTTCCAACCACCTCCTATAATAATTGAAACAACTCCTTTAATATACCTAAACTATACCCGTATCCAGCAAGACGCTGGAAATATTGATAAAGCTAACTGGACAGAATACCATGACACTTTACTAACTTTGACACAAAAAGTATTAGATAACCACGTCCAACCAACTTACGATGAATTTATACAAGACATTACGACGCATGCAAAAATCTATCCCTGAAATAAAGAAACGTAAAATTACTTCAATTCCGTACCCTAATTTAATTCATTGGTGGGACTCTAGTTGTGAACAAACTAAAAACGATCGTTAAAATGCTTACCAAAATTACAATACTAACCCTAACTTCAAACTTTTATTAGTTTCAAAAGAGCAAATGCTAAATTTAGACGAACATTAAAACGTAACAAAAAAAGTGGTGGAAAAAATATTGTGACAGCTTAAACTTTACAAAAAATTCCCCATCCTCTGTTTGGAAATCTTTTAGAAAATAAACAAAACTGAAATTAATAACTCCCATACTAATATAGGACCATGCTCGAAGACTTTTGGACAAACTTGCCCCTCCCTCAGTTACAACATAACTCACCCTTATCCCAACCAATAATAATCACATACTGACCGAAACTTTTACAATCAATGAAATTAAATGCTGAATAAAGCACAGTAATACTGCTCCCGGCTTTGATAATATACACTATGACATGATAAATCACTTAACCAACAATATCAAAACAAATTCTTTTAAAATATATTTAATAATATTTGGACTTCTCAAACAAAATCCCTGACTCATGGCGCACATACATAATACTCCCAATAAAAAAAACCAGGAAAAACTGTTGACATAGCTTCAAACTATAGACCAATATCTTTATTCATCTTGCATGCTGAAGACATTTGAAAAGATTACTAAAAAATGATTAGAATGGTGGTTGAATCTAATAACAAACTGCCTTTTTCACAGAAGGGCTTCAAAGAAATAAATCAACCCTAGAAAGTCAAACACAACTAACAAATGACATACATAGTGCATTTACTCAAAAAAAAATCAGTATTCCTCTCTATAGACATCACCGGAGCTTAATGACAACGTAGATTTAACTATACTTTACCACAAACTTTACGACTAGACATACCAAAAACAAAACTGCAAACTTTATCAATTAAATTAATCTGACCGAATCCTTCTTTTCGATTAACGGTCAAATAGTCGGACGTAGACTCACAAACGAGGTGTCCCTCAAGGGCCATCTTAAGCCACTTTTATACTTAATACATACCTTTGACTTAGAACAAATTATAACCCTCCTGTAAAAATACTTCAATTTGCTGACGAACATACTTATATATACTATAAACAACAAAAATAAATGACATGATAACTGACCTAACTAACACCCTAAAACAAATACAAGAATGGACAAAATTACTGGATTAGAACTATCCCAAGACAAATCTGAATGTTGCATCTTTACAAGACGTAACAATTTCCTTCTTGATGACGAGATTCTTTTTGACAACATAAGAATAAAAAGAAAAAGAACTGTTAGATTTCTAGGACTTTACCTTGATCAAAAACTGACATGGAAAGACCATATAAAACAGTAGTCTCAAAATGTGAAAATACCTTAACATCATGAAAAATGGTCAGCAATAAAGCATGGGGATGTGACCCAAAAACTCTTATTACATTTTAATAGGGCAACAATACGGGCATGCATAGACTTTGCCTCCCCCATTTACGGTAATGCCAAACAATACTTACTTACAAAACTAGACCGTTTACAATACAGAGCTTTAAGATTATGTATGGGATATCTTAAATCCACACCAATAACAATAATACATACTGAATGCTCAGAACCACCACTTAACATACGAAGACAATATCTGACTGACAAACACTTCATCAAATTATACTCTCAACAATCTCCTTTACTAACAACATTGTCAATTTAAACAACAAATAAATAATAATCATCGATACTGGCGACATAAAACACCTCCATTACATATAAATAGCTACAAACTATTACAGCCTCATCTCAACCAAAGTATATACCAACATAAATTACTCCCAATCTATCAAATATCTTTTGAAGACATCTACCAAACAATAGCAATAAACATACCAAAACTCACTTATCCGTACAACAACATAATTTTCCATGAACAACTATACAACATACATCCACAACCCACCTACTTAATATTTACCGACGGATCAAAACAACAAGACAAAACTGGTTACTCATATTATGACTTACAACTAAAAATTGGTCAAAGTTTTTCATGCCCACAGTACACTAACATATTTACATTAGAAAGCTTAGGAATCTTACAATCTCTTACATATATAAAAACATTACAAAATACTCAAACAAATACACTATTGCTTGCGACAACCAAGGAATACTTACAAAACTATCCAACATTTCACTCACTTCCAAAATGGATCACATATATATGCATATCCTACAAGAAATAAACGAACTGACCAAACAGTACAAACAAATAGACTTTATATGGGTAAAATCACACTCTGGAGTCCAGGGAAATGAACAAGCTGATCTCCTTGCAAAAAATCCAACAAGATCATCGAGCTATAAAATACCAGCAAGTGATCTTATATCAGTATCAAAAAAGAAAATGCTAGAAGACTGGAACACCAAACTCAACGAAGAACCAGGAAAGGGGAAAATTTTTAAAGAAATCATCAATAGTTCCCGCTAAACTTGGTTCGGAAATCGAGACTGTCAAGAAGAGATATTGTCTGCATAAACAGATTAAGAAGTCAACATGCCAGATGCATTCAATATCACTACAAGATTGGGTTAAGCGACTCCCCAGCATGCCACTCCTGCCCGACAATAGACGAAACAGTAGAACAACATCCTACTAGACTGCACAAAATACAAGACAGAACGGACAAAATTATATCAAGATGTCAAACTTCAAGATATCCAAGACAATACTGAAAAAATCAAGACTCTGCTCTTCTCAAAATTAAAAAATATAATAATACACTCAAATTCGTAAATAAAATAACTATTCCCCTTAGCCTCAAAAAAAAAAAAAATCTAGAGACCAAACCTTAACAGTTAAACCCCCAAACGTAAAAAATAATAACATAACCTTTACACCCAGGACCCGCGTGTCCGATCAACCTGATTGAGGTTTTTCTGTGGTTTCCCTCAATTTTACAGGCGAATGCCAGGTTGAATCATTAAAAGTCAGTCCACAGACTGCATAGGCAACCTTTTTGAAACTCCTGCAAACTACCTATACAATATAATCCTATTCAAAGGCCCACCACCAAAAATACCTTTTGACAATCCCCCCAAAAAAAAAAAAAATAAACAAATAAATAAAAAATAAATACCCAAACCAAAAACTATAGAATTATCCTTGCCCCAAACAAACCCCCTCACACCCCAAAAAATAATCAAAATTTATACCACAAATAACAAATAAATAAATAAATAAAGAGGCACAAATTACCTAATCAATAAATATAATATGGCTCCGGTATACACAAAAAAATATTGTATTCTTTTTGCCAATAAAGAACTTGTTTAAAAAAAAAAAAAATAATAAAAATACTATAATAGTAATAAATAGCCTCAGTAAATAATATTAGTAAATAAAAATATATAATAGTAATAATAAATAAGTAAATAATAGTAATAATAATAAAAATACTATAATAGTATAAATAGAACTAAGTAAATAATAGTAGTAATAAAAAAATACTATAGTAATAAATAGCAAATAAGTAAATAATAGATGTAATAATAAAAATACTGTAATAGTAATAAATAGCAAATAAGTAAATAATATTAGTAATAATAAAAATACTATATAGTAATATTAAAACTCACCAGCTTGTGTATAGAGTTATACACTACACAAAAATTAAAGTAAAAGTCTTACTTTTAGTTTAAATAATATTGAAACACTTTTAATTTTGCAGGCGAAATCGTTCCTTATTGGTAAGTGATATAAATATTTGGTAATTACCATGTGTAAATAAACTTTGGGTTTAGCGTCCTCTCCTCCGACAATCTGTTCATCTGCAATCCATTCGCAGTGTGCTATGCGTTCCTGTGATGCACCAGGCAAAGGAACTACGTCCACCAGTTCGTAAACATATTCCCCATATTCTTCACATTCTAACAAAAATAAAAAATTAAATCTTCTATATTAATATTTCGCACTGATTAGGACGCAAGATTATATAATCTAGTTCCTCTCCTAAGTGTAAAATAAACGAGGCAGTAATAGCAATATGAACAGTACATGTTTTTACTAAAAAATATCATAGATACGTCATAAACTTGATTTAAATATATACCTACTCATTTGACTGATAGATTTTTGCCCGTTTCTCCGACGAGGTGGAACCGTAGACACTTTTTGCTGATTGCTTATACTCTGGGTTATGGAATGTATACTACTGGAGCTATCACTGTCGCCTAGGCTGTAAGGGCAGCAGATTAGAGGCGAATTTCCATATCTACATACTGGCGGCCGAATACCTTTCCTTAGTGCTTCTCTGATCGTGCTACAGTCATTCGGCTGTTTACATAGTCCTCTGTCAGTATTTTCACCGCATGAGTCATCTAAAACAAATTATTATTTGTATAATATAATTATATACAAATTAATTAATTAATTTGTATATAAACAAATTAGTTATTTATGCAAAATGAAAGTAAAGAGAGCTATTATTTTCCTATTAACTCCCGAGGCGAAGCTGAGGAATATATATATTTAACTCTTGAGGCAAACCCGAGGGTCCTATAACAATTAACTTCCAAGGCGTAGCCGAGGTTGGTAATTATTGCGAGGGGATAATAGCATTTTGACGTCATTTTATTTTTGTTATATTCATTTTTTTGGTTTCTTGATTTTAATGCTGTAACCATTAGTCCTGTAACCAATTTTGAGCCAAAAGAAGGTTGCCCCTGAAGTTTAATTAAATTTGGTCGGTTCTTATAAAGGGATTCTTAGGGGATGCCGCTCACAAAAAAATAAATAAATGGAAAAATATCCCCTCCTATACGATTTAAAGGATATAATCCCAAAGATAGCCTCCCAATTTAATGACTAGTTTTTTTAGAGTAAATAGGCACTTTTCTTTCCCGATGGACAAAAAATAACTTTTTCTCCGTTGGGAGTTAAAAATGTTTCTTTACTTTCCCACTTTGTCGATTTGAACTGCTCTTTAAATGTCACTCTGCTTCTTTAAATGTCCTACTCTGTTAATTTTATACTATATTCGTTTTCCAATCAAAAGAGTAAATAAAGAATATCGGAGAAAGAGCAAGTAACTAACAAACTATAAGATGCATCTTCCTTATAATAATCCTAAAGTTGGACAATGGTACCCCTTTTTTGGTAAAGGACATCTATAGACTTTAAATAGACTCTTATCACCAAAAGGAATATCAATGCGTTATCTTTTGAATGAGATTGTTAATGCGTTATCGTTGGTTTTAAGATATAAATCTATTCTATGTCTAGTATATCCTTGCTCGTGTTTAATAAAAATAAGAATTAGAATATAGAAAGGAAATTTGCATTGAGACAACGAAAAAATGTTTTATTTTCCTTTAAAAAGAAAATCTTCTAAAGTGAAATAAGTAATCACGTCAATCTGTATGTTAAAATTATAAAACAATTGAAATTTACGATAAACAAATGAACTTGCTATAAACAATTAACTAATTTACTTTAAACAAATGAACTTACTGTAATCGATTAACTAATTTACTACAAACTAACGAAACTTACTATAAAGGATTAACTAATTTACTACGATAAACATAAAATGAACAAACTAACTACGCTCATAACTACTATACCTTATATAACTGTTAACTCTAAACTCAAATCATGAATTATATACAATTAACTAATTTTCTATAAAGAAATGAACTTACTATAATCGATTAACTAATTTACTACAAACTCATGAACTTATTATATACAATTAACTAATTTACTACAAACAAATGAACTTACTATAAACGATTAACTAATTTACTATTAATAAATGAACTTACTTTAAACTAATTCAATACAAGCAAATATATTTACAATAAACGATTAATTAATTTACTATAAACATAATTAACTTATAAAAAATACCCTGAATAATAAATTATAATATACTAACTTTCTTGCAAATTTAAACTTTGAGAATATACGATTGAGATAAACGATACAATCAAGAATTTATATAACATTATTCACATTTGAATGATAATAGTACACTAAACAACATGTTTGCGGATGTAGTTTGTGTTTATAATTATTAATAAATATAATAAGAGTTGAGAATATAGAAGAGGAGGGAATATCCCTCTCAATGCCAATGTCTTAGATATGAAAAACTGGTTTGACCAGTTAGTTTGTACAGGATTAGATAAAGTGGCGAAAAATGACCAGAATGGTCACTTGATTTTCTTGTATTTTAACGAACGAAAATCATGTTAACTATCCTTTTATTGGTTTTACAGTTACACAGTTTTGTATGCGCAGTGTACCGTGCAAATTAAATCCTAACCAAGCTATTTCAATGTAGCAATAAAATGTTTAAAAATACTCGGCCTGACATAGCACAAGGCTATATGCTAATGTCATTTATATTTTATATGCCTATGAATTTTACTTTGAATATAATTTATAGTAATACTTATATATTTTATATACGTATTTATAGAAGATATTTTCTTATTCACAAAAATATGTATATGATTTCAAAAATAAAAAAAATTAGGTTAAAAATAAGTATAGCAACTCTATAGCATTAATAGTAAGTATAACTATAGCATTAACAACTCAATGACAGGCGCGAAGCGCGCCCAAAAACGGTTTTTTCTTGTCTGCTCATTATTACATTAAATCCAACACCGAAAACCGCATCCTTCTAGCTGTTATAGTTTCCGAGAAAAAGGTCTTGTCCTTCTTAACTGGACCACCCTTATATTATATATATATACCCTTATATACAGGGTGTTTCATATAAAGTGTCCACCAGAAAAGGAGGTGATAGTACTCCTCAAAAGGAACAAAAAATGTCCCATAATATAAACCCCGATCTCCAACCGTTTTCCTACAAGGTCAAATTTAATATTTCAAAAAAATATTTGGCCTCACATCATAAAATTGTTAATAGGGATTTAACTATTCAAGCTAGAAAGGCGAAATTGGTATCATTAGAAAGCTGAGTAAATTTCCTAAAGGACAAACTACTAACTATGTCAAATATTTTGGAACTACTGCCCAAACTTTTGCATGAAACATGATTTTTTAAAAAAAAATAATTTTAAGGAATTTTTGTAGTAGGGCATTAGAGGAAGTAAGAGATGAGCAAAAGTTCAGCCAAGAACGGAAAAAACTTCTCTTATGATTGCCCTTTAAGAAAAATTAAATATTTTTATACATTCAATAGTCAAAATTTTAAGCCATTCTTCCTAGAAGTTGCAAAAACTGATATTTTTTGGCATTTTTGCATATGTCTACAATGTTAATTACATGGTATACATAAAATAATTAAAAATCTCAAAAGCAAGGGAAAAGAGTGGTTTTAGAGAAAAATGTGTAAGAATAAAATAGGTTTATTTTACCTTCTAGAGTATAAAAATCGTATTATTAAATTATTTTCGAAAAATAAAATACTTTATTAAAATAACATATTATTTTCACTTTTATACGACAAAAATGATCAGTTTTTGCAACTTCTAGCAACAATAGCTTACATTTTTGACTATTGAATGTATGAAAATATTTACATTTTCTTAAAGGTCAGTCATAAGAGAAGTTTTTTCCGATCTTGGCTGAACTTTTGCTCATCTCTTACTTCCTCTAATGCCCTACTACAAAAATTCCTTAAAATTATTTTTTTTTAAAAAATCATGTTTCATGCAAAAGTTTGGGCAGTAGTTCCAAAATATTTGACATAGTTAGTAGTTTGTCCTTTAGGAAATTTACTCAGCTTTCTAATGATACCAATTTCGCCTTTCTAGCTTGAATAGTTAAATCCCTATTAACAATTTTATGATGTGAGGCCAAATATTTTTTTGAAATATTAAATTTGACCTTGTAGGAAAACGGTTGGAGATCGGGGTTTATATTATGGGACATTTTTTGTTCCTTTTGAGGAGTACTATCACCTCCTTTTCTGGTGGACACTTTTATGAAACACCCTGTATATATACCTATATATACCCTATATATATATATATATATATATATATATATATATATATATATATATATATATATATATATATATATTATATATATATATATATATATATATATATAGGGCCTCTGAAAAAATCTTGCGGGGGGCCCCCAATGATGTAGTTACGCCCCTGGCCCAACGTCCGAGAAAATTGCTAGAGTGTTGAGAAATCAAGGATATAACACCGCTTTTCAATCTTCTGGATCCTTGAGAAGTATTGTATCTAAGCCAAAGGATAGTACGCATATTCTAGAGTGGCTGTATAATCAGCCTGATTATACAGGCACTCTAGCATACTCTAGACAAAAGTGGTGTATATTTAATGAAATGTAGCGTTTGTGCATCGTACATCGGCCAATCAGGAAGGAAAATGGGTGAGAGGGCATTAGAGCACCTGAAGGGACCCGACAGTCGGTTTTGCGATCATATAAAAGAAAATAATTTTTTTAAAAAACGTCATTCGAGAAACGTAAACATTGAACTAATGCTAATAATGTAATAAAACTTAGCGCATATGTAAGTCTTATACATAGCCACGTGCGCGCAAAATCTCAATCCTATCGCATAATTTTTCCGCTCTTATGACGGATTAGAAGAGACATTAATAAATTTCTTGATATTATATTTACAAGGGTGGCAACAATACATAGACATAGGTGGCAGCTGTTCAACCTTACAAAGCATAATACACGGTGTTAGACAAGAATCTATATTAGGTCCTAAATTATTTCTTATTTATCTTAACAACTTGCCCTACGTCATGCGTTTATTAGTAGCTGCTGCTTTTCTTTTCGCTGATGATAATGGGGTAATTTTTTCATGAAAACTAAATCCCACTGGCTCTTAATATTTTAAATGACTGGTGTAAGCCAATAAGGTAAAACTTAATAATAATAAAACCGTAAATTATTAGATTTAATTTTATGGATAACAACGTAAAATCTTTTAATACTAACTTTTTTAATTTTATAGTTCGGTATAGGAAAGTTATTTTTGTTCTTTAAAGAATGTAAAATAAGGAAGATTTGTGAAGACCGCATCAAAATCGGACAATTTTTCACCGGGCTATGATAAAAAAATATTTTTTTAAAATTTAGTTCACTTCGGCGCCATTTTGGATGATGTTGCATTTAAATAAAATTTATTATATTGACATATTTTTAAAATAGAAACATTGCTTTAATGAAGCAATGTTATCATCATGCTTCATTTACCGGAGCAATAAATTATCATTATTTATACTATTTACGTTTAGTTGCGTATTTATTAAAACGAGTCGATTTTTTGTATGAATAATTTAATTTAACTTAGTTTAAAGAATTTAAAACACAAGATTGATCAATAATGAGTCATACTTTTACAAAATTAAGGTTAAAAAACCTAGCAGTAAAATGTCACTTTACAGTCTAGTTGTGTGATTTGCTATTTATTGGTCCTTAACCCCTAGAAACGAAGTAGTTTTTATCAAACTCAATTTTTTATTAACGTTTATGAAGGATTTGACTTGGTTTTTGCGAGGTAAAAATGTCCTCTAATCTGCATTCTACGATTGACGAAAATCACCATAATCGTAATTTCTCCACTTTGTGAAGACCGCATCAAAATCGGACAATTTTTCACCGAGCTATGATTTTTTAAAATTTAGTTCACTTCGGCGCCATTTGGATGATGTTGCATTTAAATAAAATTTATTATATGGACATATTTTTAAACTGGAAACATTGCTTTAATGAAAGAATGTCAAAAGTTTTAATTCTAACCTCAGTTTTAGGAGTAAAATAGTCGTTAAACATAACAAAAACAAAAAAAAATATGGTTTTTCTAAGATACCATGAGCCAACATAAAAAGCAACAAAATGAGTCCAATTTTAACAAATTCACTTCTCAATTTCAAAAGTTATTACTAATAAATCTCTTAAAATTGCCAAAAAGAAAACATTTTTTATCGTTTACCACCCAATTGATGATATTTAATGGAACTGCAACCTTGTGATCTTTATTTCAGCTTGTATAAGGATTCCAGAACGCCCAAAAACACTTATTTTTGTTCATTGGTTGTGGATCGACTCGTTTTAATAAATACGCAACTAAACGTAAATAGTATAAATAATGATAATTTATTGCTCCGGTAAATGCATGATGATAACATTGCTTCATTAAAGCAATGTTTCTATTTTAAAAATATGTCAATATAATAAATTTTATTTAAATGCAACATCATCCAAAATGGCGCCGAAGTGAACTAAATT
Organism: Microvelia longipes; assembly: GCA_018340805.1. NCBI lineage: Eukaryota > Metazoa > Arthropoda > Insecta > Hemiptera > Veliidae > Microvelia > Microvelia longipes. The sequence goes on along the minus strand of JACMZG010001870.1, from coordinate 15,433,839 downwards.
TAAAAAAATATTTTTTTATCATAGCCCGGTGAAAAATTGTCCGATTTTGATGCGGTCTTCACAAATCTTCCTTATTTTACATTCTTTAAAGAACAAAAATAACTTTCATATACCGAACTATAAAATTAAAAAAGTTAGCATTAACATCTATATGACAGGCGTGAAGCGCGCCCGAAAATGGATTTTTCTCGTCTGCTCACTATTACATTAAATCCAACACTGAAAACTGCATCCTTCTTAGCTGGACCACCCTGTATATTATATATATATATATATATATATATATATATATATATATTATATATATATATATATATATATATATATATATATATATATATATATATATATATATATATATATATTTATTATATATATATAATATTATTAATCAATAAAACCAGAATTAAAGCTGATAGTAAAATGTAACTTTGTATTTTTACTAACCATACATAGTAGTATTATTTTTTTGTTTGTGGGGTCATAAATGATGTCACACATATTTCACATCAATCAATCAAACAAAATGTTGAATTTTGTACCAAGATTCATTTCGATTCGAGAGATCGTTTGAAAGTTATTGTGTCCCATAGAAACTCTTAATTTAAAAAACTTAAAAGTTTAAACTTTAAAGGTTGAAAATTTACTAAAAAAGAATTAAAGGTAAAAATTATACCAGGAAAACTATATTACAAAATGATAACAAGGCAATTTCTGGTTTCATAATCAAAGGAGGGGGGGGGGGTGAACAAACTTATTGTGCTCTGGACACACATCTTTCATTCAGCACATCCACTAGCTTTTGTGCTCAGCAGGCTTTTAAGGCTCTGCCTCTTAACCTGATCTGTGATGCAGAAAACAAATTTTATTCAGGATGCTCTAAAGGGTCAGGGCCTTGCAAATGCACCTAAAGTTTTTGTCAGTATGAATTTAACATGCTGTCAGTCACATTTCCTAGGGTCTAGATGCTCCTTCCTCGGCCATAAAGGGTCTTTTAAAAAAAATGAAAGGAAAACTGCAGAACATATCCATAAACAGAGTGAAAATAGCTAGCTAATCCTAACAAAGGAAATAGCTTTGTATATTAGGTACTGAAGAGGGAGTAAAAAAAATAAGAAACACATCCATTTATAAATAATATTTTATTTTAAAAAGAACAAATTCAGATTTAGTTAAATAAGCATAATTGTATAAAAAACATAATAAGAAAAAATAATACATAAATCACAGATAATCTTTGACTGTAGCTGGATCTAGAACTCTGAAACCATTTTTATCTGCTATGCCTACTTCAATATTATCAGCTGTAACTTGGCCTTCAAAACTCTCCTTTACAGTAAGAATAGCTGTGTGAACTGCATCATCTAATTCTAAGTTCTCGTTATATCTTAAACAAAAAAAGGGTAAAAATGATGTCATAGTAATAAAATTAGTACAATTAAAGAAGTATTTAAAAAAAAGTATCAAATGTTAAGGAAACATCATGTTAAGCCAAAACAAATAAAGTAGTAATCAAGGTTAATCTTAAATATGATGCTACTTTAGGGACCAGTTCTGATTAGGGTTAGTTCTACTAAGATCTAGTAGAATAAATCTGGCACAGGGAGGGGGTAGTAGTCCAGTTGTAGTAGTAACTCAGCTGTAAATTTACTCCTGTAGAAACTTTTGATGAGCTAAGTGAGCCAATAATAAATTGCTAACGCAATAAATATCACTTTACAGCCAACATTGAATATTCAAATTTTTGAGCACAAGCAAATCCAATTCTTCGTAACGTCAACACTAATACTATAAACCAAGACATCAAGCTTGTACAAAACCAAGCATAAATAAAAATTATTTTAAATGATTGAAAGTATTTTTGGAAATTTAAATTCTTTCCTTTAGAATAGCTGTTTTTAATATTACAGACGAAAAATGCTAGCACGTTTTATGTTTTAAAAACTTTAAAATAAGTAATATCAGGACATGTTAAGTTTTGAAGGGACTTTAAATTTGAGCGGGACAAAGGTATCAATATCGGAACTGTCCCGTCGAAATCGGGATGTCTGGCAAACCTAGCTCTGATGATATATAAAAATTAATTTTTTTTAGCCATTTTCAGTGTCATCTGATACTAATGATTTTGATCAACAATTCTCAAACCTTGGGTCGTAGACAATTATGTTTAGGTCGCAAGAGGGTAATTAATAACACATTAATAGTGGGGACATTGCCAGTCCTCGAATTTTTGTATCGTCTTAAAAAAATTAGAATAAAGGTTTTTACCTTTATTTTACCATAATTCAGCTCAGGCATTAGGCCATCCAGGATTTAACTTCAAAAAAAGCTTAAGTGTCCCCAAAATAGAAGAAAAAAGCCTGATGTGGTATAAATTTCAGGCTTGCTACACGCTACAAATTATAATTTGTCAGGTAATCCAACAAAATAAATAATTGAGGACATAATTATTTAATATGTTTTGTTTTTATGATATTATAACTAAATACTTTTATTCACCCTATTTTTTTGTATGTAGTTAAATAATAGTTAAATTAATAGTTAAACAATTTGGTTTAATGATCTTTAAAACCAATATAATAAATGACATTATATAAAGAAACTGCAAAAATTATGATATCTTATATGAGATATTATTATTTATTAAGATAGAATAGTAAATTTCAAGTACCTTCTTTCAAGGAATGTTTTTCCATTGACAAAATTTTTGCCCATAGCAGTTGCTTTCCAAGGGAAGTAGGCACCAGATGGATCGCACTGAAATAGAGTTGGTTTACCATCATCCCATCCAGCAATGAGTAAAGACACTCCAAATGGTCTAACACCTCTAAACAAACAACACAATTTGTTAATAACAATGAAACACAACAAGTAACCAATGACAATAAAGGGGATTATGACTACAATAAAGCACTTGCAGTTTTTTAATTTCTTCAGTTAAAAAAATAAAATAAAAAACATTGCAAGAGTGTTTTTGTTTATATAATACACAAGTATACAAAGTTTTATTTCAAAACAGCTAGTTGATCTATGCTATTGGTTAGTCTATTTTTGATAAAGAGCATCAAGCGTAGTCAGTAGACATATGAGTGACCACTGGGATAAAAAATAAGCATACTTGTCGAAGGATGAGCAGTGAGACTAAAGATATACTAAAATATAAATTAAGTGTTTTTATACTCTGAGGGCAAGCGTAACAAATTGGATAAGGAGAGGAAAACTTTTGGGTACCCCGTACCTGATTTTAAAGTTATGCATTTTGATACAGTCACACCAGGTAAACCTGTCTCACTCATCTTCAACCACATCATAGTTAGATAAGAATATTAAAAAAGAATCACTAACCCAGATTGTGTGTACTCTTGCATGACCATAGCTACTCTCTGAACTAGCTGAAGGGTTGGTATTTTCTCATTGTATACTAACTGATATTGTTCAGCCATCTTTCTTGCTCTTTTAACTAGTAATCTGTAATCAGGTCCCATACCTGAAAGAAAAAAAATATAAAACATCAATTACAAATGTTTTTGATTTTTTATATTTATAAGGAGAAAATATATGAGTGATGGTTATCATTCTAAAAATTATGTCTTAAAATTATAGACTAATTATTGAGAGATTATTATTATTACGTTTTTATTAGCAATTAATAAAATTAAAGCTATATTTGGGTGTTAAGAACACTATCAGAGAGAAGTAATAAATTCACTCCCCCATTAAGATGGTCCAGTTACCATTATTACCATACTCTAAATAAACATTACATGTTTTGACCAGGTATAAAAGCGAGACTCAGGAAAAATTTATAAAAACCAAAATATAAATAATATGTTTTAATTAAAAATAAATAAAAAGTAAATATTATCTTACCACTGTAAACCATTCCGATATGATCTGTGATAGGCTCAACTTTCTTAATAGCATGTTCCTCGTATAATATTGACTTATGTTTGTTCTCAGTAGCCAGTACTACACCATTAGAAGCTGCAAAAAGTTATAAAAATAATTTAGAACCAGAAGTTAAATAAAATGAGCCTGGATTAAAAACATCAGACTTCCAAGTCTGAATTTAAAGTTTTCAAGAATTTTCCTAAAACATTAAAATTTACATGATGATGACTTAATTTTTTTTGTACACACAGGTGATCGTATTCCATAAACATTTAATTCGATAAGGTTCTTATACCGTATTTGTTTAGTTGATGAAGTGAGATTACGTGATAACCGATCCCACTTTTGGTTATAAGGAAGTTTAAAACAATAAATATATTTAATTAAATTATGATTTCTTGGCATAGTAATAAAGTTACACTAAAAAAATAATATTTCAAAAATTATTTGATGTAAAACAGTAATATTTAAGTGAAATAAAAGTTCGACAAGAAGGTTATCAGTTAAATATGATTGTCTCTAAAGGTACACACAGTATATCGGGGGATTTATTTAGATTCCATCTCCCTAGTTCTAGTGTAAGCAATCGTATTCCCTCTGCATGGTTCATACAGCTAATATTACCGTATTGAGGTATCGTTCTGTATACGATCCACGGATTTAGAAACGAATAAATGAAACTAAATAACTGCAGTCTTATTTCAATAATCAGTCAAAGAAATTTACTATTATATTGTTGTTTTTGATATATTCAATCAAATCAGATCATTTTTCTCAAGGAAGTTTCGAAACTTTGATAAGAACAGCTCTTAATATTAATACAGAAGTTTCCTTTACCAAAACTGGCAGCTAACTTCTAAAAAATGTAGAATAAATAAACACTTTATTATTTGGTACAAATGATTAATAATTGATTTATAAATTGTACCAAAAAATGGGGGGGGGGTAGTCAGTTTTACATCAACTGTTCTTACCTACCACCCTTGGAAGAATAGGTATGTCCCCTACCACGGAAGAAGTATGTCTGCCTCGGAGTCTTAAGGTGTTTCAAACTCAAGTGAACGAAGGTGTTTTTGGCGTTCCTTAATTAACCAAAAAAATAAAGGAAATTTTTCCATACCTTTAATTCCAATCGAAGGCGCACCAGCAGCAACTGCAGCCAAGGCGTATTCTATCTGCACAAGTTTACCAGAAGGACTGAAAAAATACTAAATTTTAAAAAAAGGCCAATTTATCATCTCAGTACTTATAACATAAGTTACAAACAACCTTAAATGATCAAAAATAACAAAAACCAGGTACAAAGAATTCTCGGGCTATAACATGGTATCAAAAGAAATTTTACTTAAATATATACCAAAAATAATGTATTAATACCTAAATGTTGTTAGAGAAAAGCTATATCTTTCTGTTCCACTCATTTTTATAAATTAAAAAGAAAAATTACAATTAAAATAAAAATGACTTCGGCGGTGAACAACAAATTTTAAGATAACCTGCACTAATGAAATTTCGCTGTCTAATGTCAGTGTTACCAATAAATATTTCTACAAACAAACTTTTTATAGAGCTGACTTTGCATATTTTGGCGCTGTATTTTCTAGAGATACCTAAACAAAAGTCGATAAATAGTAAAGCCGTAAAGAAATTACGGAAAGAAGACAAATTTTAAAAAACTTTGAACAAGTTTTTAGTCTATTCTTCCTGATACGTCCGATCCAAAGATCAGAGTAGATCTCTGTATAGTAGTGTTTACGCATCAGAACCCCGCGTCTGCCCCCTTTTTTAAAAATAGCTTAACAGCGCCGCCGCACTTCGATTTTTGAGAAACCAAACCAGAGTAAAACGATTTCATTTTTGTCATAGTAATTTTACAAGAATATTTTATTTATTGACTATTAAGTTCTCTATCCATTAGTATTGGTTTCATTGTAACCATTTTGGAGTAATAAAATGTCATCAGACGGAGGGGGGCCATCTGAAACTAATTTAAATCCTATTGAAAAATCGTTATTAAGAAAGAACATTAATAAACATCATAGTGGAAATACTAGGTGAGTCCCAAAAGTTTGATATAAAATTCTCAAATTTACTTCATAATATTCTAGAAAATGGCAAAAGGTAATTAATATTCAGAGCATTCACTCAGAATTGGAAATGAGTATTGATTTTGACCCTAAAAGAAAAGGAGGGGACTCTTCAAAGAATAATGTCTACATATACTTCAAGAATAATTATTTAGATCACATTCTGCGAAATATTATTATAAATATGTTGCAGGTTAGGGTCGCAAATAAATTATAATGATGTAGTTCAAATTTTGAAAAACCAAAAAAGTAACCTAGCCACCCATGCTTAAAATTTAATTATATAGTCTGAACAAATCTACAGTAACATACAAAGTAAAACGTTAAAAATACAAATCAAAACACAAAATCAATTGATTTATTAGAACCTTAATCACTCTTAACAGAGTTTACAATGAGGTTACACAGAGCCTCAAAAAGATGTTTCATGCATCTCAATGTATTGTGATATGCTGTGCTCCCTCTTGTAATATATCTCTATGACTCTATCTATATGAAACTTTTGTTGTGAAAAAAAATCTTTTAGTTTATACACTTAATATATAATATATATATATATATATAATTATATATATATATATATATATATATATATATATTATATATATATATATATATTTAAATCTACTATTTCATAATTGGCACATGTATCTGTAGAAATTTATAACAAAGTAAATTAATAGTCTCAAACCTCCTTGAAAATGAGCTAATTTTAAGAAAACAAATGAATAATTAAATTGCCATAGGTTAAAAGAATATTTTATGTGAATGGATCTGATGTAATATACTTAACTATGATGATACACACACACACACACACACACACACACAATATATATATATATAATATATATATATATATATACCAAGTAAAAAAGTGGAACACTGGAACACTGTTTTAACAGGAAGCTTTTAAATGTAGAAAGGCAAAGAAAGTTTAGCAAATGCAAATTTAGCAAAGAATTATTAGAAATTTGTATTAGAATTCTAATTTCAATTATTTTGTAACTCTTCATAAACAATAAATAGTATTTTGAGAGATGACTATTTTTGGTGAATAGCTCAAAGGAAATGTAGTTATAAACAGTGGCAGACTGAGCCAAAAAGACCCGAGGAGGGTTTAGCTTAAAAGGGCCCAAATCTACTTCTTAAGGGGCCCAACAAAGAGGGTCCTATATTGATTATAGCAAGCATAATTTAATTTATGTTATTTTAATTTTATAATTAATCAAATGATATTATTTAAATAAACTTAAAAAAGTAAATAAAATAAATAATTAAGTATAAAATAAACTTAAGTTTATTTATTATAATGCAATTTTTAATTAAACTATTTGACGTTTAATCTTTTGGGGCCTTTTGTACAGCTTTAGGTCCCTAATCAAGTATGTTAAGGGCTCCTTGAAGCCCTAGTCTTCCATTTGGAACCTTTAAAAGTCCAATTATAAAGAATGGGGGCCTTAAAGTACCTAAATTTAGGTAACAATTTGAAAATATTTTTAAGTACTTTAAAAACATTTATCTCTTTAGGCCCTAACTTAGAGTATTGGCCCCCTTTGACTCTTGTGTTATAAAACACAAGAGTTAAACTTTTGGGGGGTGTCAAATATTATATATGTTAATCATTTTTTTATTTTTCTTTAAGTTTATTTTTGGTTAAGGAGGACTGCCACCCTCACCCTCAATGGCCAGTCTGCCCCTGTTTATGAAGTAGGAGTTATAGAGAGGGGAGAGGGTGTTAAGGGGGCTTACCAATCAAAAATATAAATATATATTGAAGAGGTTTATATATAGTTTATTATTTATTTATTTATTTAATAATCTCTTTTTCCAGAGCTGGTTACGTACCTGTTCATGAAGAATCTCTCCATAAGACTGGTTTAAGAGGTAGAAAAACATATTTATTTTGGACACTAATAACTCTGTTATGTTTACTTGCGTGGTCCAATACTATTCTCACCGTGATTATGTTTCGAGTACTTAGGATAGGACGAGGAATGGAAAGTATGGAAATTATTCCATCAGCAAATCTTGTTAAATTTAGTGGTATGACTGATTTAGGTAGAGTTTACAAACCTGATGGTCACATAGAGACTTTCAAAGATGAAAATTTTGAAATTAGTGGTATAAGAAGTCCTGTATCGATTGATATTGAAGATAATAAAGGTTTCATAAGAAATATGATGAATCTAGAACACAACGGAACAGAATTTAATGGATTACAATATTTTGAAATTGTAGATCCAAAAACTCATAAAACAATTTTTACTACAAGAACACCAGAATATAAATTTTTAGAAGGTGTTAGAAATTTAAATACAAGATCAGTAAAAACAAAAAGAATAACAAGTTCTTATGAAGACAAATTAATATTAAAAGCAGATTCTGTAGCAAGGCTTAAAGGCAACGAAGGATCAAACATCGAGGGAAGAAAAGTCTCTCTTGCTGCTGACCAAATGATGTATTTGCACAGTTTAAATGGAAGTATTTTATTAAAAGGTGAAACAGGTTTAGCTATTAAAAATATTCCAATAGTAACTAATACAGGTCATTCTTTAGTAGCTCAGTACAAAGTATGCATATGCATGCCTCATGGAAAAATATTTAGAGTACCAGAAACAACTGATTACAATTCACAAATAGCTTGTAATAAAGTTGATCAATCTATTATACATAATCCTTGCATGTAAAAATGTATATTGTCAACAAAATAAGGACTGAATAAAAATAATATTGAAAAAACAATCAAAATAATTATTAAGGGCTCAGCAAAACTATAAATGCTAAATTAAGGCCTATTTGTATATATCCTAAGATATGCAGAAGCCCTCACACAAGACCATAGTAGGATCTTTCATAGCATTTATGAATGAAAATGGCATATCACCTGCGATACGTTTTGCTTTGGAAAGATATAAGAGAAATGTGTCACTTTTACAATTAAATCTCAACAACAGAATCATCAGCTTTGTTACTAAAAGTTCACATTAAAAACATTTAGTTTAAGATTTCTCTTAGCCCAAGCTTGATAAAGCCTATAATTATACCCTCAAGAAATTTCTTGTTAAAAGATTAATATTATGTTGATGCTTTATTCGCCCTTCCCAAATCATATCAGTAGATAAATTAAAATTGTAAATATAATTGAGGTCAATCTCTTGTTTATTTTAACTTTCAGTTTTAATCTCAAAACCAAAGATCAAAGTTTGTATATTGTCAATATTACTTTATTATATGTATACAAAAAAAATTCAATGAATAATGTAATTTTCTCTCCGTCTTTAAGAAACTAGTTTGGATTAATAGCTTGCAGTTTAAAAAAATATGAATTTTATTACTCTATGATAGGCAAAGAAGTTCTACTTCATTCTTCATTAAGATTTTATTACTCACTTTAGAGTGTTCACTAATGTAATATATTGTTCATAACACTTTTAAAAACACTGATTTGTATTTAACAGTCTTGCATTTTAAATTAATGCAAGACTTCCATGACAAAGACAAAGGGAAGTTAAATAAATAAGAGATTTTCTTTTTTACTTTTCTTCATTCATACCGTAGGTATATAGGAAAAATATGGTTTGCAAAAAATTCCAAAACCGGGGTTTAACCTAAATTATCTGTTTTGGGTGTTTTTAAGACCTAAGTGATTTTCACAAAGTTGTCTATTTTCATATTTCATGCAAGTTTCATATCATCGTATTTATGCTAGAGAGTTAAAACTTGGTACAAAAATTAATCTTTGTAAAAAATAAAAAATTGTTGATCAATTTGAGATTGGGCACACATGTAGTTATATATAAGACCAACATATGTGCCAAATTTCGTCTTATGATCAGCATTAGTTCAGCTTTTATCGGATGGCTTGTATACGTCATAGAGGAATGTATAGTACTACCTACTACTACTATGTATAGTACCTAATCAGTGGTATACGTTTTTAAAAAATTCAAAAAATAATCAAATTGAGTTCAATTCTGTACAAATATATCCCTTTATGTAATAAATAAGTATAATAAGTTTAGTTTCAAAAGTATACTTTTGAAAAATAACAACTTTTGAACACTGCAAATGAAACATCTATGGTTTTAATGTATTTACTATTGGACGTTCAAAGTAAGTTTAAAGACGTTTTGCAGAATACATTTAGTGACTTATATAGTCTAAGGACAAGCGAAACAAGCTTGAAGTGGTGAGGATGAGTGTGCAAATCAGATGTGATGAGGAAAAGTTCCCAGGAACACTGTACCCGATTTTTTATCTAAGCTAATTGAACTTGTACTGAAAATGTATTAAATTACGGCTGAATCTATTCCACTATTATATAGGTAGATTAGAATAAATTTTTACAGGTATTTTAACAAATTGTAGATTAAAATAATTGTAGCAATAATAGTAAATAAATTATAAATTAATGTAAAAGATAATTATATCTAAGTATCAAGTTGTTTGTTTTTTTTTCAAAATGTATGTCCATGAGATCTAACAGAAAGCATTTCGCTACCAGCTACCAAACATACCGGTTTCCAACATCTTCCTTGATATCAATCTGTTGAGAGCTTTATATATGTAACGTTATCAAGCCCCAATATGGCCTAAAGTTGTTATACTCAATACAGTCATCATGGCTGCAAAAGATCAAATTTGAATCATAATAAAGTTTTAGTAGGAGTAGTTGAAGTATTATAGATATATGTCTTATTAGACCAAGAGCCCAGGGGTGTTTTGTTAATAAAAAGTGTAATGGCTGGAACTGGTCTCAATTTTTCGTAAATACCTTCCTTAACAAGGATCTGCAATTCTGCCGACTCGTATCGGATGGGTGTCCCAGGCAGAACGCACTTTAGGGGTCAAAGGTTCTGCTTGGGACACCCATCCGATACGAGTCGGCAAAATTGCAGATCCTTGTTCAGGAAGGTATTTACGAAAAATTGAGACCGGTTCCAGCCATTACACTGTTTGTTAACTTGGGTGGTAAATTTGACCTGTAAAGTGCGTTCTGCCTGGGACACCCATCCGATACGAGTCTGCAGAATTGCAGATCCTTGTTCAGGAAGGTATTTATGAAAAATTGAGACCGGTTCCAGCCATTACACTTTTTATTAACAAAACACCCCTGGGCTCTTGGTCTAATACCAATAGTGGGAAAACTGAAGGGAGATCAAAATTTTTTTATCATGGATATAGCATGGGAGCCGATCAAAATTATTAATTAATTTATTTATATTTACTTTCTTTGAGATAAATTAGTTAAAAATTAATTGACAATTGGTGCTACAATTTTTTTTTAATATTTCATAGATAAATACTTTGATTATTCTACAATTTTAATATAGAATCACGCCCTTGTAACAACAGACTTTGATTTGTTAATTTTTAAGCTGGTATCTACTGATAGCCTGGTTATATTTTATTAAGAATATAAAACACGGGTTTATAATAAACTGTAATTAAATTATTTGTTTAATATTGAACAAAAAGAAACAGTTCATACAACGGTTGGAAAATTTCATCTTAACAGTTATACTTGTTACAACTAATTTAATGCAATTAAAGAGTAATTTTGTGCAAACTAAAATGAATTAACAAAAATAGTATAAACACTATATTGTGATTTTAACCCTCTTATCAGTTGATTTAAAAACTCGTGACAACCCATTTAAAAGGTTTTTACAATGAAAGAGTGACTTTAGCGAGTTTAAACACCTTGAAATTGATTAAAATAAATCACAAAAAAATTTAAAGGTAAATCATCATAAATTAATAAACCCATATACATGTTATCACCTTGATTACCCTTTTGTTATCAATTCCTTATCAGTGATGGAGGCGCTGCTACCAAGGATGTTGAATAAAGGGGATGACGTACTAAGTCGAATTGCCATTCAACAAAGTGACCCCATCGAAAATCAAAACATAGAGAAGAATTCAACACGAAACACACGTCAAAAACCAACTGCACATGCTTGGTACGAACTGCGCATGCTTATGATCCTTAAACAAAAAAAAAGTATGAACAGCGCAGGTCTTAAAATTTAGAGGCAAACTTAACTCTCAATGGGTTTCCCATTGTTTTGCTTGGGAAGGTTATAAACAAATAGAAAAAAGTTCATACTTATTAACTGTTTTTTTTTTGTTAATATTGCTTAAAATTAACAACATTAAGGAAAATTAAGAACATTACAACCAAAATTGAATCTTGAAAACTAGCAAAACATTTCACTAGGCTAAAAAAAGACAAAATATTAACACATTTACTCTCTGCGAAAAGTAAACGGTAAAGCTTTAATTACTTTCACTAAAGTGGCTACCTAGAGTCCAAAATGTAAAATATAAGCACAAATGATTTGACAAGCACCAAATGTAACAATAACGAAAGCACTGAAGAAAGTTGAGAAGCAAACTCGACAACCCAAGAATTGTATAACAACTTAGCTACATAACCTGCGTTTGGCGCCTTTTATAATTATAACCTAAGGGAAGGTAAGTTTGCTCCTATTTCTCTATCTCATACAACTTCCATGGGGTCAGAAATATTCCTTGATGCGTCATCCCCTTTAGTCAACATCCTTGGCTGCTACAGACTTTGAATTGCGAATAAGCAACAAATAAGGGCCCTAAATTTTGCCTAGACCCAGGTTTATTTAGGGTAAGGGATCTTTTATGAGTACTTGACATTGAACAGGCTCAGAACCATCGGCTTAATGAGGCAGGCATACATTCTCACCATTACACCACAGGATCCTCTTATTGAATGGTTTATAATGTTGCATTTTTTTCTAATTTTAGCACATAATCATAAGATAGGTTATTCCCGCCTTAACAAAATAACATCAAATTTAAATAATACTTTATTACAAATAAAATGTTAGGGTTTATATTTCCCTAGAGACACATAATATAGTAATCACACAGAATTATAAAATAGTTAAATCGACTACTGAGGTAATTATGTAGCCAGCTATTTCACAAAAATATTTGCACATACAGAGCACGAGATTAAGAAGAATTCTTCTATAACTTAAACTAAATATATTAAGGAAGGTAATCAAGAAAATTACTTCAGTTTAAGTAAGACTTATTTTAATCTTATTAAAAAATAAATAAGCATTATTTAATCACAAGTAATGTTATTGAATACTGCCTTTAAATGCATCTAAAATAAATCGACAAAACATTAATCAAATCTAAACAAAGAAATTAATAAAATGAAGATGAAAAAATTAATATTTTTTTAAGTTCATAAGAAATATGTTTGTTTCTAAAGGTGATAGTAAAGAAAAGCAACATTAAAATATAAAAAAGGATGAAAAATGACAACAAGAAAATAGAGTATTAAGTAAACTTGAGAGGAATATAAACAAAATCAAGTGTTAATTTAGTGATTTTACCTCCCTAACTGATAATGAGGTATTATTAAGACTAAGAAATTATATTTTTTATTAAATATTAATTAATAATATGATATATATATATATATATATATATATATATATATATATATATATATATATATATATATATGTATGTATGTATAAAACTATTTAATAAAACTATTTAAAACTATTATTTAATAAAAAATGAATCCAACATTTCCTTTACACTCTTAAAGTTAGTGCAGTAATAATAATAGCTTTGGTCCTGATCAGTTAACAGACCACTAGAAGGGATGTAATGAGTATGGTTTATTTGACCCCATATCTTGAGATCAACCATCTAAATCTTTCCTAACAGATTTTTGACAGGGTAGCAATCAAACTATCATTTGAATGCTCAACATTAAAAAAAAAGTAATAAATTGAAAAAGTCGGAGAGAATTATTCAGCTTCCATGTGTTCATCAGCTTGTTCAGACTCCATATCGTCCAAATTTTCTTTAGATTCTGGTGGTTTTTCATAGGCTTTGTCAAGTGGAGTAATGACTACACCGTTCCAGTGACTTGTTTCAGTAATGAGAGCTACAAAACAACAAAAATGTATAAGAATGACGTAGCATATGTGGAGAAGATAAGAGGTACGAAAGTGTTTACACAGAGTATATTTTCTAAAAACTAATCTGACTTTCAAACATTTTCAGAGTCTAAAGAAGAACTAGAGACAAAGATAAATAAAATATTAAATATTTAAAATAAAAAGTAAAACTAACCGGAGAGAAGAGAATTATGTTGTTGATGAGTCTTTGGATAGCATGACTAAGACTGAATTCAAATTAATTCTACAAGTCAGTAGTGGAGGAGCTCTGTTAACTAGCTTCTTTAGCATCAAGATTTTTAACCAAGAGTTTTTTTCTGTGTTTACCAACATATACAGGCAAGACATAGTAATCCAGACCATAAAGCAAGCTTCTTACACATGTTACCTAAAGAGTGTAAAATGGACACTCAAGATACTAAGGGCTCAAAAAATGTTACGTGATCTTAATGCTTAAGGTGCTAGGCCATTATTAACCAGGATGCTAGTTAACAGAGCTCCCCCACTACAGACTCGTAAAATTAATTTGAATTCAGTCGCAGTCATGCTCTCCGAAGACTCAACAACCTCATAATTTTCTTCTCTATGGTTATTTTTATGTTGATTATCCATTAGTTATGATCATTTTCTTCTCTACATTTTATTTTAGCTTTGTGACATGTAAATTTAAATTGTTATTTTTTATGATTTTTAATATGTATATTTTTTTCTCTAGTTTTTTATACTTTTTGTTTTTAGCCTCTCAAGATGCCTAATTGCATAGATGGTCGGCTTAGATTATAATAAATATACTCTGTAGAGAGACTTATTTGTATCTTTTATTGAAATATATTAGTTTTATTTTGAAGATTCACAAAACTTTATGGTAATCACAAAGAATCAGTGATAATTATTTCAATATTAAAGGTAATATTTCTTTTTTTCACAATTCAATGTTTATCTTCAGGAAAATTGCTGATTTTTTTCTCAAAATATGTTAACCATACTTAGTCTTTTATTATTTGTTTCTTCATTGCATGTAAGATTATTTCAACCCTCAATATTGAAAAATTCTTTGAATAAAGAAAAAAATCTCTAAAAAAAGACCCATAGTGTCCTATCATAAGAACCATAATTAAATAAGAAATCACATTAAAGAAACTAGAGGCTGACAAACATAATATGAACCTTGGGTGTATAAAATACAATATTATAAAATCTAACGTATCCATGGCAGAGTATTCATTTTTTTTACATCCCAATAAGAAATTTAGACCTTTTCAGAAAAAAAAATAACTGTACAAATAGTGAACGATTTAACGTCCTTGGCTATGAACCACCCTTCATCCACCCACCGTCAAAGAAATGTTCTCCATACCAAAAAGGAAGAGCAAAATAACGAAAACTGAGCAATAACTCATTGAAAAACAAAACAAACAGAAGAGCAAAGGAAGATCTAAACTAATGTAAAGAAAACAGATTTCAACAATGTTTAAATCAAACACTATAGATACTTAAATAGTAAGACTGTCCACTCAATGGTGGGAATATTTGGATTCCGATCTACGCTAGCGCTGCGGCGGACCCACTTTTTTACTGAGTAGGCGTGGCTTAATTTCCTGCTTTTTGCCTACATTTCATTTGTAATTAACTTTTTCATATTTTCTATTCAAACTTCTAACTAGCTAAAGCGTGGTCATCGTCATCTTTAAACTTCCACAGAACCCATCTGATGGCAAAATAAGTTTACATTTAATTCAATTTATTTAATAATTTAATCAGGTAGTAATGAACATTAGTGCCTAAATTATACACGTGTTAGAAGATAGATTTTGACACTTAATGCAGTCTGAAATAATTTAAAAACGTTTTTTAAATTTAGACGCCCATATGTTATTACCTAGATTATATTGATTAAATTATTAAATAATTGAATGAAATGTAAACTTACCAGTCATCAGTAGCGTTATGTTGAAGTTTAAAAAACTGTTTATTACTATAAGGTTTTGAATTTTTGTAATATAGAACATGACAATGGCAAACCATTTTTATTAGGTTAAAATAATAAGAAACAAAAATAAAAATAATTTTATTTTTACAATAAATACAGCTGCCATAACCAATAGTTGCCATGGTTTACATAAATTTAAAGTTAAAATGTAATTGGTAATTTTTGGAAAGCTATTGGGGTTAGTTCATGAGTAGTCCACACAGCACTGATTCCCAGTAGCTTGAGGTAATCAAATCCAAACTTTTCCTCATTTAAGTTACCCCCCCCCCCTTGAACCTGACTGTAACTCCCTATTTTCAAACGACACTAGCACCCTCCTCATTAGGTCATGTTATATTTGTCAGCCTCAAACCTTTTCTTAAGAAATTACATAAAAAAATGTGAATGTAATTACTCACTGTTATTTCCTTCGAGAATTGGTTTAAATCCAGCAATATTTAATATCCTGACAAGAGTTTGAGCAGTTTGACAAACAGTATCCTGTTGTTCTAAAGTCATTGAAGTATGGACTCGAACACCACTAGGCTCAAATGGATCTGCAATGCCTGTAAAAATGTTAGTTGCAATATTTATTCATTTAAAATTAGTTTGAATAGACGGGGAAATATTAAAATAGGAAGGAAAAATAAATAAAATCAACTCCTAAACCCTTTCATAAGAAATAAAAGTAAGTAATATTTGTTATTGCTTAATATAAAGCTATTTAGGCAGTTTACAAATGTGAAATAATGGCAAGTAAAAAGCAAGAGGTCTTCAGATCTTTTGGCCTCTCAGCGGCAAAGTGCCAATATAAGCGAATTTTCAAATGTATTAGTAAAAAAACCTTGTCTTGTTTACATTATGTTATATATGTCAATCTATAAACCGGAACTAATACTGATACCATAATGTAACTCCGTATTTTGTTCATCATACGTAATAGAACATGTGTAAAAATGTTCAGCCCAATCTTCACACTTTTTGAAAATTTGTGATTTTTTGAAATGTTAGTGGGGTCATTAATGAGGGTTAATGAAAACACATATATTTCATAACCAATAGGATTCGGGACATTAACAAGGTTGATTTTTTTTACTGTTTTTTATTTTGATCTGAGAAAGTGTTAAAGTCATCATGGCCTATAGGAAAACGTCTAGGAACAAAAAGCTCATACATACATACACACACACACACACACACACACACACACACACACACACACAGATATATATATATATATATAAATAAATTCTTGATCAGTGGGGGTCCCCCCATGACCCTAACCTTATTAGCTCATTTTTTTTGAAAATTCGTTAAATACAAGTTAAAAAATTGTTATAACAGAAAAATATAAATCTATTTTAAAAACTATGATTTCTTATTTTTGTTAGTTAATTGAATTTTAAAGAAAAAATTAATTTAAATTGAATTAAAATGATTTTTTCCTTAATAACCACCTAAATAATAAACCATTCATAAAAATCTCATACTGAATATCAAGTTAATATTTTTTTAATCTACACTTACTTGAAGATCCAGGAAGGAAAAGTCCAGAGGCAAGAAGCTGAAGAACTCTTCTAAATGCAACATTTACAGGAAGTGCCTGCCTACTAGGATTATTCATGATTGAACTGTGAGCCTGACAGAAAATAAACAAAGTTAGTTATTGATTAGGCTACAGGTAACCTATATTTAAAAAAAATATGATAATTAATTACTAACGAGTCTGGCAGCTCAGTGGTAGAGCACTCGCCTTTCAACCGGAGGTTAAGGGTTCTAATCCAGCTGGGGAAGGACCTTAGGAGATTATCCTTTGCACTCTACACTGGTCATGAATTCTAGGCTGTCTCACCCAGCCAGGGTTTTACATGGTCCTCTTGGCTTAGTAAATAAAAGTGAAGCCAAGCTACAAATAACATAAGTAACTAGAAACGAAGTACTCGGTTCTTGAAGACCGACTTCTTCAAGTAGCGCAGCAGAACTTTGACTTTCAGGTCAGGGCTTAATAATGTGTTTGTGCACACTGGTGTCAGGGTTGCTAGAGTTCTCTGTTGGGGGGCGCTGGACTAGCTAGAGTCTAGTGATGCTAGAGGAGCTGGTGAGAATGGTAAAACGAGGGCAGGCCAAGTGAGACTAATGTGATCAGAGGAGCTAGTAAGACTAGATGAACTAAGCACACAGTGAACTTGTAGTCGGCGCTAGCCAACTCTAAAGTCTATCTAAAGTCTAGATATAGAGTGTGTTTCCTAGATAATTAAATGCGTACATACTCTAAGATGAATGAGTTGAGTGCGAAGGGGAAATGCTAATATGGCCCTACTGGTTTAAAAAATAATGACATTTTTACTAGAACCTTTTCTAAAATCTTAATTATCTATCTTAAACTTATCTTAATTTCATATTAAAATCTTTTAAGTACTCAGTAACTTCCTCAAAGAAGTTAAAGCTGTGTTTCCAAGAGTGAACAGATCAATCTAAAGAGATGAGAGTAATGACAGAGATTTTATCCCCAACACAGAGTCATATAAGCAAACCCACATTGATCTGTTTTTAGATTAATGAGATGATAACCTCAGGGGATTTGTTATGACTTTTTAACTCATAAGAACTTCTATCCCAGTAATGCTGATTACATCATATACTGTTATTACCAGGTGTATTGTTTGATTTTGCATTGTACATAAAAATATTGTGTTTGTCAAATTTTAATTCAGTTTTAGTTCCACAAGAAATGCTTTTTAACAAACAAGTAAAAATTAAAATGATTTTAGACAAGATTAAAAAGATACAGAAAAACTCGTTAAAAGTAACCAAAAAATAGATCATCAACATCAGAATAATCATGAACATTAGAACGTCAAATTATATTTTTAAACATATTCTTCATTGGCATCAGTACAACAATTATTTATTCATATAAACTACAACATTTTTTCAGTTATAAATCAAAATAAAAGTCACAACTACACATGTAACTTTTTAAGTTTTAACAAGGTTTCTTTAAAAGTCTATACATTTTTGTGTTAATAAAAGAATAAATAGTTTCATTTCTTTACATTTATTTTAGGTATAAATTATTTTTTTGACCTTAAAAATTCCATCCCAAAAACTTTAAAAAGTTTTGAAAACTAGATTATTGGTTTTAGTATACTTAAAAAACCCTGAAAATGGCCCAACAGAGAGTAGACCTGAATTAAGCTTTTTTTAATACGCTGGTTTTAATCTATGCCACATTGAGAAATATCACCTCCTCCTACTGACCAACACTTGGAATAACCTCATCACACCACTCCCACAAACTTACCCAAAATAAAAAACTACTTTACTACCATTAATAAAAATGTATCTCTATAAACCATCTTTATTAGCAGAGAATAAGTATTTAAGTAAAATACTAATAAGCGATAAAGCACTCACAAGTAGATCCAATATCCAAGGATTTAGAGATTCAAATCCTTCAAAACGATTCTTCAAATCTCTTAGAAGACGTATGAGAACTTTTACAGAAGAATGCTGAGCATTTTCTTCAAACCATCGG
This sequence comes from Microvelia longipes, assembly GCA_018340805.1. NCBI lineage: Eukaryota > Metazoa > Arthropoda > Insecta > Hemiptera > Veliidae > Microvelia > Microvelia longipes. The sequence continues at coordinate 15,414,384 of JACMZG010001870.1, read as the reverse complement.
CTGAAAAAAAATACAGTACATGAGAAACTAGATTCTTACTACATAAGAATATTGTTACTTGCCTTGTTTTTCAAGTGTTGTTAAGTACATATGAACTAGATTCTTACTACATAAGAATACATGACCTGTTTCTAAGTGTTGTTAAGTACATATGAAACTAGATTCTTACTACATAAGAATATTGTTACATGACCTGTTTCTAAGTAAGTACATATGAACTGTTGTTACATGACCTAAGTGTTGTTAAGTACATATGAAACTAGATTCTTACTACGTAAGAATATTGTTACATGACCTGTTTCTTAAGTGTTGTTAAGTACATATGAAACAAGATTCTTACTACGTAAGAATATTGTTACTTGACATGTTTCTTAAGTTTTGTTAAGTACATATGAAACTAGATTCTTACTACATAAGAATATTGTTACATGACCTGTTTCTTAAGTGTTGTTAAGTACATATGAAACTAGATTCTTACTACGTAAGAATATTTTACATGACCTGTTTAAGTGTTGTTAAGTACATATGAAACTAGATTCTTACTACGTAAGAATATTGTTACATGACCTGTTTCTTAAGTGTTGTTAAGTACATATGAAACTAGATTCTTACTACGTAAGAATATTGTTACATGACCTGTTTCTTAAGTGTTGTTAAGTACATATGAAACTAGATTCTTACTACGTAAGAATATTGTTACATGACCTGTTTCTTAATTTTTGTTAAGTACATATAAAACTATATTCTTACTATGTAAGAATATTGTTACTTGACATGTTTCTTAAGTTTTGTTAAGTACATATGAAACTAAATTCTTACTATGTAAGAATATTGTTACTTGACATGTTTCTTAAGTTTTGTTAAGTACATATGAAACTAAATTCTTACTATGTAAGAATATTGTTACTTGACATGTTTCTTAAGTGTTGTTAAGTACATATGAAACTATATTCTTACTATGTAAGAATATTGTTACTTGACATGTTTCTTAAGTTTTGTTAAGTACATGTGAAACTAGATTCTTATAAAGTAAAATATTGTTACTTGATCTGTTTCTCAAGTGTTGTTAAGTACATGTGAAACTAGATTCTTACTATGTAAGAATATTGTTACTTGACCTGTTTCTAAAGTGTTGCTAAGTACATATGAAACTAGATTTTTTTTTCTAAGTGAGAATATTGTTACTTAACTTGATTCTTAAGTGTTGTTAAGTACATATTAAACTAGGTTCTTACTAAGTAAGAATATTGTTACTTGACCAGTTTCTTACATGTGAAACAAGATTCTTACGACATAAGAACCTTGTTTAATATGTACTTAACAACACTTAAGAAACAGGTCAAGTAAAGATTATTTAAATGTTTAATATGAAACCATCATTCCTAATTTTTAGTTTTCCAGTAAAACATAATGATCTTGCAGTAGCTTCGAGGTCACTGAAAAGAAATCACTTAGAAAATACTATGAAATAAAAGAAGAAAAAGAAAGTTTTTTAACAGAGTGTATATTATAGATGTAAAACAAATTGATAGTATGATATTAGTTTGCTATTGGTAAGGTTGAGAACTACACCAAGAAAGAACATTTAGAAAAAAACTGTAGTTCATGGAGGAGTAATTTTAAATAGCCTAAAATGTTTAAAATTCTGATATTTGAAAATGAGACATCCTTTAAAGATAAATTGTGATGTTACACATGATACACATTAGTATCATATAGTAGGGATTTTAAGTTCTAAGATGTATTTATTTCCTTATAGACCTCTTGTTTAATTTTATAAAACTAACCTGTGCCTAATAGCTGCCAGATGCCGTTGTAAAATTTTATAATCTAAATGTAATTCAGCATCAAGTTTACGAAGATTTTGATGAACAGTTGTTATAAGAACTCTCACGGTAGCTTCAGGGGTTATTATGTCAAACCCTTCTGTGTTCACACTAAGTGATATACCTGAGGAAAATCAAACAAATTAATAACTACAGTCTATCGTTTAGTTTAAAAGTCCCTAAGGTCATAAGTATTTCGGGGATTGACCAATCAGAGAAGCTGCTGCCAACCTCTCACTTAAAAAGAGAAAAAAATCCCTACCACAATAACCACTGTAGGGAAAAAACCTTCTTCACGGTAATCGTTCACTTTGTTTGTGGTTCTTCTTTGGATTACATCTTTTTTTAAAACTACTTACAAATTAATCTTAAAAATGATATTTTAAAATAAAACTATACAAAAGAAATGTAAAAAAAACATCGCCAAGAAAATACGGTTACATAAACTGATTTGTTTACATAGTTTTTTCCCGCTCCCTTCTTGCAGGGATTTTTTTGAACTATTACTTGAAACTAATAGCATATGATTTTATTAATAAAAGTTATTATTTAACAAAAGTTAAACTATTCACAGTTATATTATTCATGCTTAAATGTTTACAGATTAAGAAGCTACCAAAGTTAATCTTTACAGGTAGTATATAGTAAGTTAAAAAAATATATTAAATTCTTTAAATCAAATTTAATTGTAAATGAAATAAAGGAAAGCATAATAACTTAAGTTCACCTCTTGAATCTTTCGGGTTGGCTTTACGTAATTCTTCAAGAACTTTATTCCCAAGGACACCAACACATTCCTTGGTAGGTAAAGTTTTTAAAATGACAACAATATCAGCCACATTCTTGCCAGCAATCATAGTTCCTTTCTTAAAAGATCCAACTTGTCGAGACTCGTCAACCTGAGAACAATATGTGGAAACATATTGTAAAAAACTAACGTTCTTACAAAAGATTAAGATTTTTTCTGCAATTCATTTTTATCTAGTTTTAACAAAATTTCTTTTAATGAAATAAAAGAAAAGTCCACTAATGAAGTGGTTCACATAGTGAGCCGAAAGTAAGATTTTTATAATCTTATACTACAGCTGTCTGTAGGTTACTACAGCTGTCTGGGTCAAGTGATAATTAGTATAATCTAAACGAGGTTCCATTCACAATTCTGACAAGCGAGACGGAAGCGTAAAATTATAGTTCTCACATATTCACTGAAGACCTAGGTCATTTAATACCTAGCAAGTGATTTTTATTTTTTTTAAACTTTATTTTGTCTTTTAATTTTTTTATTTACTTTTTTCTTTTAATCTATGCGACTTTTTATTTTTTAGATTTGCTAAGTCCTATTTATTGTTTGTTTTATTTAGGCCTGAAGATGACCTTTGTAGGTTGAAAGCCGGTTTGCTATTTAAATATATTTTGTGGAGAGACTGATGCTTTTTTATTAAGATTTAGTCCCCTTGTGCTGCCTTATTCATAGTATTTATGGTAAAATATTATTCTACTATCAAAAGTAGGGGGTAATAATTTATTTTGAGGTTTTTGATTACACAATCCAATTTTTCTTAAAAAAAATAATATTTTTATAAAGAATAACATTTTGTCAAGTTATCAAAATTAGACCTAGCTCTCTCTTGGCCACTTTTTAAAGAAGTGAACTTTTTGGGTACATGGTTCAAAATTTGAGTGTTCAATTTAACAGAATCAAAAGTTTTTATGAAGACTTTTATCTTCATAAAACGATCCATAGCAAGCAAACAACAAACTTTGGACAAAAATCAATCTTGGGGGAGGGGGACAAGAACCCTATTGAAAACTAAGTAGTGGAGTGAGCAAAATTTTTTAAATATCTGTAAAATGAAGGGTAAGACTGTGAGAAGTCTTCATTTGTGTCTCATGGGGAGCTGAATCAAATAAAACTGGTCTGGGGTCAATAAAACCTTAATAAGTGACCAAAAAGTTTAAACAACTGTGGTAAATAACTAGAAAACTTAAAATCCAGTTCAGGATCCATCTGACCACTAAAACCAGTTCCCAAGTTCAAATGTAGGTACCAGGGATGATTTTTATAATCACATTTACATTATATAAGTTAATAACTACAAAATAATTCTGGCATAGGGGTCCTCAATCAGCGTGAATTTCTAAAAAAATCAGTAACCAGCTGAACAAAGGTAACTAGCTAGTAAGCTACCTCATGGGAACGTATTCAAGTTCCGGCCACAAATCTTTTGCTTATCAACCTATCCTTTACTATAGGATTTTTCATGTAAACAGACTTTTATTAATGGTAAATGATATTTAAGAGTTTATTTCTTTTGAAATGAATATAAGAACATAGAATTTCACTAAAACACATACAATGTTGCCTTAACTGAAAAATTTGCCTTGAATAACAACTTTTTAATTCTTTAAATTACTGTATTTGGCCTGACTAAATGAGTACACCTAGGGTCAATAAAAAATTTGTTATTCCAGTGCAATCCTGTGTCTTAAAAAATATGTGACATATCATATACAATGGTGACTAAAGTACACCACATGGCTAAAATCAGAAGACAGTGCGGGAAAATAATGCAAGGGAGCCAATGAGGTTAATTTTCACACCAATAAAACTTTGATTAATTTATTTTAAGTATTCTGAAATTTTAACAAGTCTAAGGTTTCATGACAAACAAAGCTAAGTTACTATATACTCTTCAATACATCAATACATAAATATTTAATAAAGGTATATAAAATTACTTACACAAACATCAAAATTTCCAGGTGCCACTATTAGGTTGTCAAAAATTTGTTGTATCTTAGTGACTAAGTTAAGGACAGCAGCAGCTTCTTGGGAAGACGGAGTCAGATCGGTATTTCTTTTAATTAAAGCCTAAGGAAGAACAATTAGATAATTAATTTAATTATAATACAAAAACATGGGGTTCAAATTTGTTGTGCAAGTGTGTACCTCAGTAAAAGAAGACTACAAGACTTGCAAATATTTAACAAAGTCTAAAACGTGGTTCAAAATTGTATTTAATATACTTCATCTAAGTATTTCTTAAATTGGTTATAATAATAATAAAACTTTATTTGTAAAAAATGCATGGATTTTTTAAAATATTAAAATTTATGGTTAGCTTATTTTTAAAAAGCAAGTTCTTAAAAGTATTCGAAACATTTCCATACAATGATACATTTACATCTTTAGTTCCTTATTTTCATTATTTAATTCTTATCTTGGCACCATATCGTAAAATAGTCGCATATTGTAGGAAAAGGTTTGTTTAGTTAAAACTTGCAAAAAGTAATTACCTGAGTAAAAGTTTCATCATTAAGAGCAGGCTTAACTCTAGGAAATGCAGGCTCACATAAAACCATGTCAAAAGGATGTCTTGGAATAAACTTGGTGATTTTAGGATAAGGACCAATAATACCCCTTGGAATTGAGCGAGGTGGTCCACGTCCTCTGCCTCTAGCCATTTCTTGAACCAATAATTAAACAGTTTAATAATAAGGAACACAATATATACTTAATCTATAGTTATAATTTATAACAGACACAACCATCTCCTTAACTTATTGCAGTATTTTTAAAGTAAAACATATTCACTCAACAGGTGAGCTACTTTCTTGAAAAGCTGAAGCATTTCACTTAATCTGGATTTTCAAGCACCGACCTAGAGCTCAATCTATTCTCTTTTAATACAATAAAAAACAGACAACAACATAACCTTGCAAATGATTATGTGATTGTTAAAATGCGTACGTGAGATATACTCTCGCCAGGAAAGCTTAAAAGAAAATTTTTATCCTTACTACCCCCTAATAATTATTTAAGTGACATTTTATTTTCCTTAATTAATTAATTAATGATTTTTTTTTCTTGAAGAATAACAATTGCATTCATTCTATGGAAAATGGTCAAATAATATAAATACCTACACATAATAACAGAGAAAAAAGAAATAAATGACATATAAAAAAAACGAAACATATAAATACCACATGACAAATCAACACATATTTTTGGCTAAGGACTTTTTTCTATCTAAAAATTTATTGTACGTATAATAAGGATTTTGTACAAATGAATTTTTAATGTTCTGCTTAAACTGCTTAGCAGAAAGTCCTAGTATATACTTAATTAAGGAATGGAAAATTTTTATTTCAAGCACACTATGACGGACCTCAGACTTAATCTATGCTGTCGGATGCTGATGATCTGCTTTTCCTTTGTATTGTATTTGGGCACTATTTTATTCAGCAATAGTTGGGCAAAGTTGTTTTTATACTAGTTAGTAAGCTAAAAATAAATAAATAAACTATGGTCATAATTTCTAGTTTTTTTTTATTGGGACACATTTTTCATCATACTTAGAACCGGTTATAAGTCGTACAATCTTTTTTTGAGTAGAGTCAAATTGGTATGTCCCCACATTACTATTCTGTAGCTCAAATCTACTTTCTGAACATAAATACATATAAAAAAAAAAATTCTTCCAATATCTAGTATTACTTCAAAGAATTTTATTGGTTTTTGTTTTAAATTAAGTTTTAAGCTTAGAATTGTTAAGTTTATCCTGATCATTTAAAAAGTGGTACGTCAAATATGATTATCTCTCATACGCTAGTCAACTCAGGAGTAGACTATATAGATTCCCCAATTTTAGCCTATGCGAATATATTCCCTCTGAATGATTCATTCGAGTATTTCGCAACTCAAATATGATCTGAAGATTTAATATGCTCTAAGCCCCTAGCAAATGTTCATTAAGAAAATTCTGGCTCTATTCTATCAATTCAGAAAAATAGAACTTGATTAAAGTGATGTAAAAATGAGGGGTCGCATAGAGACAGTGTTCCGACTCACACCCTTTACATTGTCCTGAGCAAATTTTATCACTTTTAGTTTCTCCGAATATCTGCATTGCAGCTCCACATAACCTACCATCATAGAGATATTTTAATGGAATGGGCATAGCCTAACTCAAAACATTCAAAGGTCTGAACTATTATTTAGGGGCATTCAGAGACTCTGTGTAACCTCATTGAAACCTTCAGGAATGGAAAACGGTTTCAATGAATTAATTATTAGGCTTCCTAGGGATTTAATGTGTTTTGATTTGATTTTAAATGTTCTACAATAGACGTTACTGCATTTTGTTCTGTTTACTTGATTATATTAATAGTTGAAGGTGGTCAGTTTCCGGTGTTTTAAAATGTAACCAATGGTGATATATCTCTATGCCTGCCACCCTGCATTTTTCACCAGCTATAACCACCGAACTTGCAGGAACAAGTGTCGCTGACTTGGGGCATAGTAGTTGAACTAGACTCCTCTTGATTAAAGGCTGGTCCATCTCACCCATAGGGGAAAAAGGTGAGAGTCAGAACACTGTATCTACCGTCGGCCCCTCATTTTAACATCACTTTAGCTTGACCTTTATATCATAACCTTGAGTTGTTAAAGCAGGTTCGCACTCGGACAGAAGAAGTACCTATATTTTGATCAAATAATACTAAGATAGAATTAAAATATATTAAAAATTACTATGCCCCACAGTAATCAATCAAAGTAACAAGTACTAATACAGCAAATAACCAATTTAAACAGTGAACCGGTGCATTGTAGAGCCAGAAAAAAACACAATGGCAAGACCATATTCACGCAGAAAGAAGCACATAAAACTCTAGAATACTTTCGAAATAATTTTAGTCGATTTCTTACCTATTTAATGTTTTATTAAAAGTCAAAGCTAAATATAATACTGATTAAAAATCTTAAGAAATAGCAAACAAATTACACAAGAAAATAATAAACGCTTGACTTCTTCTTGTTTTTCTTTAATAAATCAATAAACAGTAGGACCATCATATATTTTTGTTTTGTCGGGTTTACCTAAACATAGACCTAGTTCCTGTTAGTTCAACAGAAAATCCACCGGTTGATTGAACTTAGTATATCGCTTTGGGTTCAGTCAGTCCGTAAGAATTCAGTTTTCGCTGGTCCATTGATATTTATACTAAACTATTATTAATAATCTATGTCATAATGGTTTACTATGAGCTAAATACACGACAATATACTAGAATGGACCAAGTAAGTGTTTCAGTGAAAGAAATGCCGGTCTGCCAAGTTCAGGTAGTCAGTAAGTAAGTAAGTTGGGCCCATTCAGTCAGCTTGTCTTGAAATTAGAATTGTCAAGCCTACCCGGACCGTGAATTAGGCAGTCTCCGTCTCCATTTCATACGTCTTTTGTCATAGAGAAGAAAAGTTGATGAAGAAAAAACTTGATGTCTCAAGTTAAATTAAATTTTTAGCGTTTTGTATCGTACCAGAAGTTACAAAACACGCCAGTAGAATGCGCTTTCAAATAAAACATGTTCGTGGAAGAAAAAAAAATAATAAAAAAAACAAGATGGAGATCAAGTCTTCAGTGACTCATGGATAGGTAGTTTTTTAGTGACAAGTTTTTTAATTATTTATTTATTTTGTGTACATTTACTCGAGTTAAATAATGGCCAAGACTTACGATTATTTATTTAAATTATTGCTCATAGGTGATTCGGGTGTCGGTAAAACATGTGTCTTATTTAGATTTTCTGAAGATGCGTTTAACACAACCTTCATATCAACAATAGGTAAATAAATAACACATTTTCTCTCTTTGTTTCATGGCTTTTCGCTGTATTTGTAATATTTCTTCACTATTGCTCATAAAAGATCACTTTGAACCAAAACCAAGTACTTCTAATGGTTTGTATCATTCATAATGAGTAAATGTGCGGCTGTTCTCAGTACAGACAGATACTGTGACCTCTAAGATGAATCTTCTCTACTATAATTATACCCAAGTTCTCTGATAACTGCCTTGTTAATTAAGAGCCACTCTCTTCACTACTGGAACCACCCAATTTCTTATGATGTCTCTTATACTATCCAAAAACCAACTTAATATAAATACATTAAGATGTACTTATTGAAAAATTTTAGTGTACCTCATATATTTCATTTTTTTAGGGTTGAACCTATAGGGTAATTTTAGCGTTTCTACTCTCCAGAATACCACTCAACTGAGAATTCTTAGAATTTATGCACTCAGTGCACCAGGGAAGACTTCGGTACTTCTACCCTTTCCTTTACAAGACTGCACCTCTGACCAGTCTACAGTTTGTCTAGTATATTTTTTCTAGTCCTACCAACTAACTCTGATCTCATTAGTCTCATCTAGCTCGCCAGTCTATGAGTTTTTACCAATCTTACCAGTTCCTCTGGTCTCAACAGATACTTGTTATACTTACTGTTCTGTCCAATCTGGTACAGCCCAGCAGAGAGAGACGCCGTTTGCAACCCTAAAGTTAGTATGCATTAACCCATTCCCATAGCCCTGACCTGAAAGCCAAAGTTCCGTAGATTTTTTAAGGAGGCATCCTCTAGATCTGAAGACATCATCCCTAAATCTCCTTCGCTAGTCGTGTGACCACAGACACCCCTAAATCTGGGTCTCCACTTTCACAGTGCTAGGTCCCTCTATAACCCTCTACTAGCCCGCAGAACTTAGTCTTTACATGAGCTGGAGACAACAGAAACATGGATCAGACTTTTAACAGCCAAAGGAAACCTCGTAAAACCTAAGCTGGGTTGGCTGGCCCTGAATTCAAGACCTCCCTGGAGAACAGTGCAAGGGATAACCTTACATAAGGTCCTCCCCCATCTGGATTTGAACCCTTAACCTCGGGGTCAGTCCTCGGTCAAATATTTTATCAAAAATTATTCATAATATATTATTTCTGTAAACAAGGATTTGATTCAGTTATTAGTAACATTGGATTGTTTGACTTGTTATTTCCAGATGGGTACATTACCAAGAAATATCCTTGTCAAATAAATTCCTTTTTTCTGGTAGACTTATTGACTTAGAAACATCTATTTCCTTGAATACATCTTTGTTAATATGTCCTCCCTTCTGTTCATAACCTAAACTATTTCCACATGTGAACCCTGCAGTATACCTGCAAAACTGAGTTTTGACTCGTGCTGTGCTTAAAGTCATTTTATTCTTTATAATTTTAATGAAACAGTTATTTTTTTTATCTAAAAAATAAACATTGTTATTACTTTTGTTTGTGCTGTATCTATTTTTTTAAAGTTTTTCTTTTAGTTTATATTAGTTCAATTTTTTTATATTTCTATTTTTGTGAAGTTTATTTCTTAATATTCTTGGCGTTCCCAATCTGAATGGTATAGTATTATCTTGATCAGTTTATTTTATTATCTTAATGCAATTGTTCTGATATGTTATACATTATTTCTGTTCTCTTAGTTTATTCTAAATAAGTAGTATTTAACAAGTAGACCCCTACTTAAATTAAATGAATTTAATCTATTTATTATGGCCTCCGTGGCCGAGGTCGTTAGTCTTATATTATTATTATAGAGCGCTAGTCTTATTATTTTTATAATCTATTTATTACCTTTCAAAACAATTACATTACAATATAATAAACTAAACAAGATAATACTTTGTCATTCTGATCAGGGTTGGTCTATTAAAAAATAGACTATTTAAATATAACATTGACCATAAAAAATTAAGTTTATATAAGGGAAAATATTTGCACTGCCACTTGAGGTTGATTCATCCTGATGAGCCTCATGACAGTTCTTTAGAATTTCATAATTATTTACTCTGTTACTTCATGGGATAGCTAACATATAAACTTGCATAATTAGTGTTTAAATTATTTTTGTAAAAATTATTTCATAAAGTATCATTATTTTTTACAGGAATCGATTTCAAAATTAGAACAATTGAATTAGATGGTAAGAAAATCAAACTTCAGATATGGGACACAGCGGGGCAAGAAAGATTCCGTACCATAACCACTGCTTACTACCGTGGAGCTATGGGTATTATGCTTGTGTATGATATTACAAGCGAAAAAAGTTTTTATAATATTAAAAATTGGATTAGAAATATAGAAGAAAATGCATCGTCAGATGTTGAAAAAATGTTACTTGGAAATAAATGTGAACTCAATGATAAAAGACAGGTATGTTTTAAAAGTCTCCTACATTTTGTATTTAGTCTCATTTTTGTATACTAAACAGAAGCTAAAATTCCTTTGATGTGTTTAAAATATTAGTTACTTTAGAGTACTTTACTAATTATGACCATCTTCAATGAAATAGATATTTTTATCACAACAAAATGTATTTAAGTATTTCCTTTTTTTTTAATTTTGTAAAAATTTATACAGGAATTAGATATGATCTCTTTTCTAGGTAAGAAAATATTCAAGGGATTTCTAAGTTTTGTAAACCTTCTAAAAGGGTGGTATTCCTGTCTTAATACTTATGTTTGGTAAAATAGCTATATGGTATAATTTCTAAAATAATTAATGTTTTAATTATATTATATATATATATATATATATATATATATATATATATATCATGCATACATAAATAATTTTAAATAATTTTATAAGTATTTTTTTATGTCAACAATAAAAGTTAAATAATAGTTTAGTTTATCTAGTGTTAGTTAATAAATAAAACTACACAAGGTTTTATGTTTCTGTTTTTTTTAATGGAAGTTATTTGAAGATAAATAAAATATAGTGATAGGACACTAGGATAAGGGTTTGGAAGTGGGAGTGGCTACCCCATTAAGGGCATCTAGACAAGTGTTCCAGACCCCTTCATATCTAGGTCTGAATCATTGTTATGTTTTCCCTACAAGGTCAATCAATTATTGTGTTGGCTATGAATCATTCTACTTATCCTATATTATTTTAAAATATATTTTTGTTTGACTTCTTAACTTAACAATAAAATTGATTGACATTTTTTTTACAAACTATCTAAGAGAATTATTGGTAGGATATTGTTACATAAATTGATTCGTTACTATGATGTCTAAATAACCATCCTGACAAAAGGCTTTTCCTGCTAAAAATATGAATGGATTCAGAACAAAAAAACAATGAACAAAGAATATAGTCTTAATTAAAAAAAGGGGCGAGCAAAGATTTTATTTTTTGTATACATTTTTATACCTATAACCATTATAAATAATAAAAATATTTTGATCCTAAACTACATCTGTAAAGACTATTTTTAATTATCTAGTTACCTGTCTTGTTAATTGAAGGATTGAGTTATTTTCGAATAATTATGACACCCCCTTTGTTTAATGTATGTAGAAAACTTTCTGAATGTATTAAGGTGCGTAGGTTATTCATGATGTTATTATTCTTTAAGTAAAAACTGTTGTGCCTTAGCAATTATCAATTGCCTAAGGCTGACAAGTATTATATGGACCTCATGAAAAGTAATGAAAACATTGTTTCTTGAAAGATCGTAAGAGCCAAATATTCACGAAACATGTACAGTCGGGTGTATAAAATACAGTATTATGGAATGTTACATATCCATGGCAATGTCTTAAAAATATTTTTTTTTAAATCCTTCTTTGTGATAAAAAATAATTGTAGTCTGAGGTTAAGGGGGTCCCACTATGAAAGGGGGTAAAATTCACTATAGTAGAAATATTCCCGCATCTAAGCAAATTATAAAAGTTCTATAAAAACAGATTTTAATTGTTTGTGAGGCATTTAATTTAAAAAATTAAATGTGTTTAAATCACATTTAATTTGTTTTTATTTTACTCGTCAAACTTTGACTTGTTTTTATAAGAAAATTAAACTAAAACAGATGATATGACATTTTTTGGATCGAACCTGACTATACTCCCCTCTACCCATTTTCAAGCAACACTGCACTCCTCATTGGTTCATGTTATATTTTTGGCCTCTAATTAAAACTGATGTTTGCTTAATTTGATTGAATTTTATAAAATGTGCTTATCCCACAATTTGTGATTAACTTAATAAGCCCTTTAAAGCTATACCTCTTTCGTCTAAGTTGGAAAAAAAATTAAGACTCTAAAATTTGATGGGGCAATAGTAGAAAAGGTGCGGGCATAACTAAACTTGCAATTTTCCTGTGGAAAGGAATTCTTTTTCTACGTTTTCTGCAATTGGCAATAGGATTTACGTATAAAAAAATATGCAAATAAAAGTTTGAGTACTCAAGAAAACAAACACAAATTTCTAGTCATTTTTTACATTCTTTGCATAATTTTTAAGATACAGCCCATTTTTATCATGAACCCTCTTCTCTCTCTCTCTCTCTTAACTATCTCTCATTCTCTTGCATTACATTTTTATAGCTTCAAGAGGTAAAAAAAATGACCAGGGCTACAAATGTCTGATTTCTTAAAAGCTACAACTTTTATTTGAATATTTTTACTGAATTTTTAAAAACAAAATAGTTATAATAATTATAAACTTTTGCCAAGTCAGCATATTGTCTAACCCAGAATAAAACACTAGACCAGTGGTTTTTCTACTATAAACAATGACCCTATGGCCGAATGATTCATACATGTTATGACGTAAAAATCATGTCTGGGGTCCTGCACTCTATGGAGTTCTTGCATGGAATATTAAATATCATATTTGAAGAGGAGTATGATTGCTATGAGGCTACAAATTTTCTACCAATTGCTGGACTCGTTAACCATTAAAATTTAATTTTACTTTTAATATAGTGTAAAAAGGCTTTTTAAACTTTAATTTATGGTTACCTGCCCTGAGAAGGTCATAAGAATGCTACCATCAGGTACATCTTATGATATAGAGGCTACCATTATAGTGAAGTCACAAATTTTGATCATTTTTCCCTACAGGTATCTAGGGAGAGAGGAGAACAACTTGCCATAGAATATGGAATTAAATTTATGGAAACGAGTGCGAAAACGGGAGATAATGTTGATGAAGCTTTTTTCACCTTAGCAAGAGATATTAAAACTAAAACAGAAAGAAAATTGGTAAGCTTTAATGTAGTTTTTATTCTAATTTAATATTTAACGTTTGAAGTCATTATTGGAATATTTGGTTACAATTTTACTCACAGAGATATTTTTACTAGAGAGGCCCTTTTGGTTGAATTTTGAAACATCAAAAAAATAACCTGGCCACCTTCAACTATCAATATAATCATATGAACAGAACAAAGTTGCTGTAACTTATTTAGTGGAATGTTTAAAATACAAATAAAATACTAACAATGTATGGGAAGCTAACAACATTTAATTTATTATAACCTTAACTCACAAAAATTATGTTTCAGACCTCTTAATGTATTGAGATAACTATCCCCCTCTAGTATATATCTCTATGACTGTACTGTTATAGTATGACACACAGTTGAAATCAGTTGACAGCATTAGAGCCAATGAGATTAGTTCTGGATGTTAAACATACCCACAATTTCATATCAGGCCAACTTCATTGGTTGCTCAACACTATTTTCCAATGCAGTCAACTGCTTTTAACCGTGTGCAATAATATAATATGCATTTGAAAAGTTTATTTAAGTAAAAGGAAATTAATTTTAATATTAAAATTTTAATCTGGGTTTAGAAATATAAAGAATACCTTATATTATTATAGTTGTTTAAATTTCTATTCTTTATATTTTATTTATTAATGAGTATAAAATAAACATTTAATTAAAGAACCCTGTCTTGCAACATTTTTATCTTAAGCTTGGAATAAGCTTTATTTATTGCAAAAATTATAATTAGATATAGTTCAATAAATATATATAACTTTTATTTATTTTGTAAACCAAATTTTGCAATTCTTGTTGCCAAAATATTTTTTTTTAAAATTAATTATTTGATTGTTGTTCCTTTACCTAGAACAACAGAGATGTCAAATAATGAATCAGCTACCTTTAATACATGTTGTTTCAACAGCAAGTATCGATGGAAGCTGATTCTTCAAATTGCTGTAAACATAGTGCACTTTTCTTGGGTAAAGTTACTTCATTTTAGTGATTAAAGTAAAGAATCAGCTACCATCGATACTTGCAGTTATAGCAAGTATCGACGGTAGCCAATTTTTTTAATTGCTTTGTCAACTCTGGGTATATATTTCCTCTTTAATTAACAAATGTTAATTTAGATAAAGGAACAGACAGGGAATCAATGTTTTTCTTCAAATTATTATGGGTTGTTACTGACTCATGTTAGTAACAATTGTTTTGTCATGATTTAATTCACTACTTTTAATCAATGCCTTAATTCCATACTTGTTATTAACTTAATTATTTTTTTATCTTTTTAATTGATGCTGGCTCTTCATAGAAGGTAAAATACCAATTAAAACCTTTCTTACTGTTTTAAGCATGCTGTTGAATTCATTTTTTTTAATTTAATTTTAGTGCCTTTATTTCTCTGTGGGCTTGTATGCTAATTTTTTAAACATAATTAAAAATCCTAATGTGTTATACTTACTCTTTTCATGGTCTAGTTTTGAATGTTGTACATAAATGTTTAAAGCACTTTAAATGTGCTTAAAAAATTTATGGTCAACATAAGACCAAGATTGTTCTTCAAAGTTGTTTTTAAAAATAAATTCCCCTAACTTTAGTGTAATGATTCGAATATCTAGTAATGCTTGCTTTGATTTTTTTTAATTTAATAGTAGATATTTTTCATTTTATTTATTTTTTCTTTTTGTCTTTAGTTATAAATTATTATTTTTTAGGAGTTTATTTTTTGTCTTCTTTTTTATTTTTTTAAAAATAAGTTAGTTATTATTTTATTGATGCATTTTTTTAGAAAATGTTGTATGCTTAGAAATGTTTCTTTATTTTTGTTCTGGAAATGTGATTTAAGTTTGTTGTTTATTTTTATTTATTATGTGAATTTTAATTTGTAATTAATTAATGCTTATGAATAAATAAGGCTGCTCTTTGTTTAATTTATAGAACTTTTAGAATAAAAAAAATAATGAGTCACTCAGTTGTTTATAATACTCTATGGTTACATCATAAAAACTCAAATACCAAGGATATTCAGTTCTACTTATCTAAAAGAAAGATTATAAATATGGTTAAATGCATTGAGATATTTTTACTAGAGAGACCCTATAGGTTATATTATGAAACATTAAAAAAGTAACCTGACCACCTTTGCTTATAAAAATATTACAAAATAGTTAAACATTACAAATACAAATCAAAACACAAACTATGTGCAGGAAGCCAAAAACAATTGATTTAATATAACCTTAACTCACTCTTGAGGACCCCAAAAAGATACTTTTTGTCTCTCAATGTATTGATAGACTATGCCTATGCCCCCTGTGGTGTATGTCTCTATGTTTAAATGAGTCTTAAACTTAAGTCTGTTATTATCTAGTGATTCTACCTATTTTTATTACACTTAACTACAAACTTTAACTAGTTTTGGAATTGGGTCATAGCCATATAAATTTTAAGCGAAAATCGGACATGGGGTACCTCAAACCATTTTTTTTAGAGTGAAAACAAAACTTATAGTGAAAACCTCCTATATATTTGTGAAATAAATTAGGTAAAAAATCTCCCATCATCATCATCACATATTTTGTTACGCTAAGCGATCTAGTATTTATATGCAAACCTATTTGCATTTGTATTGGTAATATATAAGTAGGATTTTAGAGAATATATATATATATATATATATATATATATATATTAATATATATATATATATATATATATATATATATATATATATATTATATATATATATATATTATTATATATATATATATATTATATATATAAGCTGTATGTATGTTGCGTTGAACCAATTATCTTACCCCCACTGTATTGTAAAAGAAACCTTATTTTTACTCATTGGTATTGACATCATTATTGTTATTTAAGTTATGATTAGTCAATATTATAACTAAGCTACTTAAGATGGTCTGATTGAAGTGAAAGTGTCTCAATCGTTTCATTGGTTAGGTGATGAAAATTCACAAAATACTTGGCAAAATGCCATGTAGCAAATTAATAATACAATCAACAAATAATACAAAACAACAACATGTTTTGCCCGATGGCCTGCATTTAATTAACCGTTGTCTTTGGGTCTTGGAGGAACTAAAGTCTACCAATCCTTAACCATTTTGGGGCTGTATACTGATAAAAACCAAACCTGTTTTTATGGACCAATATCACTTAATAGATTAGTGATAGTTTAATTTTCATTCTTTGATTGTTTTTTCAAGTTTTTATATACCAAACTATTATATAATTTATCCATAGGCAATTCTAGGTAGGGACTAGAGATGTTTAATCCCCCCAGTTTGAAATTAGCCCCCCCCCCCCACTTAAAAATCATATTGAGTATATCAACTAAAATTAAATTTTACTTACAAAATATATTAAGAAAATAATAATTAAAAAAAATAATAAAGAAAATAGAAAAATTGTTCACAGCCACTCTACAACATCAATTTTGTTATATATTATTGAATATACTTTATTTCTTTGAATATTAATTTATTCTTATTTCATTTCTCTACTTTTAATTTGGTTTGGTTTACAATTAAAGCTTACCTCTAAAATATAATCTACTTACCTTGATTTTTTGTGCTTATAAGTTAAATATGAGGATAAATAATATTGGTAAAAAGTAACGCTAACAAATTAATTAAATTAGATATTATTAAAAAATACAGTATTACACAAACAATTTATATACATAATTGTGTATTTTTTAGGAGGCAAGTAATCCACCAAAAGGAGGTCACCAATTAAAGCCATCAGATCAGAATAAGAAACCACCATCTTGGCTCTCTAGGTGTACTATACTCTGACCGCACCCAATACTTTACAAATGCATCTTTGCTGCAATTTAAACTAACGACACTTTCAAATTATCTTGCCCATCTAACTAGGGGACAAAGAAAAGAAAAGGATCAATTAATAGCTCATTAGTGGTACACTTGACAATCAACATCACCTTTGGAGCTGAAATTTGATTATGAAAATGAGTTAAGTAAGACCTATGTATGTTAATATTTTAAACAGATAAAAAAGGAAGAAATAGTGCAGTTTTCATCAGTACTGAAAGACGTACTTTTCATACTTTTTTGTTATTTTAAGATGGAGTATATAATTTTTAAATAAAATTATCATTTAATAATTTTACTACTGGAAAAGAAGTTGCATCAATACCGATTTTCTAAGTCCTTTCTCTTAAAAGGATTTTTATAAAATTCTCAATAAAGAAGTGATTCTTTCTTTGATGAGATTTTCTTAAACATATTTATATATTTTAATAACTCATATAACTTTCTTGGCTATTTTTAAGAAAGTTAATATCTGTGAATCAGTTGCTTTCTTTCTTAAAGTGGTGTTTAATTAGAACATAAAAAAATGAATTTGAAAAAGTTATAATAATTTCAAAATTACATAAAAGTTAAATTTAAGATAATTCAGAGTTTTAAATAATAGCTAAATATAAATCTTTAATAATAGCTGTAAACTACTATCTGAAGATATCTATTTGTCTTTTAATCCACAAAATAAAACAAGTGATCTGTTCTTTATTTGCATTTTTAAGAGAAACAAAAGAAAGTTTTAAATCTTAATCAAAACTAATATTATAAAAATTATTTTAATTACCCATAGTTGTTAATTTATGTCAACCCCCTTTTAGATTTCCAATCTTATGCTACTTCTTTTCCATTCACTCAAAGTTTGATATTTTCACTGTAATTGTTTATTGTATAAAATTTTTCAAAAAGAAGCTGCTTCTTTCACTTGAGGTGTGAGCTAGAAAATCCTGCTAAGCCAAAAAGATCTTTGGAAACAGAGTTTAGTGGGAGGATTTTGATTAAATTTATATCATTGATAAATGTCTATAAAAAACTTTTAAGCTTTCAAGACTTATTAAAAGTACATAATACAACTTAAAATATCATTAAACTAAAATAGTAACATCAGAGTATCTTATTGATAAAATATTACTAATAGCAGAATGAACTAAATCAACTATATGCTCAATTTGGCTTAACTGTTCGGATTCTGGCAGTCATCTTGCTTTATAGTTTCTTCATTTTGGAAAACGATATACTTTTGGTTTATTTCTTTACTTAATGTAACTTTTTCTCGTATAAATATTAGCTCATCAAAAAGTAATTTTTATATAAGTGTGTAAAATTAATGTGGGAAGTGCTAAGTTTTGTATTATCTAAGATTGGTTTCTTGTAAATTTAAAAAAAAATATGTGCTAGGAATATGTAGCTCAACTTCCTGTTGTGATTTACTCATATTTTTAATTACTTCAGCAAAACTACATTTACTTTTAATTTAAATTAAATGGAATCAATTTACCCACGTAAGAGGTTTAAATACCTACAAAATAATTAAACTACTGATAAAAATGAATATTGGTGTCTGCCATTAGTACTTGAAATACATACGTAACTGTACACTTTTAGATACCACTATTCCAAAGTCTAAAACTTTTTTTTCCATTAATTTGTTCCGAAATTCACATTTTTAGCACCATAATTTTGACATTGAAAGAAAAATTATTTTGGAAAGCATCAGTAAAGGCCTGTACCGTTGTAAGGAGCTTTAATTTTTTTGTATTTCTTATAATGCACATAAAACATTCCTCATTTTGGTTCATGTTGTTTCTAAAAAAATCTTACTTGATGTCAATGTTCTGCTACTTATTCCTTATGTACAGTATGGTATAAAAATTATAATTTGTCATTTGACTTCTTTATTAAAAATTCTTATTAATTCCTTTAGTATCAATTTTAATAAAATTATGAAAATATTTGGTTTCAAAGTAACTGTTAGTTGTTTGCCAATTAAAAAATTATAGAGAATATATTTCCACCGACCAAAACCACTAACTTATTTGTTTTAACTTAAGTCAAATGACAAATCTATCTATATTTTAACCACCCCTCCATGACACATTTTCTGTATCTATTTCTTTGTAAATAAACTATTATTAATATAAACTTATAGTATTTTAGTGCTATTATTTTTTTTGCACAATACAATAAAAAAATAAGTAAGTATAAACAGTATATCTTTTTTTGTATTTCTTTTATTCAGGGATGTTCTAATTTGATTTTCTACTATTATACATTTATATTTAGTTTCAAATTGTCACAAATAAATAATTTCAGTCGGAGAGATTTCTTTATCTTCCTAAACGGAGGAATGCTAATTTATATTGTATTTAAATGTCACAAAATGCTCTATATAAATAATTAAAAGAAATATAATAATTATATTTATTAATTATTGCTAATATAATTAGCAAATTTCCTTTAAAGAAATTCGCTAAAGGGGTGCTTTTTCCTTTCACCTAATGTTTTAAGTGTTGGCTTTAACAGAAGTAAAAAATCATATGAGAGTAACTTGACCATTGGTTCTCAGACCAAATCTAAAATGGTACTCATACCGGATTTTCATTCTTGAGAAAGCTGAGACTCAATAACATAGTGCAGATTTTAAATCTGCTAAATTATTATATTTCTTTTAAAAACTTGATTTAAATAAAATATTATAAATATCTCCTCTGAAATAATTATAATTTAAACAATTATTAATGGCCTATTTATAATTTATTATCGGGAATTAAGTTCCTTTAGAATGGATTTTTACTAATTAAATTTTTCCTGTTAAATCTAAGTAACTATTGTGACAATGAATAAAACATTATTAATTTTTGTAAAGGCCTATCAATATAAGCTAAGAAAGAACAAACTACCTAAGATAAAAATAACTATTTTCTTTGCTAGCATACCATCTTGCATAAGACAGTATTTTATCCCTTGCGAAGCAAGCTTTTACTATAAGGACTAGTTGGTTTTCCTCTGTCAACTAGAATAAATGAATAATTAGGAAATAGCAACCTAGTTCAAAGATATGGATATTTGGTAGAGTGGTAGTTATTTGGTAGAGTAAAACCTATTACTCTGAGTCCTGTTTTTGGTGTATTAAGTTTTAAGAAAATACCTAGAGAATTAATTTTAAGGATTTTAAATGATAGTTGAGTACTATTTTTTTCACACATTTTTTAAAAATAAATATTCTTATTATTTATAAAAAAATAAATAAATAGTTTTTTATTGTGATTGCTGAAAATTACATAAACAGAGAAGCCACACTATTTTTTGGCCTATTAATCTCTCTAGTATTTTCTAAAGATAATATTTTTTGAAGTTTTTATTTTCTAAAAATATTTTTACCTGTAGAATTAATCATTAACCCTTGAGACCACAGATTTTTTAATTTTCAGAAAAGGTTATCCAGCCCAAATATTGTAATACCTATTTTTTCTAAATGGATAATTTTTTAGAATTGTGTTATTTATACAGTTTTAAGTATATTCAACTTCATTTACTACTAATTATAATTTTAGAAGGTGTTATGCTAACGAATGGTTTATTAAGCAATACTATCTTGATGTTCTTTACAAAACTTTTATTGGTCGGTCTTATTATTATCATTTTTTGTTTATTCTCAAATAATGTACTATTGTGTTTATGTAATTATAACCTCTTTATTTCTAATTTATATTTATTTGTCAAAAGAATTATGTTATTTCTGTGATATTCTTTTTTCTGGTTCTTAAGGTTTAAAAAAAAATCTTTTGAATTTATGTTTCTCTAAATATTTTTAGTGATATAAATAAATTTACTTACATTGTTTATGTTTTAAGAATGAAAAACACAATTTGGTGATATTTTTTCGAATTTTTATTTTTTCATAATTGAATGTAAGTAAAAATATATTATTTTTAATTTTCAAATAAATGGAATTTTAATTTATTCAAATTTATTTTTACATATTACTCCCTCAAGTGGCAGACTTATTATATACATAAAAAATAATATTTGGTAACTAAAAATTATTTTAGTCAATTGAGAATCAGAAAATGGTGTTTTTTTCTGAAGTACAGAAACCCCATTGAAAACCAGGTTGTTTAATTAGTTGGTTTGATGAGTCAGCAACATTTTCAAGGGTTACAATTTATGCCTGAAAAGGTCCTTACTTGTAGAAAGAGCCTTCTTGTAAAAGATACCTATTTTTTGGGGTGCTGAATTGAATGCAACCTGTCCGGAGTCAATACGAGAGTCCAAAAATAAAACCTGGTTAGGAAATGAACAACTTAAAATACAGCCATAAACAAAAATCTCCAGTAGGGTGTCATTTTCCATGTTTTTGGGGAGCTGAATATGAGTAAAGTGGGTTTGGAGTCAATAAGACTACTCAAAGCCAGGCTTAATTTTTAGTGTATTTAATTTTTTACATAAGACAATTTGTTATTCATTTTTTAAATTTTTTTAAGTAAATGTGCTAAAAATTAACGCTGTGCATTGTATAAACTTTAGGATAAATGCGAGACCAGCAAGAAGAACAGAGTACTTTATTAGTATTTTTTCTAGTACTTATACAACAGTAAATTATTAAAAAAGGTAATATGAAAAATTATTTTTATAATAGGAATATAAAAATATTCCTTTGTCAAAAAGTTAGTTTAACAAAATAAAGTTACTATTCAATTAGTGTATTTTCATAGATGCCATGAATTACATTTAAATTGTGCATAGACATAGCTTTAAGCTACTTTTCCCTAGCTGAAGTTATATATCCTAAAAATGTCTTACAAGAGATTATATTCACGTGCAAAGCTTAAGGTATGTATTTGGACATAGCTTTAAGCTTTTTCTACCTAGCTGATGTTATATATTCTAAAAACGTTCATGTATGATGAGATGATGTTTACAGGCATAACTTAATAAGTATGAAGATAATAATTATTTACAGTTAACACTCAATGCATACAAAATCACTATAATTTGTCTAAAAACATTATATTTGTAACCTTTGATATTTCTTATTTCAACTAATATAAGGTTGATATTTCTTTGTTTGAACCAAGATGAAGATGAACACTCAATATTTGTAAATGCGACAAACAGAACTTCGGTAATAATCTTATTGGCCCCGACTTTTCCTACCTTTTTACTTAAAATAGAAAAACTGGACTATTAATTCATCAAGAAAACTTGGTTAATTATTTCTTGAATTATGTATTATATCTAATATCTAAATATTTAGTGGCCACAGAAAGTATATGAACTGTTAAGCTTATTAAATCATCACAGATTTTGCTTTGATTAATAACTCACAGACCCCCCTAAAATTCTTCCACGGATCCCAAAGGTGCTGGGGACCAAATTTTGCATAACCTGCCTTTAACAAATGACAGTTTTCTCTAACTGATCACTCCTTCACGAAACTTAACCTGATCACTTTTTCAAACCATTACTTACAATGCCCTATCATTTCACTCTCATTATATTAAATTTTATTATTCTAATGACTTAATTATAGTGTACTAATGG
Source organism: Microvelia longipes (assembly GCA_018340805.1). Taxonomy (NCBI): domain Eukaryota; kingdom Metazoa; phylum Arthropoda; class Insecta; order Hemiptera; family Veliidae; genus Microvelia; species Microvelia longipes. The sequence continues at coordinate 15,391,273 of JACMZG010001870.1, read as the reverse complement.
CCAATTTACAATTTCTCTATTTTCTTTCTTAGTTATCACTTTATTTACTGCTATAATTTTTTAAGTGTGTAGGTTGAACAAATTAACTTCTACACACAAGATAATTACAACATAAAAATACCATTTAAATAAACTATATGATCTGGAAGTTATAAATAAATAAAATTTTATTACTCATATTAATTTTAAACAAGATTGATTTTATTATAATGTGTAACCTTTTGAACTTTTAAAAGACATACATATTATGACTGCCATAAGTTAAGTAAATAATTAGAAACTCCCAAAGTAGATATAGATAACATTTATATAGATTAAATGTTATATAGATAACATTTAAATGAGTTATCAGACTAGTGATATGGAAGCATTTAAGTCATTAAGAAAAACTTTATTTTTCACTGTTTATCTCTTTTAATTTTATTTTAATGTAGTATTCAATTTCCTCAATTGATGAACTAATTAGAGTTGTTTTAAACCATGTTATAATAGCTTTTCACATGTTAAGAAGTCATGAAAAAATCTCATTTAGTTTAATTTTAATCCCCCTTTTTTACAATAGATTTTATTTACTTATTTTAAAAATTCATTTGCAAGTTCATAATGCTCAAATAAGCAGAATTAAACTCTTCTTTTAATGGAAAATTCAGGTACAGTTATTTTGTAATATTTGGTATAATCGTTAATTGTTTTGACGGAGATTCTGTGGTATAGACTCACCATAATATTAAATAAATTTAAAAAAAACACTAGAATAAAAAAATATATTGTCAACTGCAATAGTATATATACTAATATAAGTACTATACTAATAGTATAGTTAATAGAAAAGATATATTATTCATTTAATTAAAAACTAGATAAGGCCAGAAAAAGCAAAGAATGTGTCAAACTACTAGAAAAAAAATGTGGTGCAGAGTTCTGAAGCTTTGTGAATTTTCTTTGCAATTTTTGCTCTCTTGCTTAACAATCCATTCCATGCTTAAGTATCCAGTTTATGACTTATAACCTGGACTGTAGCATTACTATTTATTCATTTTTTCCGAATTGTTCAAAGGAAATGTGCATATGCATTCCACAGGACAAAACTATGGTCATTGTTCAAATATCATCACTGTTTAGCATAGTTAGGACACATTTAATGCTCAGTTTTCACTAAATTTAAAAAAAATTGTGTGGATTAACTCAGAAAAATTGTGAACAAGTAGTTCTTCTACAGCCCAGCTTATAAGACATAAACTGGAAACTTAAGCAAGAAAGCACAAATCACAAAGCTTATATTATTTTGTAGTTATAAATTTATGCTGTGTAAATATGACAAATAACAAATTATCGCCAATACCATGATTTAAACCCAGGAACCCTGGCTTTAAGTAGTCTATAATTTTGGGACCAATTTTATTTGATTCAGCACCCAAAAAAGTAGAAAACAATAACCTATTTAATATGTTGATTACCAGCCGTTTTTAAGTTTTCCGGTTATTTACCACAGGTTTTTTGAATTTTGGGACACTTAAGGAAACAGTATTGACTCTGGACTCAATGTTTATTTATTTTTAAATTTACACTAATGGCTAAAATCAATTAAGGCATCACATAATTGTATACTTAAAATTACAATATGAAAAAAATATACATCAAAAAGATAAAAAAATAAAATTCAAGTTTGAGAAAAATTAAATAATTGGGTAACAAACACAAGTATAACTATACTACAAATAATAACTAGTTACAAACACAAGCATAAATAATGTATTCATGCTCTTGTTCAACGCGTTAATTATTACATTAAATAGACAAGATACATTTTATGAGAATAGTTTAGAAAGAGCCTACTTGGTGTAGTTAAGTATTCATGGGTGCTGATATTCCTGCATTTAACAACAAAAAATAATGTTTTTAATGATAAATTAGTCAACACTTTTTAGGAGAGTAAAGAGTATTCAATGTAACATGTTCAGCATGTACATTAATTTTATAAATTTAAGAGCAGACCCTTTACAAATTTGGTAACAAGAAAAAAACAACAATAAAATAACAAAATAATATTAATAGAATTAAAAAATAATAAAAGAATAGAGTACGTATAAATGCAAAAAAAAGCAATTAAATAAATAAAATAACTTGATAAATATGTATTTGCAAATGCTGCTAACATTTAACAGACTTGTCAAAATTAGAGGATGTAAATTAACTTTAATTACTATAAAAGCAGTCAGTCAAATGGTGAGAAACAGCTAATTAATAATAGTAGTTTTATACATATAAAATTAATTAATAGTTACCAGGGAAAGTAGAATAATGTTTATTTATAAAAATATAACTAATTTAATATTATTTTAAATTATAAAATATTTTTATTAATAATAGGTCCATTGTTAGGAATATTTAGAAAGCCCTTTTAGTATAATTTAATTAGTTTAGCTTGATTCTATCAATATTGATTTTATATGGCAAGCCTATGTAAGCTTATTACTACAAGAGTGTGGTTTATAGGCTAAGTAATGTTAAGTTTCCGTGACATCAATACGGTTTCTCCCATCTACCAGGGGATCAAGTTCAAGTGCAACCAACATATCTGAGTAATCCAAAAACTTTAATTGAGGAGATGGCTTGGTGATTCTATGTTGCACTCTCTCAAGTAAGTTAATATCTTTTTTAAGCCAAGTAAAGATGACAACAGAAGCATATTCCAGTATTGGTCTGATTTAGATAGAGTATAGTGTTTTCAAAAGATCAGAGTTTAGAGAGGTGAAAGATCTTCTAATTATAAAATCAATATAGGGTCTGGTTTTCTTCACCATTTGAAGTTATATGTTTTTCCCATTTCAGATCTGAAGTCACCAATACACCTAGGTCTCTCTGCTTGGTTACTTTATTTGTCAAACGGTTATAACAACTTATTGTTCCTGAATGGATTGATACAATATTTGTTCTTAGGATTATTTTTACCAAAATGAATTACTGCACATTTATCTAGGTTTAATTCTCAAAGTTAATCAGAACAACAGGATTTAATTATATTATATTAGGACTATATTCAATTATTATAACAACAAATGTTGTTATAGAGTGTTAATATTTAGTAAAGCAATGCTGTATAATTTACTGTAATCAGCAAAGGCTGCAAAAATAGATGTTAATAAAAATATTTTATATAAAGTAGGGTACCAGACTTTGAGTAATTCAAGGCTCAAAAGCTATATTAGTTGACTCCCAACCGTATTTATTACACACCACACACACATTATATATATATATATATATATATATATATATATATATATATATATATATATATATAAATTTTGATTGTACAAACCTCATAAAACTGTAGAAAAACATCACACTAATCAAAAAAGGAAATAAAGTTGCAAAAAAAATCAATAATGTTGAATTATTTAAAGTTAAATTTAACATATCAAATTCAGATATATTTTTATTTCACCCTATATCCTAAATAAGTGCACACCTAGTTAAAACAAAAACCACTTTAATAATAAACTTCTTAACTGCAATGTTTTATCATTAAATTGACAACAGAACAATAATTTAAATATTTATAGTCTGATTTAATAATTTAAATTTTTCAACAACACAATGAAATTTTAATGTAGTTTTTAGCAATTATAATTTAGTAAATCAAATTTAAAAAAAATAAGTTTAGAGAATATGAGCCAAATTTATAAGAAATTTAACTCATATTCTGTAAATAAAGATTTTTTTAAAGTGATATAGGAAATAAAAAAAATGTATAACACTTTATTTTGATATTTAATTTTTTTTCTAATCTTTAGTTTAAAATAAATACATTTTATTTTTTACTTGAATTTTTAAAGCATCCCTTAAAGGATTTAAGGAAATAATAAAATATTTGCTGTATTAATTATTATCTAATCTAATAATCTGTTTAGATAGAATAAACAAAAACAGATACAATTGAAGATAACAATAGTTAATTTATATATTTTTATAATTTAAATACAGTAAAGATAGCATCACTATCAATAATATTTAAACAAAAAGGCTCAAAGATTTTAATATCTTTATCAGAATATAAAGATAAATGAACTGTCTAAGATAATAAAGCTGTGAATTGTAGAGGGGAATTTCTGAATGATCAGTGGACATAGACTACATTCACGTCGTATATTTATGTTTTCAGTGCAATTAGAATGTTAGAGAAATGAAGACTACTTTACTACTGTTATTGTATGTTTGTTTTAACGAAGCTCATTTACTAATTAATTTATCTGATGAAAATTGGATTTTAGAAAATGCTAATAAAAGTAAGTAATATATTTTTTCTTATACCTTTTTTATTTTTTTTTATATGTTAGGAACAATTTCTTGGGCAGATGAAAAAAAGCCATCTTTTTGCTTATTTAAACTCATTATTATTTAATAATAACAGTTTTAATCATAATAAATAATTATATTATTCTGTAGTGACATAAATAAGTATTATAAGTAACAATAATTTCAGTAATTGGTTTCTGAAAGGTGATCCCTTTTAGAATCTTTTTAAAAAACCTGAACAACTCCAACAAATCATATGATTTCTGTGTTATACTGTATTTTTATTGAATGACATTTAGAATTTTTTTAAATATTAAAAATGAAAAAAAATATAATAATAATGTATCCCTTACGTCTTAAAAATGTAAAAATAAGTATACCGATTTTCATTACAATATAGCCAATATATCTATAGACTTTGTTGGATCATAAAATCAAGCAAGGTCAGTGCCTTGATTGACGGCTGACTACTGGAAATAAAACAGATGTTTTTAGTGCTTAAGGATAAGTGAGAGAGTTCAAAGTCATGCTGGAATATGAATTGGATTGAGGATGAGTGAAGAGAGTTCAAAGTCATGCTGGAATATGAATTCTGCTGGATTGAGCTGGAGAGGATGAGTGAAGAGAGTTCAAAGTCATGCTGAATATGAATTAGCTGGATTTTATATTCTTGAGGATGAGTAAAGAGGTTCAAAGTCATGCTGGAATATGAATTAGCTGGATTTTATATTTCTGAGGAAGATGAGTAAAGAGAGTTCAAGTCATGCTGGAATATGAATTAGCTGGATTTTATATTCTGAGGATGAGTGAAGAGAGTTCAAAGTCATGCTGGAATATGAATTAGCTGGATTTTATATTCTGAGGATGAGTGAAGAGAGTTCAAAGTCATGCTGGAATATGAATTAGCTGGATTTTATATTCTGAGGATGAGTGAAGTGCTGGAATATGAATAGCTGGATTTATATTCTGAGGATGAGTGAAGAGAGTTCAAAGTCATGCTGGAATATGAATTAGCTGGATTTTATATTCTGAGGATGAGTAAAGAGAGTTCAAAGTCATGCTGGAATATGAATTAGCTGGATTTTATATTCTGAGGATGAGTGAAGAGAGTTCAAAGTCATGCTGGAATATGAATTAGCTGGATTTTATATTCTGAGGATGAGTGAAGAGAGTTCAAAGTCATGCTGGAATATGAATTAGCTGGATTTTATATTCTGAGATGAGTAAAGAGAGGTTCAAAGTCATGCTGGAATATGAATTAGCTGGATTTTATATTCTGAGGATGAGTAAGAGAGTTCAAAGTCATGCTGGAATATGAATTAGCTGGATTTTTATATTCTGAGGATGAGTGAGAGGTTCAAAGTCATGGAGGAATATGAGCTAGCTGGATTTCATATTCTGAGGATGAGTGAAGAGAGTTCAAAGTCATGCTGGAATATGAATTAGCTGGATTTTATATTCTGAGGATGAGTGAAGAGAGTTCAAAGTCATGCTGGAATATGAATTAGCTGGATTTTATATTTGAGGATGAGGTAAAGAGAGTTCAAAGTCATGCTGGATATGAATTAGCTGGATTTTTTATATTCTGAGGATGAGTGAAGAGAGTTCAAAGTCATTGCTGGAATATGATTAGCTGGGATTTTATATTCTGAGGATGAGTGAAGAGAGTTCAAAGTCATGCTGGAATATGAATTAGCTGATTTATATTTCTGAGGATGAGTAAGAGAGTTCAAAGTCATGCTGGGAATATGAATTAGCTGGATTTTATATTCTGAGATGAGTGAAGAGAGTTCAAAGTCATGCTGGATATGAATTAGGCTGGATTTTATATTCTGAGGATGAGTGAAGAGAGTTCAAAGTCATGGAGGAATATGAGCTAGCTGGATTTCATATTCTGAGGATGAGTGAAGAGAGTCCAAAGTAATGAGAGCGAGTGCAGGGAATCCAAGTTTAAAATTATCATTTGATAAATCGATTAAAAAAAAAACAGGGATAATATCTATCAAATATTTAGTATTTTTATATGACTGCAAATAAAAATTTCGATTTCGGCACCGGAGGTCCGGGTTCGCAGCCCGGGCTATGCTCTAAGTTTTTTATGAATAGTATTTGTATTAAAAAGATTTCGCCAACTTTAATTACTTCTTAGAGTGTAGTAGATGCAACCCACCTGAGGTGGTTCCCGCAGGGTGAATACCCTGATGGGCCGAAAGGCCCTAAAACGGGCATTTTATTTTTATTTATATGACTGCAAAATTTAAAACGAACAGCAGCAGAATCAATGCTATTCTTAAGGTGCCTATAGAATACTAATTTATCTCTAAGATCAAGGAGATTTAAGTTGTCAAAGAATAAGTGGGTTTTAATAAAATTAGTTTTTATTTATATTTATTATATTCATAATGAATAATTGGAAAATAATCCTTTTGATTTATGGCTTAAAATGTTCAGATTATTTATTTCTCAAGTGTATTTTAATCAATAATAAGTATCTTTCTTTGATTTATTTAGCTTTAATTGGTCTGGTATCAAGCTTATATTTCTTTGAAAACAACTAAATAGTTTATAAAGTAATTGAACCCTTTAAAATTGTTATGACCAATAGAAATGTCTGAAGTTCAAATAAATAGCTTCTGTCTTATAATCACAAGTCAGAGTATCCCAGATGTATAGTGTACGTCTTATCACTAGTATCACAAGTCAGCTTTCTTGGTAAGTTTCCTTAAACTGGCCAAAACTTGTACCTGCCTAGTGATATTTTAGATTTAAGATACGCTGGCACCCTAGAGTTGGTGGTAAGGTGACTAATGTTTAAGAATTTCCTGAGGATATTTTGCCGCTTGCCTTAGTGCACTATCAGAATTGCACTTTGCTACGCCTGAGATGAAGCCATTCTCATCACTCCTATAATCCTAATTTAAAAATCCTACTTGGCTGTTTCCTAAACTCTGTTAGATCACATTTAAAGCAGAATAGAAACACATTAATTATATTGAATAAAATAAGAGAAAGGTGTGTTTTCAATTCCTTTAGAGTTTTTACTTTTAATTAAAAAAGCTGTCAAAATTTATCACAGGTATAAGTGTGCGGGGAAGTGTTCCTGGAGGAGTTTACACTGATCTAAGAAATGCTGGAGTCTTAAAGGAGGATATACTATACAGGTACAAAGTAACACATATTTGGTGATATTAGGTTAAAGTATAAGCAATCAGAGGATGAAGTTGTAGATCTCATAGAAAAAACGTCTGACTAAAAACAGTTTAGCCAGTTAATGATGTTCTAAAACAATTATTTTTCGTATAGTAAACTAGACGTTAAGGTTGATTGTTTTACCAAGTTTTAATTCTCCAAAATATATAGCTGTGATAATAACACACAAACATAAATACAGAAAACTTTGTGAAACCATTCATAAGGTCTTAAAAACCCCTAAAATGGATAATTCAGATAAACTGCCGGATTTTTTGGGTACACACAATACTCTTCCTTTATACATATGGTATAAATGTATAATGTAAACTCTGGCACAAAGTTCCGCACACCTAATGTTAATTTTTTTATCAAGTTTTAATCTAAAATATTTATTGGTGTGTGAGATTGCGTATTTCTAGATTTGACAAGAAATACACACAAACAACATAATTAGAGAAAGCATGTAATACATAAGGGTTTTGTTGACTTTATTTTCAGATTTAATGATGAATCATTCAGGTGGGTAGGTTATGATAACTGGGTATACACGACAAATTTTATGTACTACAATGATGAAAGCAAGGATCAAGAAATTAGTTTAGTTTTTGAAGGAATCGACACAATAGCTAAAATTTACCTCAATAAAAATTATATTGGATCGAGTGAAAATATGTTTGTTAGATACAGATTTAATATAGACCCTCGAATAATAAAGGTAAGAGGTTCATTGATAGATGAGCATGCTAAGAGAGTTTATAGAATAAATATACATGATTATATACTTATTTAAAAAACTACCATAAAGCACTAGACAACTTGACAAAAAAAATACAGAATACCTGGGAACTTTTCCTTGTATAATCGGATTTGCTATGATCATCCTCAGACCATTGAGTAATATTTTATTTAAAAAAACCACTCAGTGCCTTAGAAAGTAAAAAAATCAGGTTTATTACCCCCACATTGTCATCCATGTACATGATGACCTCGCTGGATGCTGCATGAGACAAGAGATTGGACAAAAACTGTGGACAAACTAAGCCTATTAAAAGAATGTTTTAATTATAAAGCAATACACATGTGCAAATTTGCAACTTAATTGCACGATTTTTGTATTTTATAAAAAAAGGGCCATAAATGTCATTTCATAAAAATTAAACAAATGATGACAATGAGAAAATTTGGGAAATCTGTAGGTCTTATATACGACTATAAGGGTGCCAAAATTCAAATGGATGTGAAATAATGAAATCATTGATGGAAAAATAATTTTCTGGACGGCACAGCCAAGTTTTTCCTCCCTAGCATTAACACAATGGGAGCAACAATGACTCACACAAATGCAGAAAAACTGTAGAAACCACTCAGGAGATCTTAAAAATACTTGAAATTAATTCAGGTAAAATCTAATTTTTGTATTTCTAGCACAAATGCAATACTTTTCCTATAAAATTGAAATATTACAATATTTATATTAACATATTGTAATATTTCAATTTTATAGGTCATTTATATATATTTATTTATTTTAAATTTTGGCTTGCTTGTGCTTATAATGTAAATAAATAGCACAACTAAAGAGGTAGACTGATTTTTGTACAAAGTTTCAACTATCTAGCATGAATACACTAGAAGGTACGATGATAACAGACACACACACATACAGACAGACAACTTTGAAAAAAACACTCAGGAGTCCTTAAAAACACCTGAAACGGATACTTGCAGATTTTTTTGGAAAACACAATACTTTTCCTATGAGGAAAAGGAAAATTAAAATACGAATTTTAAATACACTCACAAAGAGATGAGCACACTCTTCCAAGTAAATGTTCAAAAACGGTACACAAAATATTGCAAAAGATAATGAAAGTATGTTTAGAGAACAATATTTAAAACAATGTTAATTTCTTTGTGTAGCAAATAATAATTATTGTTAATTACAGCATGGAGAAAAGAATGAGCTTCAAGTAAGATTTGAAAGTCCAATAAAATGGGCACAAAACCAGTCATTACAATACAGTCATAAGATACCAAGTGAATGCTGGCCTGCTTCCTATAAAGGAGAATGCCATATAAATCTTATAAGAAAGATGCAAGCATCATTTGCCTGGGATTGGGGACCAGCTTTTCCTTCAATGGGAATCTGGTAAGTAAACGTTTACATTTTATTATTTCTTGAGTCGAAATCATTAGAAATGAAAAAAGCCTCTCAATAGAATAAAACATTTATTGTAAACACTTTCAACCTTGCTAAAGGCCATCATCAGAGATAAAACTATTAAGCGAGCAATGACAGAATAGATTAAAACAGAGTCTACTGCTTTGCGGGCCTTCAGCCCGCTTAGAAGAAGTCCCTTGTGTATTGTATGTTTTTTTATTATTAGCGGTTGTTTTATTATTACACAGGGTGACCATGGGTGGACTTAACGATACGTGTGAATGACAGAAAAAAATCAGTCTTGATAAAAGCTCCTGTATGTTTTTAAATTAAATTTAAATTTTATTTTTAACGGTAGACTCAAAAAAAAAATAAATAAAGTAGGCTTAATATATTGACTTTTTGAAAAAAAAGTATTCTTCATAAAATTGTTTCATTGTCATAAAATAAAAATATGATAAACCTAAGTTTGAAAACATGCAGAAGCTTTTATCAAGAATAATTTTTTTTTCGAAAAAGAAAATTTTCTGTAACTTACACGTATTGTTAAGTCTATCGGAGGACACCCTGTATAAATAACACAACATTTTGCCATGTATTTAATTAATTTTTATCATGTGCACCCTTCAGAGTAAATATTTCAAAAATATTAAATTGGTATCAGTAACAAGAGTAGCTTATTATTTTTTAGGAGGAAAAAACAACATTTATTGCAAGCAATGCATTTCACAATAAAAACACCATGAATATAAATATTTTACTTAAAAAAATTAAATTTAAACTTTTTTATATCCTATTAACTTTTTTTATTTTTTAAAGGAAAAATGTTTATTTAGAAAAATGTTGGAGTCCCAAACTCTCAGACATAGGGACAATAGTGAAAGATAATGGAAACGAATTTAACATAGATATCATAGCTTGGTTTGAGCCCTGCTGCAGAAAGGCACCTATCAAAGGAACACTAATGACAATATTACACCTTCCTGAAAATACTGTTAAGTTAGGGAAACAAGTAGAATTGCAGAATGCAAATGATATGTCTTTAAAAGCGACCATGAACATAACAATCGATAAGGTTAGAAAAAGAAGAAGGTAATTATAAAATAAAAATCAATAAATACATTAGGACTGAGGTACAGAAATCTTAAAGAAAATTCAGAAAAATCAGAGATCAAGAATTAATCTAGCTCTTAAAGTGGTTAGATAAAAGTTTAATTTTAACAAAATGAAAACTATATTGAAGTTTATTAAAATACATGAGTTATAATGGTTTAGGTGATAATTTGAATTTGTTTTATACACATACCTTATAAGAAAACCTCCATGGTCTTGTCTTATACAGAAGTAATGTCAAACAACATAGACCTGAACTATCTTTAATATATGCATGAGGATTTATCAAAAAACTTCACTTAACGTGATTTTAACTTCACTTAAAATGACTTTTAACAACACGCTTTTAGCTCTTAAACATAACTGAAACACAGGGCCTAAGTTAATACAAAAGCCCTTCAGAATCTTGGCCTCTCAGCAGCCTAAGAGACTCATGCCGGGGACCGTTCCTCCCTGTGGCTGCTATGCAGTGACTAGGTTGTTGTCTTGTACCAGATTATAGTTTTGTAAGAGGCACGCTGCCACAATATTAGTTATATATTTATATAAGTCAAACAATTAATTTGGAGCTCATGCTGATAATGTAATATATGCATATAAAATTTAAGTCCAATCCATGATTAGTGAATTTTTGAAAAATTTCCTGTAATTGGGTTAATGACATCACAAACAGTGAGTCTCCCCACCCCTTTTCAGAAAAACCACCTTCTCCAGTTAGAAATTTATAAGGTGATTTAATTCAATGTAACCAAACCAAACACATTAGGAGGTTATAACCTGACTTAATTATGAATGACATGTGACATCATTGCAGGAATCGGTATAGGGGGTCAACAATGAAAAGTTACTATTTATTCCTGCAATGACGTCTCTTCCAGACTATAATCCAGCAGGTCAAAAAATGTTTTTATTAATCACCTCATAATTTCTATCACATTGCCTTCTCCCTCCTCTATGACCTTAAATTGACCTCGTTAGCTCAATTTTCCCTTTTGGAAATTCGCTAAAATAATTATTACATCATTGAATACTATGTTACTCTATGTATTAAATTTTAATAGACAGAAGTGGATCTTTGGTGGCCAAATGGATATGGAAAGCAACCACTTTACAATTTAGAAGTTTCATTTTCCACTGACAATGACTTGCAGATAAAATTTACGACAATTGCTTTTAGAAAAGTAGAACTGATACAGGAACCTTTGCCAAATAATAAAACAGTTAAAGGTAAAAGAAAAATAAAGTTAAAAATCAGTCAAAAATAAAAAATGTAAAAAATAATATTTTATTCAAAAAGACTTCAACTACTAGAAGAAGGATGCAACATGTCTTATCATGGTTTAGTATCACAACGGTACTTTTGCGACATAATGAATTAATTTTGATTTCACGTTAATATTAAATTATTTGTCAACTATTTTGCCTCACATAGAACTTATTTTAAGTGAGGCAAAACTTACGAAATAAACTTATGTAAACCTATTCACTGTGAGGCCTCACAGTGAATTAAAACTTATTTTTTAAGTTAAACCTAAAATAAATATTAATTATTATCTATTTCATATAATATTTAATAATCTTTGTTGTATAAAGTGATTTACTGTGACGTCACTAAATGTGCCCGCCATTTATAGGGTGCATTTTAAATTTGTTTGCATGATAAAAGTCATTAGAGACTCAGATATAACCACTAATAGCTATGCATTAGTGGTTAAATGGAATCAACTATAACATGCAATTTTTTAGGCAAGTAATATATTGTTTTAAATAAAAGATGCGTGTGTGCATGAAAATCTATAAAATTAATTATACATATAATATTACATATCTATATGTTTGTACGCATCACTGTAGTACTATACATTCCTCTATGGTACGCATATGTATGTGTGTAGTGTATATACATACATATATGCATATATATATATATATAAAATCTTAGTATTTATAAATAAAGTATAATATGTATGTTATCAATTTTTGTTAATCTATAAGTAGAATGTCATTTTCTCCTCTGCTGAATGCACATATACTTTAAAATTAAAGTAAAATTATTATTTCTTTTTTAAAATTATTTTATTTTATTTAAAAATGCAATTTTTAACTACCTCTTAATTATAAAATATTTATTACAAATAACTAATTCTCTAGTTTCCAGTATCTTATTATATAAGATGTATGAGAATAATAGATAATTTAGAAAAAATAATAACTATAATAACATTAGCAACCTGCCGCAAACTTAACTTAAAGTGAAGAAGTGCAATCTGTGCATTTTTCTCCTTTTGTTGAGATTAGCGGCTAAATCCCATACCCAATTTTCATAAAAAAATATGAAAGGAAAAAATGTATTTAATTGTTTTACATTTGTAGGTGGATAGGGGTTGTTAAGAAGTGGGGAGTTCTAGTAACTGTAGAGTAAGGGCAAGTACCTTTATGGTACCTAATGAACTGTCATGCTACCAGCCCATTATTGCTGTGCTATTCTACCCTAGTCCTCCCTTTAAGTTTCTTTGATTTTATAAAATCTAAGAACTTAAATATGATTATTATTTTTGCAGGTCTTAGTTTTCATTTTAGAATTAATGATGTAGACATTTATGCTAAGGGAAGTAATTGGATACCAAGTGATATTTTACCCGAGAAATCTGTAAATCAGACCAGAATAAGATATCTTCTGACAAGTGCAGCAAAGGCTCATTTCAATATGTTGAGAGTATGGGGAGGTGGACTTTACGAATCTGACTTCTTTTATAAGGTAAAACTAGAAAGCCAATTATGGAGAGGAATTATATAGAACCTGGGAATTCAGAAAAAAGGACAAAATTGATCTAAAGTTGGACTTGAAACAATATTTTTTGTTATACAATTTTAACAATACTAAGAAAATGAGTAAATTCAATTCCTTAAGTAAAAAAAACACATTTATATCTAAGAAATCTGTCTAAGAACACAGGCAGTGGTAATTTGGAAATCACTAAATTCATATTCCTATATGTCTTCAGACTTACTTGGCTAGTCCTCGGACAGTAAAAACATCCTTTTTATTCCCAGTGGCACCCATCACCCATCCAGAGATACTAGCTGTATTAAAATAAAACCTAATGTACTTATTAATTACATAAAGAGTACCGAATTTCAACTACATACTTCAACCGAACTTCAATTAACATACATACTACATACTATTACTACTACTATTTAAGAATTTAAAAGAAGTATTCATGTCATTCAATAATTGAAAAAATTCTGATAATGAGATGAAACATGGCACATTTGTTGGTCTAATATATGACTACACATATGCTAAATTTTATTTTGATTTTAAAGAAAACTGTATTTAGCATGTATGCAATTTATGCAACAAGTGAAAATATATGGCCCATCATAAGGGATACTACTAGAGGGGAAACATGAATAAACACATACAGACAGGCAAGTTAGTAAAAACTACTCAGGAGGTTTTAAAATACATGGAAATATAATTCAGGTGAAATAATGGATTTGGAATTTCTGTTTCAATACAATGCTTTTTCTTTTATACCTACAGTATATAAATGAGGAAAAGTAAATCTAATCCCTACCATTTCAGGAATGTGACAGACTAGGGATAATGATATGGCAAGATTTAATGTTTGCTTGCAACATGTATCCAGCAAACCAAACTTTCCTAAACAATGTTAAAATTGAAATATCTCAACAAATTAAAAGACTACAGCATCATCCTAGCATTGTTCTATGGGCGGGAAATAATGAAAATGAAGCAGCACTCGCTCAAAATTGGTAAGACAAAAATAATTAATTTTACACATTAACATTAAAGAATAGAATCAACATGTAACTTCACTCATGTATTTCGGGTTAAGGCAAGGCTACATTTCGGAGTGACGTTACTATGAGGAGGAGAACTTTAACATATCACAAATGTCATGTTGCCTGCCATTGATGGAGGTTACACAATGTTGTTTACAAGAGTAAAAGATCCAAATATTGTGTTTATTTTCGTCAAATTTAAAAATATGTGAATCTAAATCTAACACTGACCAATAGGAACAAAAGGATTGAAGGAAAAATCGGCAAATGATTATAACTGTGTGCTACATTATAACGGGTTACATTCTTTCCTCTGCTCAATCACCCTAATAGAAAAGAAAGAGTTGTCCTGTATTATAATTTATAATTAGGGTTTGAACCCTAATCCTTTTTCTTGTAATTCTTATATTGCTATACTAATAAACAGAATAATTATTTCTTAATTTTTTACATAAATTGATATATGTGGTAATTTCTCAATAGGTATGGGACCAAGCCTCAATTTGATTTGTTCAAAAAGGAGTACATAGAACTTTATGTAGATACAATAAAACCAATAGTCAGTACTTTAGACCCGACAAGAACTTACTTAGAATCGAGCCCATCCGATGGTTTAGAATCAATAAAGGAAGGATATATATCATCGGATCCACAAAGTTCTTACTATGGTGATGGTAAGGAAATTTTGAATAATACAATGTTAATTTTATTGTAAATTATTAACAAAGAAACTGTGGTTTATCAAGTTAAAACCAAACATAAAACTAAGCTTTAATATATTTTATCAATAATTTTAAAAAACGCCCTCATAACAGGATGATTTCAGATCTTTATTACAATAAGAACTGTTTCAGCCTTAGATGTGGTTGAGGTCCTGTCGGAATCTAACTACTTCAAATTAGAACCAGAAAATATACTAAGAAAAAACTGCTTTTCTAAAAATGTTGATTTTTAAACAAAATCAAAATGTCTATGCTACATTGGATTTTCTATGCTAAATCTGACCATTTTCGCTGCTCTCAGGACTTAATTTTTGAGACAAGTGTAATCTAATAATGTTGAACGGTTTGGACTGACAAGAAAACTGGACTAAAATCCATCCACATTGCTACCAAAGCTTTTTTGCACATTTGATAAAAACATTGGGTGTCAAATTATTCTCATTACAACCTCCCCCCCCCCTTTAAAAGAGACAGGGAAGCAAAATATAATTTAATTTTGACTTAAATACCACCTCTAAACACTTCAACTATACTAGTTTCAAACATTCAATTATTTTAATGCAACTGTTTTAAAATTTGAAATGTATTTAGCAATATCCCGCTTACAATCCTATTTAGTATTCAATTTAAATTATTGTTTATCTGTGGTACTGGCAACATTTCCTCCACATATGATTTCTGTAAATACCGAAACAATCCTTCTACAATGTCATATTCAATTACTTTAATCCTTTTTATCCAAAATCATTTCTAAAGGTCTTTTAAAATTAATTCTCCAAGGCCTATTATGGACATCATAGGCCTATTATGGCCTATTATGGACATCATAGGCCAAGGAACATGCTAAGCTAATTTTTTATCAATAAAATCTCCTGCTGCAACACCCATACAAGCATAACATCTATGTGCATCATTAATATTCACAACTAGTGGCAGAACTAGGTACCCAGAATCGCTGGGGAGCCCAAGGGGGACTCAGAAAAAAATTTAAATTATTTTTCCCTCAATCAAGATTTTTTGGAGGACGCAAACAATAATTTATGTAATGGTAGAAATAATTTAATTAAATATATATTTTTTTAATTCTAACCTTGTTAGAATTAAACAATTTTAAGTCTAGAATTGGTGAAGTCCTATGACTTTACAAGTCATAGGACTGTTGAAGTTAACACTATTAATATTACTAAAGTAAATTTAATGTGAGGCTATACATATATTCTTAACTGTCTTTAAAATCATAAGGTACTTGCAAGTCAGTGTTTCCAATTTACTTCACAAGTTTGTGATTAAATAATTTTTTGATGCAATCTATAAATACACAAAATTTATTTATTTTAATTAAATATACTAAACCAACAGAAAGAAAAGACTTTGTTGGTTTTGTAAAAAGGACCAGAGATGCCCAGGTAAATTTTGGCGGGAGAGCCTAACATCTGAAGTACCGCTACTGCTAACAACGTGTAAAAGTGTACAGTATTTTTCTTTATTCTTTAATAATCAGTAACATCACTAATTAGCATATATTCCTCTATAAGTAACATATTTTTTTCCTTTCAGTACATTACTACAATTATGCAGGTAACATGTGGGACCCATCTGTTTATCCTAGATCTAGATTTACATCTGAATATGGCATTCAGTCATTTCCACATTACCAAACAATGCAAGAAGTAACAAAACCGGAAGACTTGAACATTCATTCTGATTGGATTAAATCCAGACAACATCAACCAAATGGATTTGTCTACTTATTGACTCAAATACCAATTAATTTGCCAGTGCCAAAGAATTTAAAGGAATATATTTACTATTCACAGGTATAAATTTTAAATGTTAACTTAAAATAAACAGGATTGCTTGTTCATAAGAAACAAATTATTGTAATTGAATGCGTGATTATTTATGAGTAACAAATCTATGATGATCTTTGATATTGATATAGAATTTTTGACAAAACAGACATGTAAAGAAACCAGAGAACATGTAAATGGTGATGGTGGCGACCACAAGAGCAATTGATTAGTAAAAATGTATATGCATATAAGTACTGTAATATTTGTCTACTCACTGCTTGGTGCTTGAGTCCACGTAGGACTTCAGCTTTTACAACAACGCTTGTATCTGCCATGCACACACAAACTTCCTCATGAAATCTTCCTCTTATTTCTTCTTGAGTCTGCCAGAACTTTTTTCTGACACCAGGTTTTTAATTTGACAACTTATATTCTTCACTTCAGCCTGAATCAGTAGAGTCTTCCAACCTTTACAGCCTGCAGTATGCTAGATATACTGTTAAGGCATTGATGATCCCCAGCGGTCACCAATTCTCCAGTTCCCATAGGTGTTAACACCTAATAATTACCAATATTGCTTTTATCTTTGATTAAAAGTATAATCTATTCTCACTAAGATTTAAAATTCTCATCTAGACATAGTTTGTCTTTTTTAAACCAAACACATTTCAAAATTTCAGATACATCAAGCTGTAGGTATTCAAACAGAAACAGAGACATACAGACGCATGAGAAGTACAGTATATCCTACAGGTGAAGGCAAAAACATGGGAGCACTTTACTGGCAATTAAATGATGTTTGGCAAGCACCATCATGGTCATCAATAGGTTAGTTTGTAAGCAAATACTATCTTAAAAACCATCATGTATCTTTGGAGATCAGAGGTCACACAACCAAAATCTGTTAAAAGAGAAAACCTTTTACCTTTTATAGGGAATAGGAAAGCCAAAGTAATACAAGAATAAACATAATTATAACTAGATCCTAACAACATTAAAAACAATAATTCAAAAGCGTTTATAGATGAGAATACAAGAGTCTACCTTGTACAATCTAATTTGATGTTATTTCGTTTACTGTAATAAGATGATATATACTAAATAAATACAATTTGCTAAGGATCAGGATTCAAACTATGAGCGCTAAAATAAGTTCTCCACTGATGTAATATTTATTTAAAATAAACCAGCTTTTAAACAATTAAAGGTCTTCATCAGTACAGGTGAGATGTTAGGAAGCTAGGTTTTGAGTCTTTTCTTACTGTTGACAGCTATAAGACTCTTAAAACAGTCGACAGTAAGAAAAGACTCAAAACCTAGCTTCCTAAGGTCTCACCGACAGTCAACAGTAAGAAGACTCAAAACCTAGCTTCCTAAATCTCACCGACAGTCAACAGTAAGAAAAGACTCAAACCTAGCTTCCTAAGTCTCACGACAGTCAACAGTAAGAAGACTCAAAACCTTCTAAATCTCACTGACAGTCAACAGTAGAAGACTCAAAACCTAGCTTCCTAACGTCTCACCGACAGTCAACAGTAGAAAAGACTCAAATAGCTTCCTAAGGTCTCACGACAGTCAACAGTAAGACAAAGCTTCCTAACATCTCAACAGTCAACAGTAAGAAAAGACTCAAACAGCTTCCTAACGTCTCACCGACTCAACAGTAAGAAAAAGACTCAACCTAGCTTCCTAATCTCACCGACAGTCAACAGTAAGAAAAGACTCAAAACCTAGCTTCCTAACGTCTCACCGACAGTCAACAGTAAGAAAAGACTCAAAACCTAGCTTCCTAACGTCTCACCGACAGTCAACAGTAAGAAAAGACTCAAAACCTAGCTTTAGACTCAAGACCTTTAGTTGGTTGAAAGCCAGTTATACTTTCTTTAAATAAATATTACATCAGTGGAGAGATTATTTTATTATTCTGATTACTAAGAATGTTATCTGCTAAGTAAAGGGTTGACTTAAGTAGACTAATTCGACAAATGCTACAAGAGAAGTTGATACAACTCCTTGCGGCAAAACAGCCACAGGGAAGAATGGAGTGAAGACCATAAATAAATGTATTAACTCAATGATTGAGATAGTATAAAAAATCTTACATGAAATCTTTTAAAGATGTTTTTATATAGATTACAGTGGTAGATGGAAAATGCTTCATTACTATGCAATAAAATTCTTCTCACCAGTAATAGTGACAGCTTGGAAAACGCCCTATGATTGGGTTACAGCGTATGTAGTATCAGACAAACTTGAAACTATAGCGGATGCTAAGTTAACAGTATCAGTTTTAAGTACTCAAAGCTTTATACCATTGAAAACAACAACAGCAATTTTAGATGTGGTAAGTAGATGTGGTATTAAAATAAATTCAATTCTTTCTAAAAATGAGGGGTTGCATTGTTGTATAAGTTAGAGCTAGACTTAAGAGGCACAGAAACAGCCTTAAGAAATAAATTTAAAAAAATTGAAACATACTTTCTTTAAAAAAATAATTGTACCAAATGAACTGTATAAAGTGATAATAAAAATGAAGATAGAATCATTAGATTTATTATCATAACAATAATACACAGGTTTGAACTCCCAGATCCTTTTAATTTGTATACCTCCCTCCCTCCAATGGCATAGGTCCTTAGCCTAAGCCTATTATAATAATTAACAGTTTTTTAAAATATGAATCTGATTCATATATGAACCATGTGGCCGAGTAGCAACCGAGGTGCAAAAAGTCTGAAGGCCTCTTGTTTTTTAACTTGTCTGTATACAGTCAAATTAAATATGAAACTTGGAAGCAAATAAAAGCGAATAAATAAGAAAATAAAAACGTTTTCTACAATTTTTTTCAGAAACCAAATCAAGCAGTTGAAATTTTATCACAAGATTTAGATTCAATAAAAGAAAACTGTGAATCAGACAAATCTTGTTTTGTACATTTTTCAATGAATAATGTTTATGGAGAAGAATTAGCTCCTGATAATTATTTATTTATAGAAAAAGTTAAAAATATGAAGTTATCAGATGCTAAGATAAAGGTAAGACTCAATTTTAGGTAAATCTTCGGTATACGGTGCACCCTGTTATCAATACTATATATCGATATATTTTTAGTTACGCGACACGTAAACGAGAACTGAGAACTAAAAAGATAAGCAGCGTCGTTAAATTATTATTTATAATTAAAACATTAAAAACCATACAACAATAAATGAAAACAATAACAACAAAAGTATAATAAAAAACCTGAAAATAACAAACACAAAAATACGTAAAAAATACGCGTAACATAAAATTTGATGTGGTGTATCATTGATTATTCTTATGAAAACATAGTTAAAACATGATAAAAACATAAATATGAAAATAGTTATAACCATTTTACAACAAATAAATAAAAACACAACAACAAAAAAACATTAAAAAAATAATAAAATATGTTCATAAACGTAAAAGAAAAGGCATGTATCGATTATTCCTACGTCACATCTCTAAACTAAAAATATATCGATATATAGTATTGATAACAGGGTGCACCGTATACCGAAGTTCAGCCCAATTTTATACACAAACTGAATTAATTTTAAATAACTAACTTAAATAAATACCTCCTATATCTAAAATTAAGAACTTCATTTTATGGCATTAACCTTTCAAACACACAGATAAAGAAACATGTAGCAAAGCTAATTAGGGGTTTAGGAGGTCTAACCAATGCCCTTTCCCTCTAAATGAACCAATAACCTTTTTAGTAATAGAAAAATAAGAACAAAAAACTAAGAAAGAAAAAAATAAGAACTAGAAAAGTAATAGAAAAAGGCTCGCTTGCACATCTTAGATAAGTATTTTATCACAGGTAATTAAACGTGCTCAGAGGCGGATTTGCCACTGAGGGCAACAGCAACGCTCTCAGCCAAATATAAACTTAAAAAAAGAAACAAAAATTTAAAAATTGATTAACATATTATATTTATTATGTTATAAATATAATATAAAATAATAAAATATTTATTTATTATAATTATGTAATACAGGGTGGTACATTTCAAATGTATCACCCTGATAAATTCAATTTCATGTGTATCTACCCCCTTTAACTTGACCACTGGAAGTTCAAATACCTACTTCTTTGATTGATAATCGTCTGCATGTATAGTGATCTGATAACCAAAATGTAATTTCTATAGAACATTTAGTTTTGTCTGTGTTTTTGTATTAGTTTTAGCATTTCATATACATTTATTTTTTAATCTTTTAACTTTTTATTATGATTTTGACATTGTTTTTTGATTTTGCTATGTTAGGCACAGTTAATGGTGCAAGCCGAAAGCCGGCTCTGCTATATAGATATTCTTGTGGAAAAGACTGAGTTTGATGTAACATAATTTAATTTAGCATTATTAAATCACATCAGAATCATTTAATAGTATCAAAAGTATTGTTGGTACTATGATTTTATTAGATAATATTAATTCATCTAAACGATTACCAACTGTTGAATAAGCTGTTCAATTTTTGTTTTAGGTAACAAAATGTCAACAATCAGGAAATCATGTTGCGATAACTTTGAAATCTGACGCAGTCGCACTATTTGTATGGCTGGATTCTAACATAGTCATTGGCCACTTTTCAGACAACGGATTTCATTTTATTAAAAGTCACAAAAAATTAACATTCACGCCAGTTGAAGCATACGACTTTGATGTGGAAACGTTTTGCAAATCAATTAATATAATTCATTTTAAAACAAAGCTAGAGTAAAGTAAATTAAATAAATAAAGTAAATTACAATTAAAAAAAAAATAATACTAATATAACTCTATAAAGATAATTATAAATTATGATTAAATAAATCATAATAACAACTTTAATTTTAAGCACCCAAATACTCATCTAAAATTAAATAATTTTAACTACAGCCAAGAACATTACCACCAAATGAAGCAGAAAATTGGTAAATATTAATTGAAAAATGTAATTAATAATAAATAGGTCTAAAAAAAGCAAAGCACTCGCTTTTTCAATAAAAATAAGAGAATATTTATACTGAATACAATAGGAATATAAAATGAGAACAAAAATTACTTTTAGGCAAAAATAACATTATGCAAATAAATTTCTTCGATATAATGATGGTGGAAAAAGCAGTTGATTTCAGTACTTGATTATAGGGAGTTTCAGCAGTTTTTATGTTCAGTATATATTATAAGATATTTACTTATTTCAATAAATACTTTAAGCATAGTGTATTAATACATACAAGCCACCAAATATTGCTCCACAGGGTGAAATGCTCTCATAGGCTCATTAATAATAATAATGATAATAATAATTATGACAATAATAATAATAAAAAGAGCTTTATTTTTTTAAAAAAAACTATCCAACAGAAAAAATCTATTTAATCTAAACTATCCACATAAAAAAAAATCAAATTGTACAGTTTGATTTTAAAAATTCAGAGACAGAGTACAAAGGATTATCTAGAAGATAAGTTTCTATTCTACTGCAGTATGAAAGATATGATATTTAAATTGTTTCTTCAGGTAATTTATTGAAAAATTTGACTTCTAAACAGCCATTGGCCATAAATCAGATATTTTATACTGAATAAATACATTTCATGTAAAAAGTTTAATGGACGAGGCAAGAAAATAGTGAGAGGAAATCATCCTGAGAAATGTAACGAAATTGTTCTAGAAGTATTTTTGGTGGCAGACCAATCACGTGTTCCTTAATGTCGTTACAGACAATTTTAATTTTTTAATGATTTAAAAATGTCATGAAATAATTAAAATGTACATGAACTTAAGTAAATTCCTACTCATTGATAAATAATAATTTTACTTTAATTACAAATGTCTCTACTACAAAATAGATGTTCATAACTCTCTATAATGTTTTCAATACATCCCTAGCCCCTAATGAAATAAGTTTTAATAATATAAAATTGTAGTTTAGCTTTTGAAAAATAAACAATAAAATAATTTTTATTGGTATATGCTTTCCCTTTAGAGGTTGAGGGTCAAAATGAAATCAAAAATGAATTAAAGAATAAAATAAAATTTGGTGACCTGACACCTCTGGGTCAAAACTAAATCTAAGAAGTTGTTATTAATAAATCATGGGCAAGAGCCCATGTGGTGGTTGTATTTGAAAGATCAGATACAACCACATAAAAAGTTTTAATTATTTCCCAGGCAAAACACTGACCAGGAAATACAATTAATTTTTTTTACCTAGTTGATTTGGTTTTACACCAAGTAAGGTATTACATTAAAAGTGTCACATCTTCAAGCCAAAAATCATCATATAAGCAAAATTCATACAAATTAAAGTCAGATGAAGAAGAATAAACAGAGAAAAGACAAGAAGGATACAGAAATAGCCGTAAAGAATGTAAGAAATGAAGGAAAATAAAAACAGAAATCAATAAAAATAATTATTATTTACAAATTTACCAAAATAAATTTAGTAAGTTGAAAATGCTGACAAACTAAATCATACTGTAGAAGTTTAATGTGACCAAATTTAGAGATTCTGAATTTCCAGTTCCGGTTAGTAATATCCATTCTCTAGAATCATAAGTCTGGAGTGTACTTAAAGATGTATTTAAAGGAGTCAGCATTTAAAATTTCACCTTTCAAGCTCATTTTAAGAGGTTTGACCGCTGAATACCTTAAAAATAAGTTTCATAGATTAAGTTTTAAGTATTCATAATGGAAACAAAACTTAGTACACTCATTTATTACAAAAAAGGGGTACACTTAAGGGTGTACTAAATTTCAAATCAATTGGATTATTTTTTAACTTTTAAAAAACGTATACAAGTCATTCGATAAAAATAAAACTAATGCTGATAATGAGATAAAACTTGGCACATCTATTGCTTTGATCTAATATATGACTACATGCATGCCAAATCTCAAAGTGATCAAAAAATATGAATTTTTGCTGAGTCATTATTTTGGAATATTGACATCATAAAAAAATATTTCTGGATAGCATAACTTTGGGTCTCAAAGATTGATTTATGTACCAAGTTTTAATTATCCAGCATAAATAAACTGGGAGCTATGATGATAACAGACACATACACACACAAATTTGTGAAAATCACTTAGGAGGTCTTTAAAACACCTGAAACAATTTTTTTTGCAAACACTTTTTCTATATACCTACGATATAAATGAGGAAAAGTAAGAAGATAATAAACATATAAATCAGTATAAAATAAAATAAGATTCAACAACACATAATTGTGATTGTGCAAATAAGTTTATAAATAAAAATAATCAATACCATTGTGCTGATAAATTAACAAAACAGGGATAAGTAATAATTAACAGGGTAGAGTAATAATTACTCCAGGGGGGGGGGGGTACAGTAATAATTGTGTCCAGTCATCAAGAATGATGAAAGATGGAGTAGGTTTAAGATGTTGTATCTTGCATATAACACTTCTAGATATCTCTTGGACTAGTGTCCACTATTTATGTACATTTGGTGCTATTAAATGATACATGGAAAAACATTGACGAGCAACTAATGAGGTTGGCCTGCTATAAAATTGTGGTTGTAGTTTAACATCCAAGACTAACCTCATTGGCCCCTCGCATTATTATTATATTATGTTTTCCCATGCTCTCAATTCATTATGGCTGTGTGTTATATAATATCCTCTCAGCAATTAAGGTTACATAGTTAAACTTGGTAAGTATAATATAGTGGACCTTTTTAGGGAAAGCCCATTTAAGAATTCATATTCCTACCATAAAAATCTCAAAGGTCTTTCCCACGATGGAATCTGAAGTAATTAAGTGAAAACAAGAAAGGGAACGGAATTTAATTTTAAATAGGAGATCAGTAACACCACTTGGAACGTTACTTTACAATTAACCACTAGCTAATAGTTAATACTCTCGGCTATTTACTAAGTAAAGAATTAAAACTAACCTGTACACTTTTTTGTACAAGAAATCAGTTGGATATTTAGCTGAATCAGTCAAGGGAATAAGTTCTTCTCTAGGAAAATCAATATTACATCTTCTACCCCAGAAATCCGAATATGAAAATCTTACTGTCTGCAGGTCTTTAGAAGTGTAAACAAATCCGATCATATTACTAAATATTTGACCAACTAAACTAACAGCTGCTGTTGACGCCAAACCTACACACCAAAAATAAAAAAATATAAATGACTTTCTGCAACTGTAGTAAATGTAAAAAACCAACATTTGCAAGTTTATTTATAAAAATACTAGCAGTATTACCCAAGCTTCGCTCGGCAAATAGTTTATTTAGGAAACAAAAAATAATTTAATTACTCCTTTGAGATCTACAAAAAATAAGATAACAGCTGAAACAACAAGAAAGTACTTTGTTTAAGATGTTTTAGTCTATTTGACTATTTTCAAGCCATAATTTATAATTGCTTTGTAGGTACTAAATTCCTTGTTTCGATAAGATCATAATAAAAAATGGAAACATTAAATTGTTTGAGGTGACTTTTACTGAGAAAGCAATAATATTCTTAATAAAATAAGTCATGAATTGAACAATTCTTAGGCAAAATACAAAAACTTTAGAATTACTTTAGTACATATATACACTGTTTTGTTAATTATAGAGATATGTTTTTTCCTATCTTGAATAAGTACTCAAATTTGATTTCCGTACACTAACTTCCTATCGTTATTTAAGAATGGATTTCGATGAGTCAAAAGATATGTTCATTCTGACCCATGAGTAGTCTTAAGTTTAGTTAAGATGCATCTTTATATTCTGATCTCCAAGCATCTAAAACTTATATTTTTACAATAATCCCCAATTGTTATTTGTGAAGGAATTTTGTTGAAACATGTAACGTGGTCAATATGACCTATGAGTTGTCTAAGTGTAGAGTTTAGTCACAATCCATTGATTACACTCAAATCTATAAGCACTTAACATATTGTGTTGCACTAAACCTATATTATTTTCAAACGGATCCTGATGAGACTTTAAAGGTGACCATTCAGGCCTAAGAGTAGTCTAAAGTAAAAGTTTAGTCAAGACCTATCAATTAGATTCCGAGCTGTAAGCACTCAAAAAAGAATTTTTACATTAAAAATGTCTGCCTCCGTGGTCGTGATTGAAAAGGCGTTCGATTTCGGCACCAAAGGTCCCGGGTTCGCAGCCCGGGCTATGCTTTAAGGTTTTATGAATAGTATTTGTATTAAAAATTTCACCACTTTAATTAATTCTTAGAGTGTAGTAGATGCAACCACCTGAGATGGTTCCCGCAGGGTGAATACCTGAAAGGCCCTAAAACGGGCATTTCATTTCATTTCAATCCCCTACTGTTATTTTAGCACTGATCAAGATCTTAATATAGTTTATGGCTCCTTCTGATGTATGATTAGTCTAAGTTTAAACCTCCTTTAAGTAGTTTTCGAGTAATAAGCAACCAACAATTTTAATTTATTTTTTATATAAATAGATTTTTGTAAATTTCATATTTTATTATTTGTTTTAATTATTGTCTTGCACATGATTGATCAGTATGCTTTTTATGTAGCAATTATTGTAAATAAGCAGCCTCATACTGTATTTTTATAAATATATTAAGTTTCTCTCTTTTACTTGCAACTTCATATCACTAAAAACTCTATTGAGGCATTGTGAAAATATTGTCACTAATACAGCAAAATATGATATTTAATTTAACTAAATTGTCTAGAAGCAATAATAAAATATAATAATAATAAAATATATACAAGGTTTTAGTCACGAACACATATTTATGCAATAACCTTGACAATCACGATTTTATATTGAACATATTTAAAATTAATTTTTAATTCAAGGAAAATGAGTTGAATCATTGTAATATAACTGGGTAATATACGTGTTGGATATATATTTTTTCAGAAAATTTGCAGGGAAATATATATATATATATATATATATATATATATATATATATATTATATATATATAATATATATATATATATATATATATATTATATATATATATATATATATATATATATATATATATATATATATATATATATATATATTTTTGTATGTATGTGTGTGTGTTAATGAATTATGACAAAGCTTGAAGCTTATGTATTTACTATTCATAAAACATAAAAGGAGTATTTGATTCTTGATTTATCAGGAAAGTTCAATTTAATTTATAGAAAGGGTTAAACTTTTAAGCTTAAGAAAGCTCAGTAAATTTTTGTAATGTTTAGAAACACAAGGTAGCTGATTTGATTGTTTTTCTTCCCTTTGGTCATACAACAAAAGAAACTTGTACTAAATTTTTTTAACAATTCAAAATAACTTACAAACACTAGCAAGTGCTATTGAGAAATCCATATCGCATAAACTAGCTGCATTTGCAATAAATGATCCAGGGACTACTACGGTAGTTGCTGCGACTTGAAGTTTCTTCATTTTATTTATAGCAGAACCAACTGATATATATCCATTCCTAAATGAAAACTTTATGTAAGTTAGATAAATAATACAATAATTTCTTAAATAAAAAAATCAGTAAGATAAGATAAAGATAAACATTTTGTACACTAGTTATAACCAGCAAAAGAAAATATGTCAAGAAAATGAGAATACATAGAATTAAATTAAATAAAATTCATGTATCAAATACATATACAGTTTAATTTGTGGAATAGTCTTGAAAATAATTTTAACCATTCATCTTGGAAATAATTTTAAGCATTTAATATTTTTATATGCTACATTCATGCATTGAGGCATATTGAGTGATAAACCTTGGTTAGAAATACTGAGCCAAATAAACACAATTTCGTTCTTCCGCGTACTCTGCTAGGGAATGAGGTGGTATCAAAGTTGAGTTTTGTGTACTTAACACCAGGATTGGTACCCTTGATTTGGACATCTTCTTTTATTTAAAAAGAGAAGCAAAACATACTATGTCTGCTTGCTTAAGCAAACATAACATAGACATATTATGTTACTTAGAACACAATATGTCTAAGAAATAATTTATGATGAAATTAAACAAAAATGTTTAATTTCTGTGATATCAATGTTTTGTTTTGTATTATATTCATTTGCCAAGATTTTTAAGATGTATCTTTATTTTGTAATATGAATTCAGAATTCATTAAAATTTAGATGAATATAAAATCCATTTTTGAAATAAGTATTCAGAATAAAGAGAATTTATATTCTCTTAAATTATTCTATAAAATATATCATAATATATTCTATTAAATATATCATGGATATAGAGGCCAGGGGAAGCAGCCCCCCTGACAAATTAATTTTGTCGGAGAGGGGAGGGGGGTGGAATAAACACCCCCACGCCACAATAAATTTCGCCCCCTCTGACGAATTAGATTTTAGTGGAATTTCCTAGTAGATATGTGAATTTCGCCCCCCTCTGGGATTGTCTTCACCCCCCCCCCCACGAGTTTTGGCTAGCTACGGGCCTGATGACACATGGTTAAAATCAGGTGACAGCGTGGGAAAATAATGTAGAGGAACCAATGAGGTTGGCTAAATATAAAATTGTGGCCATGGTTTAACATCCAAGACTAACCTCATTGGATCCAAAGATTATGTAGTATACCTTAGCTAATATGCTTAATAATCTTTGATCAGCTCCTTTGTATTATTTTCCCATGTTGTCAACTGAATTTAACCATGTGTCTTACTAATAGTATTTTTAAGATTACAATGTAGACAGGAAACCCCTTTAAAGATATTAAACGACTCCCTCATGCTATGCTGGCTTAAGTAATAAGTATGTCAATGAGTGGAGGGGTTACAATCAGACCAAAGCAGAATATCTTGGAAGAATGCCATGTTTAAAAAAACTTATTTTTCTTCATTTAATAAAAAATAAAATTCTGTTACTCCAAAAATGAAAGAAAGATTTACCTATAGATAGGTTTGAAATCATTAGGATCATTGTGTTTCGTACTGAAATAGCAAGAAACAAAAGACTGACCGACTTTCTGCTCTGAATGACTTGCATTAGCCAGCACACGCGAACAAACTCTTAGCGAATTAATCAACATTTTAAAAACTTCAAAAGACTATGTATCAACTAATTCGGTAAACTAATCATGACAAAAAGGCTAAAATATTTTATTTTAGCAATTATTGAGCGTTTGAATATTACGTTATCTAAAATCTTATTCCGACGAAAGGTTATCATTAAACACTGTAATAAATCAAGATAGCGTAGCTTATGACCCACAAAACAAGAGATCGATTTGATAATTATTAGTTTATTTTCAAATCATACTATAATTAAACTATTAAATGAAAAATACATTATCAATTTTTTTCAATTGTTATCACTTCCTCCTTTTTCAAACCCCCGAAATATTTAAATTTCCCGCTCATTTGCATAGAAGTTTTTGAAAAACATAAGCGCTAAACACGTTAATGTAGAATCGAGTTCTGCCTTCATTACCGCAACACATGTGCTATAGCACAAATTTATCTCTAATCAAGGCACTTATAATAAATATTCATCATATTTTGGGAATAATCCCAAGAGGGAACCCAAACTATTATTATTCTAGGATATCCTACTTTATATTGTAGAACACACCTACAGTAATAATAGCTTAGATAAAGCTATAAGGGGTATACTCTCTTTCATCTATGGGTGGGATGTAGATACAGAATAAAGGATACTAGTGAATGCATATATATAGAAATTTTTAGGTATCAGTAACTCAAATGTAATCCATCCCCTGTCCCACTTTCGTCATTTAAAACAAACTTAACCTCATAAGCGTTTATTTTTCATGATGAAATGTCTTGAAACTCGAGTATACTAAAGTAATATTGAGTGGGTCGGGGGTAGAGACAGTGATCCGACTCCCACCTTCTTCCCTATGGTTGAGATGGACCAGCTTTCAATCAAGGGGGAATCTAGTTCAACTACTATGCCGCAAGTTAGTGCTAGTTGTTCCTACGTCCTACTTAGTTGATTTATATCTGTTGCAAAGCAACGGTTAACAAAGAGCGTCATTTTTAACAGATAAACTAAGTTAAATAAAGCCACTTGAACTGATTGTTATAGTTGGTAAAAATTAAAATGATGTAAGGATAACTAGTGCTGCTTTTTTCAGAGTTACTAAAAGTGACAGAATTTACTCAGGGCCATGTGAAGGCTGGGAGTTAGCACACTGTCTTTATGCCGAACCCTCATTTTTATACCATTTTAGTGTATATGTGTATATATACATATACATACCCGTGTCAGCCCCTTGGGGCTGATACCTCTTTTGGCTACAGGCCCTTATTAATACTTATATGATCAGAGAGTCCCCCTGACTAAGTTTATAAAGAGATTAGAGGAGTGAGGAGAAGTGTTATCCTCTTCCCTAACAAGGCAATATCATACAAGGCAGTAAAATACAGAAAAAAATGTTCTTACCTTTGCTGATTTTTGATTAGTTCATCTCAATCTTCAACAGAGCTTTCTCGTCTTTAATCTTTATTTACTTATTATGTTATCATTAAATATTTAATCTATACACTAAGATTGGTAGAGGGGTTGTGTATAAGTTAAAGCTAAAGAAACTTAAGAGTTCAGACACGGCTCTTCTGTGATCAGACACAAAAATGCCTGCTTTAGGACTCATTAGGTAGAACTTTTATCTTCCATGTAAGAGAATTAGCAAAAAGAGCCCAACAATGTAGTCTACTAGCTAAATGATCTCACAAGTCTATTCAGGAGTTTAAGTTCAGGGTATCTGCTTACAAGTAGAAGGAACAGAAATGAGTTAAAAAGACATATAAGAAAAAAGAAAAATATAATTTTGAAAATAAACCAGATTGATACGTAAGTCACATCATCAAAATAAGATTCAGCATAACATTTTACAATTAAATGTGCAACAAGTAATGAGTAATATTATTTATTGACATAAAAAAGTAATTCTCTTTTACGTTGAAAGTAAAACATTTAAATAATGTTGTTACACTGGAGGTGTCAATATTTTTTTAAATCATTCCTCATTACTTTTTGTTATAAAGAACAATTGTAAATGTAAGGATACTTAACAATGTAAAGATAATAATTAATTGTTGATGATTAAAATAAATATACAATGAAGATGTTAAAATATAACTTTGTTAAATTTTTACCATTGTTGCATTCTATTTAAATTAATTGAATAAATTTCACTATGCAAAATAATTTCTCACCAGCCAAGTATAGCATGCATTTCAGGAGAGGCCTAGGGGTTAAAATTGATTAAATCTTGACTGTTGCTTAAGTTATATAGAGGTTCAACATAAACACGACATAGTTATGTTAGAATCCAATATAACCTGAATCATTACACAAAGAGTTTTAAGATGGGTCTTAAATTTTACCCTTTTCAAAGTGAAATTTATTGTAGATGTCTTCCAACGACAGATGGATCCTCTTCAGCTTTAATTTTTATTCATATTATACAAAAGAATAAATTAACTCTTGGTAAAGAATAAAACAAAGATTTTCAGTAAAATTAACACTTCATACATAAAAACATTTAAGTAAAGAATGAACCATTAGGTAAAAATAAAATGTATCAATCTGCAAAATAACATCTTCACACCTCCACAAAAAATAAAACAGGTATCAAATAGATTTTTGGTTCATTCAAAGAAATAAAATTATGTTTTGAATTATGAACAATTTGTGATTCAAATGAATAAATAAAAATAGTTTGGGTGAAAGTAATGACGAAATTTATGCTAATATGGACTAAGAGTGTTCCAACCCAAGCTAAGAGTGTTCCAAAACCCCTAAAGGACAACAGAACAGTTTTTTCATATCTCTGCTTTTCCAATACCTCATTTCAGCGCTAGCTGCCACCTTGAATATTTCAAACTCAATTCATGTATAATGACTCATTTCTAATTTTTAAGTTATTAAATGTAAACTGAATACATTTTTTACATAAAATAATAAAATAAATGGTGAGTAATTTTTAAGTAAAGCACTTTGACCCACTAAAAATTAAAAAAAACCTGTATATTTTAAATTAAAATGGGGAGTTTATTATTATTTTTGATTTTATGATTTTTTTATTGATAGTTAAGTACATATTAACATACAAACATTTCCAATATTATTTTGTTAGTATTTTTTGATTTTACAAAAAAAATAGCCATCAAATCAAATAAATTGACCAGGGGACAGGCTTTTATTCAGCGCAGAAGTTCACGCAGCTAAATGTGGTTTAGGACCAATTGAAACCGAGAAGTTGGAACACTATATACTAACTTTATACTAATAGGGGCAGGGCTTGCCCCTATTAATATAAAGTTTCACAATATTACAAGATTGAATGAGATGAACAAATCAAGTTAACTGAATATAAACTAACATTACATCTGTTTATATAAAATTAGTAATTAAAAATTAATTATTTTAAGGTAACTGACAAATATTAATTAGTAGCATTTGGAATAACATGTTTATACTTCTTACATATGAATTTAAAAGAAAAACAATTTTAAAAAGATATTACGGCATATTTAGAGACCATAATTTTTATTTAACATACATAATTATAAATTTAAAGGTTCTGTTTATTATTAAAAAAGCTGAATATCCTTCAATAAGGACAAAAAGTTATTTTTCTATTTTAATAGTTATTAATATAATATTTAAAATAAATAAATTAAAACAGAGGATTATGATTTGTTTTTTTATATAATAAAACATGTAAATACTTTGTATACAACATGATATAAATCAAAGATAAAAATTGGGTACGGGATACCTCAGAACATTTCCTCACCACATAGGATTTACTAAACTCATCCTCACAACTTCAAACTCGCTTTGCTTGTCCTCAGGATATAAAAAAGCCACATTTATACTACAACAGGTCCTTGGACTAGGTTCGCAGGCCTTCAGATAGTAAATAGGGTTGCTTGACACAGCTTAACTTATATAATCCCACAAAAACTGTAGTTATACTTGCCATATTGGAAAAAACTTAGTATTAAATAAAAGTTTTTACTAAATAAACTTATTTGTTAAGTAAAAATTCACACTTGCACCAAATTTCCACTCATTTTAATTATTTTTACAATTTCTTAAAAAAGACAAGTCATTTAATAAAAATTTAACAAATGCTGATTTTGTCTTATATAAGAATACATGGGTGCTGTTTTAAATTTATCAAAACATGTATTTAAGTTTTATAAATGTTTGAAATTTTGGCTGAACCACTATTGCTGATTAATGATGTTATAAAAAAATTATTTCCAGGGTAGCACAACTAGACATACCAATTGATTTTTGTAACAAGTTTCAAATTTATAGTATAAATAAAATTTACTGGGAGACACTATGATATCAGACAAACACACACACATTCAGGCAGACAATTTTGTTTTAAAAATCACATTAGAGGTCTTAAAAACACCTAAAATGGTTAATTCAGGTAAAACCCCGATTTAGTAATTTTTTTGCAAACATAATACTTTTCCTATACACTATACGGTATAAAGGAAGAAAAGTAATAATAAACACGGATATAATTTAGAGTAGAATTAAAAAAAAATACTCAAGAATGAGTAGGACTTATTTATATGTTAGAAAGAAATACGGCTTACTCATCTTGATTAATGTCTTGGATACTGTCCTTAATGAAGATTGGTGTTCACATGGCTTAATATTCGCATTTTTTACTAACTTAAAATACTATGCAACACTAATTAGCAGAATTAAATTTTGTACTTGATTTTTGTAAAAATAATCTTCAAATGAAATTGAGAAAAGAACATTTCTCTAAGAATAATTAATTTCCTATAGTTAGAAGGATACCATTTAATTGCTACTATTCTATATGATAACAGGAAAATTTGATTTTTAATGAGAATTAAAATTTCCAAAAACTTAGAAAGACATAGTAAGAAAAAAATAAGAACTAGTATGAGGTATAGATATGACAAAATGTGAATAGATAAGAACTTTTCAATGTCGAAGGATGTATTTCCTTTAATTCATCCCGGAAGAAAGTATATTTATATGGTTACAACAAGATTATAGTTAGCAATATGAAGTCAAAAATTATTTTGTTATTTAAATAAAAAAAATTGTCTCCTTTCTCAAATTGACAATACAAGTTAAATCCTTTCTCAAATTGACAATACAAGTTAAAAAAGAAGGATTGTGCATTAAAAAATTCATTAAATTTTTTTATTAATATAGATGATAAAATGAAAAAAGACAATCCATAAGATAGTTATAAAAATGAATAAAATGGTAAAAACGGCAAGTCCTAATGAAAAAACAAAACAAATAAAATATGTAGAAACAGGTGAATAAAATCTTTTTAATTATCTAATAAATATATTTTATTAAACTAAAATATATTAAATATTCTATTGAAGATACTATCCATACATATAGTTTGGATGCAGGCTATTTGTTTCTTGTTTTGTTAATAAATCAAAGAATATAATAGGTAGAATGGCAGAAGGTATACAAGAGCGTCAGACAGAAGGTGGGGGTGAACTCAGTGCTGGCATCTATCAGCAGCTCTGAAACTAACTCTCCTTATCATAACAATCTTCTCACTTTTTTAAGTTAGTATAAAGAAATCATAAGGTTCTTTATTTCCATTTTAACAACACTTGATTGGTTATTATTATATAAAGCAAATATTTGAATTAATCAGTTTTGTGCTAGAAACAGCTAGCAATCTGATAGTTGGGATGGTGAAAAAAAAAATTACACACTGGGATCCTGTTCACTGGTTGCAGAACTAACCTTTTCTTGTCTGAAATAATAAATTCTAGGACCATCTTTCTTGAAATATATATTCTTTGTTAATTAATAATGAATTAAACTTTAAGTTTTGGTTTCTTTAAAAACCAAAAGATATTGTAAGCCTTTTAATCAAAATAAAGAAACAATTAAAAAAATATAGATATACTATTATTGTGATGCATTAAAGTTAAAAGAGAACTTCACTAAAGAGAAAGATAAAAAAAATACAAGGACTGCCAAATTATAATTAAAAATGAAAAACATGATAAAAGAATATGACTAAACTAGTGAAAAGGAAATGAAAAATAGGATTTTAAAAAAGACCAGAGCTCGGTACTTCTTTAAATGGTCACTCACCCCCTCACAGTTGTATGACAAAGAATGTATTGACTTTACTCAATTTTATAAATATGATTGAGTATCATCAAATAATTTAGTTTCGTTTAATGCCCATTTTACTTACATGATAATTGTCAAATAACCAATGAAGTTACAGAGCAGTAAGAAACAAAATGAATATAGGGGAACAACCATATTAAGAAGAACCCAAAAATCTAGTAACTCTCTTTTATCTGGTCACAAAATAAATACAAATAGAGAGTCACTAAAAACAAAAATATGTTTAAAATCAAGATCTTTAGACACATACATTTTTGTGTGAGTGGTTATCATTAAGATTTTAGTGTTTAAATTCTTGTAACCTATAATTTAAGTTAGTAGTAAGGCTAAAATATTTAGTTTAAATTAAAATAGATTAAAACAAAAATACAAAAAACTGTTGCGAATAGAATGTGTTTTACAATGTTTAAGCCACTCATTTCTACACACACCAAGTTTCTTAAAGAATCACTTTAGATTCCAAGGAAATAAACTAACACTATAGTTTACAAGAAGTCAAACATCTTATCTTTATAAAAAAAGTGTTTTTAACACATCATTTTTTTTATTCAAATAAATTCATAGTTATTCAAGGAATTTATCGACAGTGATTTTGAGACACTATAGAAGAAAAAGAAAAGAAAGCACAGAGAAAATAATGTAGCTCATAGATAAAGAAATAACCATAATTATTTTTATAATAATATATAAAAGAAAGACTACCGAACATGGTAATAAAAATAGTAAAAACTGATAATAACGTTTTGATAAAGACCCAACTTGATAAAAGCAAATACTTATTTAAAGTCTACTTATAGGAATAAAATAAGAATACATAACCTTTTTTATGCTATGGGTATGGTTATATCTTCAGAAATATTTTTAAAAAAATTACTGAAGTCACTGTCGTAATTCTTAAAAAAAAAACATTTGTACGAAACAATCAGCTTAATCACAACACACCAAAATATTTTTAAACACACATTTTTTCATTATTTTTTAAAGTTTTTTTTTTAATTTTTTTTTAATATATTCTTTATATATTCTTTTAATTACAATTTTTATTGTAATTAAATACATTACAAGAAAATTTTTAAAATATTAATAAATAAAATATAAATCATCCCTTAACCATTTAATAAGAATATTTAATTTTAAAAACAATGCTGCATAAAATAATTGCCATTAAGTGATTATTTTTTGTTAAATCAGAGAAAAAAAATATAGAAGAGAATATAAATATAAAATAATTGGAATATAACTCAAAGGCCAAGACTACAAAATGCTATAAAAAGAATGATCACGAACATTTCTTTTTAAATAAAACCATGAGAAGAAAAATAATAATGTTTGTTGTTTTAACTGTTTAAGGGATGATAATAAACAAATATTAATCAGATATAAATATTCTGAGTTTAAGTTTTAAAGTTTTTTAATAGAATTTGTACAATATAATTTTTAAATACTAAAGACTCTCAAAAATATATATTCCCTCCACCAAAAAATAAATAAAAAGCTTTTCTTTTTTTCAAAACTTAAATATGAAAAATTGAGCATGAACTATTTGTAAATTTCTTAATTGCTAATAAGGTAGCAGTTAGGACTATATAAGGTAAAACTGTACTTATAGACAGTATTTTAAGGACACAAAAATTATGCTCCTTACGACTAGTATAATGCCAATACACAAAACATCTACAGTATTTCTTTCTTTAGCATATATTTAAATTATTCATAATAATTAAAAACGCATAAATCTTAAACTCAGATTAGAAAAATAAAAAATAAATAATGCAAAACCACTAAGTAGGTAAAGCAAAACAAAAATGTGACAAGCCAAACATGAGAGTGAATAATCTACATATTTTAGTAAGTGGAAAAAATAGCATACTATTTGCTTGTTCGTCAAATTTTAAAATATAAATAAGCTTGGTCACACATTAAAATAAATTATTTTAAAAAATCCAAACATTCTTTAAAGAACAAATGGAAAAGTAAATAAAAAAATTAACAAAGATAAAAAATAAACTAACAAAAAAACAAAAATTAATAAATGCCAAAATAAAAAGAATGTTATTTTGCCATTAATTAAAGAATAAAAATAAATAATAATTTAACAAAAATTAAAATGCAATATTTACATGCTGTGTACTCAGAGTAGTTAGGTGGTAAAATGTTACATCAGTTTTAAAAATAGTCGAGAAATTTTGTAAGTACACAAAAACCAACGAGTACGGTAAAATAATCTTGTAAAAAGTACCAAGTACTAAAGAAAAGAAAATTATATAATTTGAATGATTATAACTTTTAACAACAATCAGTACACAGCAATAAAAATAATGACAGGGGACTCAAAAATTAAGAAAAACAAATAACATTGACCTGTCTTTTCATAAAGCAATATAATACAAAATTAAAAAAAACATAAATAATTAAAAAATAAATATGGTTCCCCTTAATTTAAAAAAAATAGAGACAGGCCCTATTAATATATTTACAAAGAATATTTATCATCATAGTTCAATATTGAATTATGATTATGTTTTTTTGGCCCATTCACATAGTAGTAGAACCAAAGTTTATATATTTTCTTCATAAAATTAAGCTATTTTTACTCAAGGCAAAAAGTGAATTTCAACAAGTATAAAATAAGAATAAGTGTTGTAAATACAAAAAATCGACACGTACGGATTGTCCGGCAATCAGTAATTAGAAAATTACAAAAAAAAATCGACCTTTTTTATAATATAAATTAGCTACATTGGAAATAAAATAAGCCTACTTTTTTGTATAAAAATTAAACTAATAAAAAATAGAAACTATAAAAGTAAAATTTAACTGAAAATCATTACTTTCATTTTTGTGAATAAAAAAAAAATAATGATGCACTAAGAGTCTTTACAATATTGCTAAATTTAAGTAAATTATATATACAAACGTATTTATAAATAAAATTTACTATGATATATATATATATATATATATATATATATATATATATATATATATATATATAATATATATAAATACAATGTAATATAACAAATGCTCTCAAGAAGTAAATATATAGAGTAAAGGATATTTCTTTAAAAAAATAAAAAGGACAATCAATTATTTTATCATAAAAGTAAAAAAATTGAGAGGCATATCAGGTGATTGGGCATTTAGACAACTTTAATAATTCAAGCAATAAGCACAGAAAATTTAAATACACCTATACCTGCTTATACGTATTGGGTACTATAAGGGAACTATAATAATAATTAGTTGGTTACAGTCATCTTATAATTGTCAAATATTCACTTATATCAAGTGAACTTGATAACATTTTAACTGCGATTTTGAATAACATTTTGACTGCGATTTTGAAGCGAGTAAGGTATAAACCTTACTCGCTTGTTTGAGTAATAAAGACAGACAAAGTAAAAAACAAAGGTAGATAGGTACAATTTTGTCATTTTTTCAAGATTTCTAAACAACACTTTTGCAAAAAGAATCAATATTGTAAATACTCTTGATACGCAGAATAAATAAATTAATTTAAAATGATTATTCATAGTTATAAATCAAAGTTTCAGAACTTTTTACTTACATCAAACAACAAATTCCGTCTTTTCCACGAGAATATCTAATATTTAAATAGCAGAGCGGCTTTCGCCATCAACAGTGGCACTGTTGATGGCGAAAGCCGGCTTCTACTATTAAATATAGATATTCTCGTGGAAAAGACGGAATTTGGTTGTTTGATGTTATGAGTAATCACAGCGTAGTAACGTACTAATTTTTACTTACATTTACCAATGTGCCCAAAATTAAATTTATAAATGATTTATTGTCATATAATTAAAACATAAAAAAAAGTAGACACATTTCCACAGTGGGTGAAAAAATAAAGCAAAATCATTCATCGAGGAACTTAAAAACTGCAAAAATAAAAACTAAAGATACAACCATCATGTAAATTTATTTTTAATAGCTTTTAAAGTTTTGAAACTTATGATTATGTATTAAAATAAAATACCGAGATGCAAAGCACTTGCAGTAATATTTGAATAATTGAGGAATCAGAGTACAAAACTTAAAACTACTTCATTAATTTTTTATTAAGTTTTACAGTATTAAAAACAAGGGTAAAAACTCGTAAATACATACACACAAACACACACACACAACAACACACAAACACACACACACACACACACAATATATATATATATATATATATATATAATATATATATAATATAATATATATATATATATATATTATATATATATATATATATATATATATATATATATATATATATATATATATATATTATATATATTATACATACAGGCCAAACAGAAATTTTCCCTTCCCTCCTCCCTTTGTGGGACAGAAAATAAAAATTCCCTAAAAAGTAGGAATAACTCAAAATAGTAATATTTTAAAAAATTGGGTTTGGAACATCTCGGAACTTTTCCTTAAACTTCGGAATCACTTTGCTTCTCCTCAGAATACACAAGTTACCAAATTTATACTCCAACAAGTCTTCAGACTTGCTTTGTTTGTCCTAAGATAGTAAACATATTAGTTTTCTTCCCAGCGGTCACCCATTCAGGCACTGACCTCGCTTGATGCAGCTAGAATTTTATGATCCAACAAAAATCATAGATAACGGGATACACATGTTCACAATTTCATCCTAATTGAATGATTTTTTAAAGTTTTTAATTAACATAATGTCATTCAATAAAAATTGAACTAATGCTGGTAATGAGATGAAACTTAGCCCTTATATATGACTACATGTCTGTCATATCTCAAACCGATTGAATGATTAATGACATAATAAAAAAAACATATTTTCCATTTAGCACAACTAGACCTAATGATTGATTTTTGTACCATGTTTCAACTCTCTAGAATAAATACACTGGGAGGTACAATGATAACGGACATAAACAGTGATGAAACCGGTGACATCCCAGTTTAGGACTTTTGGAAAATACGTCACTTTTCCTATATACCTATGGTATAAATGAGGAAAAGTTAACAAGGCACTTAACATTAAGATATTTGTAATCTTAATTAGGGTACAAAATGCAGTCAAATTATTAGTCCTCCAAAAATTGGGCACTAATGAGGCAATAGAACAAATAAACTGTCAAATTATTAAAATATTAATAAAAAAATAAAGTGTCTCAAGAAAATAAATTAATAAAATAATTAAAGTAAACTATTCTGATTCCTCTATTAAAAAAATATGTTCATAAAATAATAATAATAAAAAAGTAATAAAAAAGACTTCTTGTAAAAGAAAATCCACAAAAAGTAAAGGCAGATCTGAGATCAAAAACTTATTTTTGTAAAAATTAATACATTGATTCATTTAAAATGAAATTTGACATCTACATTTCAGAAATTAGTACTAAAAGCTAATTCAAGGCTTTGACTTTACGTCTTGAGACAGATATTAAGAAGCAATTGATTAGAAATTTTTTTTCTTATGTATTATAATATTGTAATAAACAAGAGTGCATGTATTTGTAATGGTCAGGCACATTTGCCTCTAGTAACAGGAATAAAATAAATTTATCGCGAGACCAAAATATAAATATGCCAAATGAATAAATATAATTTTGAAAATCAAAGTTTAAAAAAAGTGATTCTCAAGCGTTACTTAAGTTAAATGTAAAGAATTATACCTATGCTAAAACATTCTAAGCAAAATTCAAACTTAAGTTGTGTCCAACCATACCACTCAAAATATAACGAAGCAGATAACAGTGTTAACATTTTTGTGGATTCCATAAAATTAAAAAATTAACTAGAATAAGCCCTTTTATTTAAGGGATAAAAAGCCTTCTATTTATCTTGTAAGCAAATTTAAATAAATTAAAAATTATGATTAGTTTATCATATTATTGCTTTGGTTCCAAATTTACAAATATTTTTAAAGGGCTCTCATTCCTTCTTACATAATATTACTAAACTAAAAACAAAATATTTCAAGTTAATATATATGTTAAATATTTTTTTTTTAAATTTTTTTCATAGATATTTTTTGTAATATTATAATTCCTAAACTAAATTTAATTTTTACATTAAACTAATCTTAAATCTAGAAACATGAATGCTTGTTATTAAAAATCGCATTCTTTGATTTTTTTTAATATTAATATTGTTAAAAACTATTTATTTTTTAAATTTATTTTGAATAATCCTAAGATTTTGTAAACTAAAAACTAAATAATAAAAAAACAAAAATATTGCCAAAGAACGTCAAAATAAAACAAAAAATTACGAGTAACAGATAATATTGCAAGTAGACATATAAATAAAAATAACATGTATTTATAAAACAAAAGCTCGATTTAACCAAAATTTGAATTTATTACTAATTTAAAATAGCTTTGATTACAAAATATTTTTAATGAATTCAAAATTATTTCAAAAGAAAATAAAAGAAAAATACAAATATTGAACAACTAAAAAAAATTAATACTTAGTCTTGAAAATGTTGATTTTTGTTTTTAAAATTGATAGTTTTGTTTGCTAAGAAGCAGTAAGTCCAATAAGGAGAAGTTTGAAGACATTCTTTAGTCTGAAATAAAAATTAATACAAACTCTTTGAAACATTAAAATAAATAAAAATTGAGGCAAAACAAAATGTAATTGTGCTAGTTATATTGAGTAACATTAGGCTATAAAGTATAACTGGAATATAGGACTCTTGATACATATTTTAATTTTAATTAATAATTAACAGATAAGTCAATTGGACTTACATCATAAAACATGGTGTTGTCGAATCTAAATGTAATTTGATTGAGTGGATAAGACAGACAGCAGTAAAAATACTTCAAATCTGTTAAAATTTGAGTTGAGCCCACAATACAATAGGGAATAAGTTTATATTGTTAGGTTATAAACATGTTGAGTGAAATTTTTAGTTTTATATTATTGTGTAGTGGTTGATTGTACATATTTAATGATATTATTACATTG
Source organism: Microvelia longipes (assembly GCA_018340805.1). Classification (NCBI taxonomy): domain Eukaryota; kingdom Metazoa; phylum Arthropoda; class Insecta; order Hemiptera; family Veliidae; genus Microvelia; species Microvelia longipes. The sequence continues at coordinate 15,349,028 of JACMZG010001870.1, read as the reverse complement.
TTTGGGATTATTAAGTCATGAATCCAAACAAAATAAAATAATACTAAAATTAAAGTATTGACTTTAAGCATGTTAGACCTTAAAAGTGCAAAAATACAAACTTTATACGCTTCTCCAATACTTTTAAACTCTATATGGGACAAGTTGTTCCATGCTTATCTATTTTCCTTGAAAACGGTGGATACACTTTTTTAGCTTTATGGTGTACTCCGAGTTTATTCAAAGCTGGTATGTACAAATCTCTCATCCCTTATTTCTCAATTATTTTAAACAACATCAAACTAGAAATTACAAAAAGCTAAACACTAAAAAAAGGTGTAAAGTTTTTTTAACCCATTTTCTATGCACGTCAGTTTTAAAAACTTGTTATCTCTTCAAACTTTCCAACTTTTCACAATAAATTATAAATACAACCTACTAATAATTGAAAACTAAGTCAATGATCATTACTAAATATTTATGGTAGCATTACAGTGAATGGTTTTAACACAAAAAAAATCTAGCCTAAAAGACTTAAGAAATGAGAACAAGTAATAAAGTCTAGTATTATCAAAATATAACTTAAATATTGGAAAATTTCTTTACTAACCAATACATGAAAATAATGAAAACTAAGCCAGTGATTCATTAGCCACATTTCTATTATGAAAACTGCAAGGACGAAACCTCATGCGTTTAGCATAGTGAACCTGAACAAAAAAACATCTGTAAATTAAAAAAAAAACACTAAGAGATTAAAAAAAATTAATAATAAAGCCGTGTTAATAGCCAGAATACAGGACTCTGACACGTATTTTATTTGATACAAGTCAATATCAGATAAGGACGATGGTACAATGTAATTAGACAATTATATTGTAAAAAATAACTCCGTCAAATTGTCTAAAGAATGGTAAAAGACTTAAATTCCTATTCAAAATATTTCAACAGCACGGAGAAAGAGAACTGTTAATCTGAACCTGTAATACATTTTCACTAACACATTGATGTTCTCTAGTTTCGTGCTCTGCAGATTTGATTAATGAGTGGTTTTTGTAATTAGGCATTGAAATGCCTAACTGGTGGCACTATTGCTCTCTGTCAAAGCAGTTGGGATGACAGCTGTATTTGCTTATCTTTAGCTCTGATTAAACAAATAAACACACCCACAAAACCAACTAAAATCAGTCATAATTCAATACATATAAAAAAAATTATCTAACTATAGTAGACTATGAAAATGCAGATTGTGTTATATTGAAAGGGTAGCAGAGTGTTTAAGTGACTTAATTTTTATGTTAAAATCCCCATGGGTGCAAGAGTGTGGCATTTTTTACATACAAATAAATTCAATTATTTGGTTATTGAAATGACAGAGTAGTGTAAAAGCAGTTATAGAAAATGGATATGCACATCAGTCATCAACTAATTGTTAACAAGAATTTGATAATCTTTTTAAATTGTTCACATTTTAATTTTCTATGTAATTAATTAGTCAGATTAATTAGACACTTGTTTCAAACAACACTTCTAAAATTAGGGTTTAAATTTAACCTAAGTAAATGCAAGTTTCAAAATGACTTAGTCTTGGTATCTTGTTACCTTTGATGACTCAGGGATATGATCAGAATCAATGAAAAGATGGATAGATGAGAGATCAGATAAAAGTTCTTCACCATCTTCAGATAGTTCGTTTCTGAGTCGCATGTAATGCTCCCGTCCGTCGCAAGTATCAAGACTTAAATTACCATTCCAACTATTTCCAATCATCCTGAACAAATAAGAGTAAAATTTAAAAAAAAAAACATCAGAAAAGATAAGGTCTATCCACGATACATAGATGAATAATAATGAAACAAATATCACAATTACAATGTTCTAAAGAAATCAAAAGTTTTTATGGGTATAAATCATTGAGAAAAAGTTTTCAAAATGCTTTATCGAGTTCATTGAGTAATGCATACATTATTACTCTTTGAAAAGGCTTTTAAGAACCTGGTGATTTAATAACAGAAATTATTTTATACGTGAGACATTCTACATTACCTGGCCTCCGTTTCAGGGAAGTAAAAGTCTTGTATACTACAAGTTTACTTATAATTGTAAGAAATTATTTTCACTAATGTACAAGTGTAGAGAGGTAATAATTAGCGGTTTTTTAAAATTGTACTAAAAAAATACAAGCAGGTTACAAGTTTTATCTTAGATCTCTTAGGAAATGAGCATATTTGTGTCAAACTCCAATCAAATTGGATTATCCCCAACAAATCTTACAAATTATTGTACAAAAACAACTTGTAACTATAAGTGCCAAAATTAAGCTTTCACAAATATCATATCAATTTATTGTAACCTACAAGAGTATTTGTAAACAATGTGCCAAATTATTATTAAAACCCAGTTTCATTCATATGAGTAAATTATTCCAAACTCAATTATTTCAAAAATACGAGAACTAATATTTATAAAAAATGTTTTACAAACTCATACTGGGCACTAGATTATGAATAAACTAAAAGTTGGCGATAAAAACTAAGTTTAATATTAATAAAATGGAATTGAAACTCAGTCTACCTAGGTTCGGACTTGGATAGAAATTTTACAAGTAAATGAAATAGAAAAGAAAATATTGTTTATTAAATAGAAAAATGTTTTAAATGTATCCTTGGTAACACTTCTACATTTGTCATTACAAGTTGTTTTTTATTATTTTTGTAACTACATACACTTGTACTCTTGTGAAACGGGCCCCTGACTGTATAAGATGTTACAAGTATGATCTGAGCATAAATATTTGATAGAGAAATTTAATCTAGTTGCAAACTAAGTATTTAATTAAGTATGAAATGTGGCATACCATGGTTGCTTGTCATAAGTAGCATTGTTGCTCCATATGTCAGAGGTTCCAACAGGCCATGTAGTTAGAAAACCTTGTACGGTTATCGCGGGTTTGGGTTCTTCCTCATCCTCCTCTATCAGACTATTCACCATATCCTCAACAAGCTGCTCATCTTCAGGAAAGAAAAATTCTTCACCCTTGTCACTAACCATATCTCTAGAAGTGTCATCGGTCTGACAAAATTTTTCATTCAGATTAACTTTGAATTTAGGTATAAACCCAGAATCAGGAGTTTCTCTATCAGGCTTGTATTCCATATATCTTTGGTCTGGACCCAAATACAGAGAACCACTTTCACTTCTCTGAAAATTGACCTTTTCCAAGCTTGAGGAAACCGAGAAGCATGTACCGTCTTCATACTTAGTTCCAGTAGTTAAATCAGAATGTTCAGTTACTTCTTGTTTGATAGGTTTGAAATGAGTTTTAGTAGATGTAAGCAGATCTTCTTCCTGGTCAGATATAGTTTGCTTGTAAGTGTAAACTGCTGGTTTAGATTTAGGGGACTTAGTTGCAGGTTTAGCATCATCAACAAAACCCCTGGCCAAATTTTGATTAACCAATGGGTTTGAAGTTTGGTTGCCGATACAAGAGAAGAAGCCGACTTCATCTTTCAGGGCAAGAGAAGTAGTTTCAACGTCAGACCAATAGTTCCCTCTTTTATAGTTGTTGTTAATTTGACAATTATTGTTGTTATTATTTAGAAGAGTTCCAAAATCAAAAGGCATTTTCCATGAGGTAGTAGGATTGTTGTTGTCACCAGAACTCCAGGGGGCATTCTTCTTTATGTCAAACCTCTTGTGTTCCCACTGTGGAGCAAATTCTTCAGGAAATGATTCTTCTTCCATTTTCTCAGTTTTTTCAGACCAAATAGAGCTTGTGATATTGGTACCACACTGAATAAAATTGCTGATGTCAGAGGCTTGCTTGTTGTTTAAAGCTTTGGGAAAGCCATCATCAGGCGACTGAAGCAATTGCTGGAAATCCATAGGTAGGAATTCTGAGATGTCACCAAAGTTTTCTTGAGTACAAGGAGTCCTAGTTATCTTTTTAGCTTCCTGGTCTTCAAAGCTATGAAAAGTCAAACATTTTCTGTTCTTAATATCTAAATGCTTTCCCTTGGACACTTTCGGAGTAGATCTTTCCCTGTCAAGAGATTTAGCCGTGTTTCTAGATCTAAGGCTTACTCCACCTTGCTGTTTCACCATAGATCTGGAAAATAAAATAACACAAATCAGCAACCACACCTGATAATTTCCATTTTGCTAAAAAAGGGATATGACTAGTGCAAAAACAAAAATGATAATGTTGTAAAGATCTATATTTAGTTTTATTTTAATCTTTGAAATAATAATAATGTTAGTAACACTGAAATATACATATGTTTAATTTTTGGTTGTTATGTCTGCTTCTGAATGTTTTAATAAATCTTTTATCATTGCTATCTTACAATATATATATATATCACTGATTAGGCTGATAGACAAACCTGGGTTAAAAAATCCTAGACGGTTATTGTTAAAACTGGTACGGACCCAGGGATGGCGCCACCGTAGAATTCGATGTTATGGTACGGACCCAGGGATGGCGCCACCGTCGAATCCGTGGACATTTTAGTCAAATAGAGAAACGAGAGAATATATTAGTGACTTATCTATTCAAAGTAATACGTCTATGAAATATGATAGTGTTATCAATTTCAATAGTTTGCCGTTTTTTATTTTGTTACTATCATTTTGTGACTTATAATATGTAATTAAACATGTAAAGTGTTAGTGATATTTTTAATAACTAACTAAAGTAATAACTTTTTAATAACTTTGCCGATTTCGTATTTATAAATGAAAGTTTCCAATGTTATTGTGAAGACGTAGCTGAAGGTGTACTAGCATGGATTGAATAGCAAACAAAATAAAATACTTCCTATTTTATTTTAGCGCTAGACATAAAAGGTAAGGCAAGTTTAATTAATATTTTGTTTTATTTTTGAAGTTTCTTTAAAATGGACTGTTTACTTTGACGTACTTTGTATTTCATGTAGATCGATTTCAACTCGGTGTTTATTAACTGTTTGTGCCGTGTTATTTTTTAAGTATAGTTTTGAAGTTTACTTTCCGAACGGACTGTTTACATTTGACGTATTTTGTGTTTCAATTATATTTGTTTCAACTCGTATTTGTCTACTGTTTGTGCCGTCTTATTTTGATTTCTTTTCTGAATGGACTGTTTACATTTGACGTATTTTGTGTTTAATTTATATTTGTTTTTCAACTCGTATTTATGTACTGTTTGTGCCGTCTTATTTTTGATTTCTTTTCCTGAATGGACTGTTTACATTGACGTATTTTGTGTTTTATTTAGATTTATTTCAACTTGTATTTATTTACTGTTTGTGCCGTTTAAAGTAAGCACTGTAAAGATAAAATTTAACTATTTTTTAGTGAACATTTGTATGTCATACTACGTTTTATATGACATTAAATTATTAATTTAAATTATTAAGAAGGTAAAATTGAACCCAGGTTTAGTCAGTCAGGTAGAGCTTAATGCGTTGCAGGGTTAATATAACCTGCAAGTGAGGGTTAATTTGTAAGTAAGTAGTTATGTAAATAGTGTGATGACATGCTTGGCTAGTGTGCAATTCATTCACTGACTTATAGTACTCATATGACTTATGATATATCTTGTTTTGAAGACATCTCCTTATATACTTTTCCGTCACACGCGTTCGTGTTTTAGTCATGTTTCAACATGCAATGTTATGCAGTTTGAATCAAATGTTAAAGGCAAAAGCATTGCATTGTGCACACAGGAATTGAATAAATAAATGATAAGGGAGGGGGGGGGAATTGAAGAAGACAGTGTCTGTGCATTGTATTGCTTCTTTAAAAGTTAGCAAGGTTTTTTATTATAACACTTTGACACACATCTATTTAACTTTACTATTGTGTGGGAAAATAGTGTTAAGGAACTAATGAGATTGGCCCTATCAGAGTAAATATACTTTGTTCAGGCGCAAGGTTTGGCAGGGGATTCAACCCCCCCGGAATTTGTTGTGTAAATGGTATTAAACACAAATTTCAACCCTGACACTCATTTTTGTATCGGGTTAAGTCTAAACTATCGGTTTTAAATTCTGTGTGAACAGTTGAAGTTGAACCCCTAAGGGGGTTGAACACAGTGTTGAACGCCTGCCTAACCCCGCATGTGAACAAATTAATAGTATAAATCTGTGTTAATTTGTGGATGTGGTTTAACAACCACAACTTGAATCATTGGCTGTCACTTGAATTGTTTTTCCACCCTGTCAATTGCTTATAACCATTTGTTATACTACATTAATTGAACAATATTTATTGAATGTTATGAATTCTCACCCTTTATGTCTCAAATTTGCCCCTGTATGCTTCCTCTGTTTAAATAAATTGTTCAATGGCGAGTACTATGGTATTTTGTGTTTGTCTCAGGCTATGTCTTGTTTCTATTAAATGTACCATTTAAAAATTTTCTGAATCAAGACATATTTTAATTTTATTGTTTCAGGTTGTGATACTGATAAAAATGATTCGCAATGGTGATGTTTAGAAGTATTAAAAAGTGTATCATCTTGTATACACATCAAGAATGAGGAACAGTGCACAGGACAGATAAATGTTATAATCAATAAGTTGTACATCGACTTCATTGAAGCATATCCACTCAATGCATGGAGAGCATTCATCTTATCTAATGCTAAATTAGGACATTCATCGTCATGGAGTAATCTAAGTTACATTCAGTGGGCCTGAAGTAGGGCTGAATTTTGCCGGGACGACCCTGAATTGACCCTTTGTCCCACTCAAATTCTAAATGTGTAGTTTATTACCTATTTTTAATTAATTGGTCTTAAATACTGAACGTGCTAGCTTTTTTTGCAGTGTTTACTACTTATAACTGGACCCCGCCCCATTACCACTTATGTCCCGCTTGATCTTGGGTGAAAGCAGGCCCCAGTTAAAAGGGAAGTTAGATGCTGGCAATCTTTAACTAACCAAGGCACAATAAAATAATTTTCTATTTTACTCTCTTTTTTTGAAAATAAATGTATCTGTTTCATGTTTTGCTTTTTAAATTTATATTAATTCCTTAATGCATATCTGTCCTCAATCCCAATACTTGCAAGTGATAAATAAAAATATTACAACCGGCACTTAACATTTTTATTTATCTTTCCAAAAGGCAAGCTGTCTTTTCATGGGTGTGATTTTGTTGGCAAATAACTCTGTCAACAGTCGACAGAAAAATTTGTTGATGGTTTGAAACGGGTTGTTGCGGTGAAAAATCATTCCATTGGCACAATGATTTGTCTACGGTACGGACCGGGTTGTTGCGTCAACAAGTTATTTATCGACCCTACGATTTGTCGACGGAACGATACGGATCCTTCTCATAAAATATACTGCCTGTCATAGTCTCATCAAAATATGCTGGCTTGTGATGGGCTAGTCTTTTAATTAAACTCATGGTGGATTCTCTGTTCTTTAATTCCACAATTGATTTTGAAGGCGTTGCCTCTAGTATATAAAATGACTCCTCCCATGGAGGGAGCTTAGTGACTAATTTAACTTCTTCATTGCTGTGGATCTGTGGCAGCAACAATATTGGAACTATAGCGTAATATAGTGATTGAAGCCTTCTTACCACTCTGCTAGCTATGTTTACAAGTTTTTTATCGTTTTATACCAACCACAGACCAACAAGTCAATACAGGTACTGGTATTTCAGTTGAGGTAAAAAACAATGTGATTTCAATGAATCAATCATCAACAATCAAGTATCCATGTGGACAAGATTGTGTCATAGTACTAATATTGCGCACGGTTATATTCATTTGACTGTGTGGGGGAATAGAGTAGAAAACAACTTATAATTGAAATTGCTATTAGTATTTGGCTACACAGATGCTAATGCACTTCAGTCATCACACACTATAGTATGAAACATGGTTAAAATCAATTGACCGTGTGGAAAATAATGAGGGAGTGAATAAGGCAGGCCCGTAGCAATCCAAAACTTGTAAAAGGGGTGAAAACAATCCTAGAGGGGGTGATGTTTCACTAACCTTTAAGGAACTTCCCCTGAAAACTACTTTGTCAGAGACTTCAGGAGCCTTAAATTTTTCCTCTGTGAAACTCACATGAGTTGAACAGTGAGAAAGGACACCTAAGTAAAAAAGAAGGGGGTAATTTGAATGGCTTAAAATAAGAAGTTTATACTCTCAGAATTTCTTATATCCGAACCATCAATTTGGCCTCTGGTGAGAGCATCCATTTTCTGAAACGAAAAATGGACATAATTTGTACTTGGAGTATAAAAAATTACAAAAGTAAATCTGAATTATGCCCATTTTTCTTTGCTATCGCCAGAAGCCAAGCTAATGGTTTGATTGAAACGATTCCAAGAGTAAAAACAAATATTTGGCCGATAAAATGAAAATCCATGGTAACAAAAGTAGCTTCCTATTAACTGTTCTGTTATTTCTCACTTTGCATCTAGAGCAGATTTCCAGAAAAAAATTGTTATTTTCCTCTGCACATTTATGCCATTGAAGTTTCCATCTGCTTCAGATATCAAAATATTTATCTGGTACCTAGTGGGGCCCCAGGTATGTGATTTTCAGAGGCTAGCATACTAACCCGCAATAAAATAATGCATTGCGGGTTCTGAATATCGCGGTATCGCTACGAAATATGGCTTTTTTGAGTAACAGCATTATGTGATTTACTTAATGTTGACTTATTAAATAAGATTGTGAATTGTTTATTTACACAGTTTCAAATGACATATATACTCATTTATGTCCTTTCTCTCATAGATAAATTTCTACATATATTTCTATATATATATATTCCTTATATATTTTAGATGTTTGTATCGTAATGTTTGGAAGCTGATTTCTTCGAGTGACATCATTGTGTTAATTTTCTAATTGGCACTTACTGAATAAGATAGTATGATCAGTATTTAGAGACTTTTTCAAAGTTTCGTACTGCATGTCACTCTTAGATCTTTACATTTATGCATATATACTTGTTATATATTTAGACATCGGTACGGTACTAGAATTTTGTTTGTAAGCTTTTTTTTTAAGTGACAACATAATGTTTTTCCTAATTTCTACTTTTTGAAGAAGCTATTGTAATTAGTATTTAGAGACATTAGCAACGCTTCGTACTACATTTCATTCTAAAATATTAACATTTATACATTATTTAGTTCCACTATAATTACTCTATACTTTCAATTATCTCCAATGGACTATAAGTTATTTAAGATAGAAATTAATTATCA
>JACMZG010001870.1:15292456-15338959 GCA_018340805.1 Microvelia longipes | reverse complement strand
AGTCAATCAAAAATCTAATCAGAGTTCTCAAAATGTGACTATTTGGTTTTTAGCTTCTGTTTTTGGTGAGTGTGTTTTAATTTTTACCTATTAAATTATAATATTTAAAACAATGAGGCTGAAATTTGGCCACAAAAAATGAGTCCACATTTTTTGGAGTAGAGTGATACTTGTGTTTCCAAGCTTCGGGTCAAAATGATCTAAAGTGTAACGATGTCAGAATGACTGTACGATTTTTTCATTCAAGAGTTAACTTCTAGTCAGTAATTTTGATAGTATCAAATCTTTTAGAAGTCTGAGTAGCATGATAGCAGTAAATAGTGAAGTGTGGCCACCCCATCACCACATTAATTGTTATTAATTTCTAAATAATATTGTAGTTTTAAAAAATTACTAGAGACTAATAATAACTTGGTCTGTTTGTACAGGCCAAGATATCACGGCTGCTAGAACATGCTACCTCAGAACATCTTTTGGTGTCAGATACTACCAGCAGGGCTAACATTTTCAACCCAACACACTAATAATACAAAAAATGTCCCTGACAGGCAGGGTTGGCACCCGGGTGGGGAAAATTAAAAAACCCACCCGGGCAAAACCCACCCTATTTTACCCGGGTTTTTATATTTTTTTATTCATTAATTTAGTTTTTTATAATAAAGCTTGTTGTTTCCTTGGGAAATTAGCTAAAAATAAATAAAATAATTATAAAAAGTCAAATTAGGTTATTCTTGCATCTGTTCTATGCATGTAAAATAAATCAAGGCATTGGTATACATATATGAATGCTCTTTATTTTTATTAAACTTTTTTTTACATATTTATTGAGTATGTTATGTTTAAGAAAAAAAATCTTAATTTAACTAAAACTTTGTTCAATAAATGTATTAATTACTTATTACGCCTATTTATCAACTAGATTCTTAAAATAGGCTTAAAAATACGATTATTTAACTTGCAAATTAAAAAAAAAATATAAAAACCCATTTTACCCATTAAACCCAAAAAACCCGGGTGGGCTGGGTTTTTACAATTAAACCCGGGTTTTTGCCAACCCTGCTGACAGGACCCAAGGGCAATGTTAGCAGATTGAAAGGCGCCAAACTTATTTTCTATAAACTTAACACACATCATTCTACAAATACCTTCATTATTTTAGACTAAAAGTGAACTGTTTAATGAATAGACCAAAATCTTATTGTCTTTCTGGCTTGTTTAAACTCTAAAAATTTGATAACTTTTAGCCAATCATCAAAGCCATATTTTCAATAAATGTTTTTTTTAAACAAAACAAGAACAGAAAAATATTATTTACTATTTTTTTATTTTCCATAAAATTAACCTTTAAACCTCTGTGTTGTCATGCTTCAGAGCAATTAAAAAGATTGAAAAATATAATATCCAGTTGTAATTTTTTTCTAGGAAAGCACGAAGGTACACCAAGACTGAAAAGAGGAATACATTGTGTTGGCTATGAAGATATAGACTCGACATCTTCCAGCGATGCAGGTTGATTTCCAATTCACTGCCACATTTTTTTTTTAATTAGATATTTAATCTAATATGGTATAATAGTTAATCAATTTTTGTACTTGATATAATATTAATTAGTAATTACAAAAAAACAAGTTCTAGTCACGATATGTCTGATTTTTAATTTTAATTTTGCCTTTCTAGCTGCACAACACTGTTTGAAAATTGTTGTGACTCGGCACCTTAAGCAATGTTGTAATTTACTTGTTATTCGCCAATTGTTTTTAAAGAGCATTCAACATTATGTTGTCATAAATTTACCTGCACAAATTAATGTAATTTAATATATTATAGTGTTTTAAATTATTTATATGATGAGCTTTGAAATGACAAACCAATTTGTTGTAGAAAATTTAAGATTGTCCCAAATTAATTTATTGCTGATTATCAATTTAATATTTGTGTTACAAATAAATACAATTTGGGATAATAAATTAAATTAGTAAAAGTAATTTAATTTTTAAATTAAATTAAGTATAAATTAAAGTAATAACTGCTCATTAAAGTTTGCCTGTTAAATATCTATACTCTGTTACATATATCTATATATCTAATATGTAATTGTACAATAATGAACTTGTCTTGGCATAAGAGGTATAGAATTACCAATTCAAAAATGCTTTAAGGGACAGGGATGTAGAAATAGATATTTATATGGGGTGCCTAATATTTTGAAATAAGTTCACAATTTTATGAAGTATGTTTTTCTCTGTTATTATGTATGTATTGTTGAAATTGGTTTTTACACTCCCTTATCCTTAAAATTACTATTTAAATTTATTAACTCTGTATGAAATTATACCAAGTATCAATTTTAACCATTAACATAAAAAGTCTAAAAACAAACTAATGGAAAATTCATTTGGTTATTACTATTTTAATATTGAAACCAAATGGATAATGGAATAGTATATCTATTGAGTCAAAATAGATAAACCTATTGGGTAAAAAGGAAGGAGAAAAGAAGGCAAGTCACGCTAAAAGGTGGGGCTTATAGCATAGTAAACAGGGATCTTAAATATTGAGGAAGACGCACTAAGTTGATTTGCAACATAACATAGTGTCCTTGTTATGGCTAAAAAAAAAGAGTTGGATTCATCACGAAACACATGTTGAAAACAAAGTATACATGTTTGCAATCTTTACATTAACAGCCCATGTCTTAAATTTAGAGGTAAACAAAAGGTGACAAATGGTTTTCTACTTTACATTATAAACACATTAAAAATATTTAGTGTTTTTTTCCTCTCCTAGTACCATTGTTTTGACTGTTATCTATTTCATTTTGCTTTTTACCACATTTTGTATTAATATTTTTATTTAAAATAATCAAAATTGGACATTGTCCAATTGGAAAATTGTCCTTCGAATTGAATGAGATTGACCAACTTTTTAATCTAAATCCCAATGCATGTAACGCTAAATTACATTTATCCAATATTCAAATAGAAACTGTTTATAATTAGTCATAATTTTTTCCACCCCAAAAAGTTTGTAATTTGAATTTTTACCATAGGTTGTATTTTGAAAGTTACTTTGTTATTGCATTATTGAGTTATCATTAATTAAAAATAAAACTAATATGTTGATGACTATGATTTTATATGAGACTTGTTTTATAGCATTTAATTTTTAAATTGTGATAAGTATTTTAAAATCCAAATTTTGAATATTTTTTTATTGTTACAATTTTTTTGAACATTGTATGGTAATCAATTGTTTCCAATAAAGAATCCTTTTTAAAAAAATATTTTTGTTTACTTATTAACCTTTTTAATGTATTATTATCTTGTGGAAAACTTTTTATTTCTCATTTTAACTTCTATATTAGAGAATATTCATTGGAAGATGACGCTTATGAGATGTCATCATAGGATTAAGGGATCGATTCTACATGGGCTATAATATATCTATAAGCTCCTAGACGTTTCTTGTGCAACAATAACTCTTAAAGCTTCCTTGGATGGACAAAATTTTGCACAAAAATCAGGCCCATAAGTACCTAGGAACCTTCTGTACTGAGAATAAACATGTGTTACAACATTAACCTACTTTATAATGTCATCAATCCTCAAAACAAATTAGTTTAGTGGAGGAATTGTGTTTTGTCATTTGATTTTAAAATGAAACATAGGTTTTCTTAAACCTATTATAGGCAAGTTACAGCATTTCCATAATCACAAGAAAGTTACATGGAGGAAGTAATTATTTACGCAACAAGGGATCAAAGCATATTTTTCTACACGAGGTCGTTTTCTTTGCAAGAGAAAACAGCATTTGCACCCAAGGGTTTTTTCAGTGGATATTATCTCCAAAGCATATAGACCTCTTATGTGAATTCATTGTGTCCATTACTGAGAGGTTACTTCATTCCCGATTCAAAGAGATAGTTGTAAGGTTGGCAATACCAATGGCAGGAAAACGAAAGGGTGATCACAGGATTTTTTTTATCATAGAATTAAGTATGGGAGATGATCGAAAATATTCATTTATTTCTTTACTGTTAGTCAATTTGTGATAAATGAGTTAAATATTATTAGAACGACCTTTGGTGCTAAAAAATTGTCAATATTTTATAGATAAATACTTCGATTATTCCAGGATTTTAAATATAGAACCTGGCTCTTATCACTCCAGACTTGATTTGTCTGATTCAACCCAGAAATAATAAAACCTAAACGAATAATTTAAACAAACATTTCATAAAAAAGAGTGAATTTAGAGAGATATTAATTATTTTTGTAAGTAAATAAAATTGATTAACAAATACTAAATTAAAACACCATTATGGTGAAATCAGTATGTTATCAGTTAATTTAAATACACGTTACAACTAATTTAAACAATTTAATGCTATAAAAAGGTAATTTTGTGTGTTTGTGCAATTTATAAATTATTCAACAATAAATAAAATAAAACACTACATTGAGATTTTCATATTTGTATCACTCAAATTAAATACTAGTGACAACCCATTAAAACCATATTTTTGAATGAAATAGTGATTCTGCTGAGTTCATACGCCCTAAAATTAATTAAATTAAAGCACTTTGAAAAAAAATTAAAGAAATAATCGTCACAAATAAGAAGTAAAATAACAATGATCACCTTTTCATCATCAATTTCCTATCAGCGACAGTGATAAGAAATTTACAGTGACCATGCTGCCATGGTCACTATATGAGCCATTTACAAGGTTTCCCCCATTGGCAAAATTTTATTAACTTATTGATATCTATTTCTTTAATATGCTCGGGTATAAACGTAAATACATTAAAGGTCAGTAAAGGTTGTGAGTTCAAAGCAGGACACAACCCAATCAGATGTGACGACGTTTTATCTTCTTTATTGCAAAAATTGCATATTGGGCTGTTCACTAGACCCATTACATTCATATGTCTTTTGAGTCTGTAATGGCCAGCAAGAACTCCTGTGATGTCATGACAGATTCCCTGACCCAAGGCTTTTAGAGGGAGTTAACTTCACTTTTGTTTCCTGGGGCATAGTGAAGGAAAATAAACTGCGAGAAATGCTTTGACTAACCTAACCCATTGTACCCTTCTTATAACAAACTCCTTAAAAAGCAACTGATTAAAATCACTAAAAATATAATTGATAGTATTTATTCCTCTATGAATTGATTCAACAAAATATACCTAAATAATTACACTTCTTATTATTACATCACATGAGGGAAATTGATTTTTTCACCCTGGTAGCAACATTAGAAAATCTATTTTTGATACAAGGAGTAGATAATATATATTTAAAAAAAAAAACAAACAAAAAAACACTTACTCAATTAATAATTTATTTCTTCCTTCTATTCACAATAAATTCCTGTTCAAAAGAATTTAAATAAAAAACAAAAAACCTTGACTCATGAAAAAGTAGAGGAGTAAAAAAGCATGTAAGGCAATAATTACAGGTTCATTCATAGATTCATAAAATTAATCAGTGGATTTAAAACACATATAAGCACCCACGATGGACACTATTTATTTTATAAGTCCATTAGATAAAAGTACACCATAAAATTTTGATTATGAAATAATTTTTTAAGTAAGGACAGGGTTTGGTCGATAAAAAAATCCTAGGACATGGTTTTGAGGATCTAATCGTCAAAAAAATGTCCCATGATATAGTTTGTTGTATCTAATCATCAAAAAATGTCCCATCATTTATTCATTATGTACATATTATAGATGTGTATGGAGTACCTTTTGGACACCGTATAGGACCTTTTTACTTAATTCTAGACATCTAGATTGGAGGGTCCCTTTCAAAGCATTATCCTGCACATATATCAAAATTTAAAAGTTGTTTCAAATATTTAAAAATATATTTTTTAAGCATAAAAAATGTTACCTGACTGGTAAAGTGATGTAGATGAATACAGTAGAGGCGGGGGCAGGCAGTTGGACCCAGTGGTCCAACTCCCAGGTTTGATTTGGTCCTTAAACCGGGGCTAGTTGCATGAACTAGCCCCGGCATGCCACACCAAGCAATGTTATATATATATATATATATATATATATATATATATATATATATATATATATATATATATATATATATATTATATATATAGTGTAGAAAATAAGATAAATTTAACATTTTTTCCATTAATAGGACAAATAAAAATACAATGAACATTAAAAGTAATTTCCATTTCTGTACGTCATGTTTATGATATCAGGTCTAGTTAAAAATAACAAATCATTAATATCTTATAAAAATATTACATTTAAAATAATTAATACAATTTTTAACATTGTTACAAATCCCTTTAAATAATTTTAATCTTGAAAACAAAGAAATGATTTACATCACTTTACTCATAGGATTTAAAAATAAATTTAGCATGATATCCTTGATCGATAAAATTACATAAAGTTTGGGATTCCCGTGATTTTAATAATTATTGGATGATGTGTATAATAAAAAATTTAAATTAATATATTGTGCAAACATTTTTAAAATAATTAATAGCAAATACTTGTAGTCAATTGATTGTATTAAAATTGAGCATACCACTAGCGATTTAAGAGCTAAAGTGATCAATATTTCAATCCGTCTTCTGCTTGTGTCAAATTTATCTGCTACTAACTAATAAAAAAACAAATGGCAAAACTCCTAAAAACTAACTTTATAACTAAGTTATGGTTAGGGTTCATCATAAGTAAATCAAAAGGAATAAATAATACTTTTTTTGGAACCTTTTTAAGTAAAATGTCTGAGAAATAGTAAAAAAAAGTCACATTTATGACATTTTAAAAAAGGGGAAAGCAACTTAAATACATTCTTGGGGTTCTAAATTTGTATTAAAGTACATCTAACATCACAGATAAAAATAGCTTGGTAATGTTAAAAAATTAACAAACAACAAATATAATCTAACAAACTTAGAAAAGAAAAACCCATCTATACATGACTAACAAAATCAAGATGTGTTAACTTATTCTTAACACCCAAAGTAAAAATTTTTATTTATTTTTTATGGGGCCCAAGCAAAGAATACATAAAAATATTGCTACAGCTAAGCAACTTCCATAATCATGGTTTGAAGTAAGTAAAAGTTTTAACCAGATTATGAACTATTTTAATGACTTTTCCTCAAAAAAAATAATACACTTAACACAAGATAAAAGAGATTTTGATTATAAGTGACAGGCCATTATAGATATAATGGACTATATAATAATCTATTATATATTAATAGATTATTATTATATAATTGGCCTATTAAATAACTTATTTGTCAAATAAAATTATTTGACAAATCACAAAATCTACTATTAAGTTAGTTTCTTTAATAACAAAAGTGAACTTTTTTTTAAAAAATTGGGAGCTAAGTCTGTAGTAACATAGTAAGCATTATTTTTCAATCATGGATGAGAAAAACTGACTTCTTTTTTTGGTGGCGCAGCCCCTCAATTCCACTTACGGGTGAAAATATTATTAAAATTAAACTTTTCTCCAATCAGCCGTAAAAATATAAAAAGTAAAATATAAATGTTGGATCTAAATATTTTGATGATGATGAATTTCAAAAAGCCTTAACAGTCAGCATTTTATATTTTAATTTAAAATATAAGTTTGTATTTAAAAATTTTAAACCTGATAAAAGAGTATATCGTATTCAATCATGATAAATTGTATTATTATTATTAATAATACATTATAAGTTGATTAAAGCATCATAATTAAAACTTGTAATATCCAATTCAGTTATTTAATGTAACATTAGCACTAGCTGGTAAGATTTACATCTTTTATTAATCAGCTATTATAAAAAAAGATTAAGGGTTTTTCTCAATACTGAACAAATATAAATCTTTTTAAGTTTGTAAAATAGTTAACCTAAAGTAACAAAAAAAAAGGAATTTTTTATAGCGCCCTGACATTTCTCCTCAAAAGTACTTACAACTTTAAATTAACTTATTTATTCAAATGATTGACTGCAAATTTATAAAATTATTTCCATATTTTGACTGAAAGTATCACAGCCTTACAACATAACAATAAGAAGACTTCTGTTTCCTTGGATTAAATCATACCTGAATTGATTATCCTGAAACAGCTAAAATAAGGTTATTCTTCATACTATTTTAAAATGGAATAAACTGCCATATCTTTTCAACCCCCTTTCAGATTTCATAGTAGAAATTGATGTAACTGAAGTTTCTAAAATAGTCTGACTGTATAAAATTATGAAATAAAACAGGGTCTCTTTAGTAATTGTATATTTAATTTTGAAACGGTATAATAAAAGAATAAATAAATTAATTTTATCTTTTATTATTCCATTTTGGACCTTCAAAATTAAAAAACCAATTAAAAGAGACACACTGCAACTTCTTAGATCAACTAATCATATATATCTGACATAGCCGGCTTTAATCTAACTTAAATCATCAGTGCTGATGAGGAGCAAATAAAATGGTCACGAGACAGTGAATATTTATCAAAAGGTTTGTTTAATTCCTAGTCTCCTGACTCATTTCTCCGCTACTCCTGGGCACAGATGATGATCAGATCAAATCAGATTGAAACATGGTTACGTCAAATATATACCATGAGTGGAAGAACATTGGACCCTGTTTTATTTCATTTTTTTTTTCAAAACTCTACAACTCATTTATTTCTTTTTTGTATAAAATGTTGCTAATTTTTGTTTTTCATAAACTTGTCTAAAAATTGTCATCAGAGGCCAAATTGTCATTAATTCTTTCAAATAATTAATATTTGAAATTATTTGTAATAAGCGATATCATCCATCTATTAGCATTATTATTGGTGGTAGTTTTGTTTTTTTTATTTGTAATTGAGAACGCTAACCAATTTATAAAATAAAAAATGGTCTTTCCAAAAATCACACACAATTTATTTGATTTAACTAGGTTTCAATATTAATAGATCAATCATCAGTGCAGCAAAGTACAGTCAGAGGAGAGCTATGGCCTACAAGTGAATTTTGTTTGGACTTAGGTGTATAACATTTTTTGTCCTACTAATAAGCTTTCCAATAATATATTACTCGATTTATTCCTTGTAATAAAGTTGTTTATGTTTTTTTATATTTTTACAATTTTGACCGTGCAAGATATATTTTATTTTTCTACTCTTCAAAAGCTTTAAAAAAATATAAAACACAATTTTTCATTCAATTTTTTTATACCATCCATCATATTGATGGACGGCAATATGATCAAAACTCTATAGCTCTGACACATAGCTAATTCTACAATTTTATGAAATCAGACAAATTTTATGGCAGTTATAGCGACACCTACAAACAAACATACTTGCTGCCTTAATCTTTTGAAATGTAATAACTAAATTATGTTCATTCGATCAATTAGTTCCGACACAGACTATAGTTAGTAATTGTTTATCTGTGATTCTTATCAAGCTCAATAGCTTTTAGCAAGTTAATTAAAAGCCTAAATAATTGGAACGTATTCAATTAAAAAAGACCCCAGAAAACAAAAAAGACAATTTTTACTTAAATTTTAAATAGTTAACCATCTTGATTATTCTCTACATTAATTGATTAAAAATACATTTTCATATCAAAACATTTAGTTTAAAAAAATTAATTCACAAAAAATAAATTAAATTAAGTAATAAAACAAGAATTGAAGAACAACAAATAAATAAAGCATTGCTTACAAGATGTACTTAAGTAGTAGAGGAATTAAATAATTTTTTATATTATTGGTTATATTATATTGTGTATTAAGTGAAAAATTTAATGGACTGTGGTTAATGATTTTAAAACAATTTTTCGATGATTGCAGTATTTTAATTATTTTGGTGCTGAAATAGTTGGTGTTATATGCTACTATTGATGGTGCAGAGTTTCACTCTGTGGACCATTTAGTTACATAAAAGGAACATATATTTTTAATTTTTTAAGGACTGCAGTCTTCAATTAATTGCTTTAAAATTATATTGTGTATTTCAATTTAATGGTTAGACAGGTTTCGAGTACCTGGTTTAGACATAACGGAGGTGAAATAAAATAAATAATTATCAATTAAAAGACGTTTAAATATCATTTACCTTTTAAAAAGGTATGTTCAAAAAGTACAGATATTTTTTTATAAGAACTATTACTTAGCCAAACAATGATTGAGTAAATTTAAAAATCAAATCATAATATAAATAAATAACCTCTACGCCATAAGCAACAACATATATAAAATCCTTATAACAGATAATCATGTACAAGATAATAAGATCATTTTACTTAGATGGTACTTAGTACCAAATCATTAATAAAATATAATATTCCCTACTTAAAGGAAAAAACAACATAATAAAAAAGACCTCTATTTTATAATTAGATTTCTACATTCAACACGATTGTAACTGGTGGAAGTCTTCGTAATAAACAGGTAAGGAGTAAGCTCCTAAACTGTTATAAATTTAAACCAAATTAAATAATATTTCAAAGGTTAAATTATACTAAGTGTACAACAACAGGAACTATTTACAAAGAGTACGTATTACACCAAGAGGACTAACAGAATTTTTTGCATAAACAAAATTCAAAATAATGATACACGTTTAATAGAGTATTTGCATGTTTCCAAAAAAAAATTGTTTGCTCATAAAATGAAGCAAACAATGGCATTTTTTTAATATGTGTTTAAAAAAATATATTAAGCCGTAAAAAAATTTACAGTCTATCATTTAGTTTAAAAATCCCCAAGGTCATAAGTATTTTGGGGATTGACCAATAAGAGAAGCCACTGCCAACCCCTCACTAAAAAAGAGAAAAAAAAAATCCCTACCACCATAACCACTGTAGGGAAATAACCTTCTTCCCAGCAACCGTTCACTTTATTTATGGTTCTTCTTTTGTGTACATCTTTTTAAAAACTACTTTCAAATTAATCTTAAAAATGATATTTTAAAATAAAACTATATAAAAGAAATGTAAAAAAAAACATCGCCAAGAAAATACGGGTAAAATAACCTGATTTGTTTACATAGGTTTTTCCCACTCCCTTCTAGCAGGGATTTTTTTTCTTAATAATCGGCGGTGCCTAAACTGACCTGTCATGATTTTTAAAGTAGTCGTTAGACAGTAATTTAATTTTGAATAGTCAAAAAAAAGCAATTAAAGAAGAGGAGAGGAGAAATGGGTGAGAGAGTGGGGTGAAAAAGGGATGTTCTAAAGGTAGGGTACAGATGGGAGTTTTAGTTAGAAATATCGTAAGTTCAACAGTTGCTTACAGTTCAATAGAATGTAAAGAAGACTGAAACAAAACAATTCTGTGTTCCAGGTAATACAATGCTTAAGGAACGTGATGACTACAGCTGTCAGTACTATCTTGTTGACAGTATAGAATAAACTCTCATGAGTGCTGCTCTAGTGAATATTGTACTACACGACAGTATTCTTACGTCTGACATCACATAAGCAGTAAAGGCTGTATTCCCGCCAAAGGAACACGTTTAAATATATTTTTTGTTTTTTTGCTGTATCATTAAAAGTATAAGTTTTTTATTCTAATATTTTAGAGGGTGTTCTTTCATATGACATACTTAAAGATAATGCAATAAAAAAATTGTGCAAATACTCTATTGCACGATTTGTTTTAACTGAATCTTCATTTTTATAAGATCAGTTACAAGGAGTTAGTGACTAAGTACTAATAGCACCCCCTCCCCTTGGTTTCACAACTACAACAGTAGTTGCTCTAGGAGTAGTAAATACTCTTTTACCTATACAGTTATAATTTTAATACATAAAAAATTAGTTTACAAGTGTTATTATTTTTTTGTACATTGTATTTACTACTCTAATATTGATCAAAGCTTCATTTCGGGTTTTTTGGGCTCAGAAATGGGTGGGTTATCTGAAGACTCAGCTATAGCTTTATCTAAGGTGTCTTCCGATGGAGGGGAACCTAGTTTTGATGGTTTTTCCTTGGGTTGATCTGGACATTCAGGCCGTTCAACAGGACTTTCATCAGGGATTTCATCTGACTTGTTTTCTAAAGCTTTAGCAATTTGCTGATCTATTTCAAGAACTTCTTCTTTACAAACGATATTGATTATTTCATCAAGTTGCACTTCACTTAATGGTACATTATCCGTTCCAACTAATTCAATGATCTAAAAAAAAACAATAATAACAGAAAAAGAAAACAGTGACACAAAAGATATTGAAAACCATTGTTTTACGCTCGTTACAACCATAGACAGGGTTGAAAAAGAACTATAAACCATGACAACTAAATAGAGAAATCTAAACAATGATGAGTGAAATAGTTTCACCTTGTGGGCAAAAATCTTTATTTTCAAACTATAAAAAATGTTATGTTTTGTACTTAAAACAAAACAAATATATAATATAATTACTACAGCAAGGAGCTTTGACCGTAGTCCGCTCAAGGGACCACCTTGTTTCCCACATAGCATATTTCCACATATAAAGCAAGATTTCAAAAATTTATTGCTTTATAATATAACATAAAGAAATATTAAATAAAACTTTAACAGTTGTTACAAGTATAAGGAATTATATAGTTTTAGTAGCTTGGCAAGATATGAACTAGAATCAACTCTTAACTCTTGAGAAGATTCTCTCAACTCTCACAATTTTAATGTTTGTACTTAGCAAGTAAAGCCTGCATTAATTATAATATCGCGTGAAGTTTATTGACTAGTTTTTAGAGAGTAAAGAAGCTCTTTTCACTCCCAAGGGAGAAAAACTTACTTTTCACTCCCAAGGGAGAAAAACTTACTTTTCCCTCCCAAGGGAGAAAAACTTACTTTTCACTCCCTTAGGGGTGAAAAGTAAGTTAGAACAATAATAATAACAAAATAGTACGTGTAATAGAAACACAATAATAAGTGTTTCTTATTATTGAAGCCAATTATATCCATTTTTTGGGGGAGTAGGGTCCTCTAAATTTATAAACGGGAGTGATCAATTTTTGTAACACTTTCCAGGGGACAGCATCCCCAAAATTTATAAAAGAGACCCAACCAAATTTTCTCTATTTCAAAATCGGGTTCAGATCAAAAGAAGGTGTTTAGAGGAATAAAAAATTGATTTTATTTTTTAAGCAGCACCCCCAAAATTTATTAGGGGGTTGGACCCAAAAAAATGAATAAAATACAACAATATGTATGAAAATAAGAACATATCAATAATTAAATGATGTCAATATCTGGTGATAAAATCTTGTATGCACCTTGGGAGTAAAATTCAATTTTTCCCCTTGCAATTCCCTCCTTCGGTGTAAATAGTCATAACCCCTTCGGCTTTTCCTCGTGAGTCAAAACAAATAAATACTTCAGCTTTGCCTTGGGAGTTAAATGCTTTGGGTTCCCTCGGCTTTCGCCTTAGGAACCAACTAACTGCTCAGAGAAATAATAGCAGTCTTTACTCCCATAAATAACTATGATTTGCTTCATATTTTAAAAACAAATTGTAGATATGATGTATAGGAACTGTCCTAAACACTGAAGCATAGGCTAGACCAGTAGTTCTTCATTGTATTGCTAGTTTTAGAAGCGGCTCTCATAGGGTTAGTTTTCGACATAAGATTGTCGAAAACTTTTGAAAAATCATTTTTTTTTAAAAATAGAGTTTTATAGATATATTTAAAAATGAATTAAGTCTTCTCACTATTTAAAAAAAATGGCTGTCACTCTGTAATAGACAGAATTATGTCTAGTATCATAATATTTTGTAAACAAACCCTCCGTATTGTTTTATTTGCTCTCGAAAAATAAAAATCTTATGTTTTTCTTATTGTTTTGTATGAATTTCTGTTGCACAAAATAACCTTTATCAATGACAGTCATCATAACATTGGCATAACGTTCTCTACGATTACAATAGTTGCTAAAGTAGCCCTAGTGGCCAAAATATTCTTATTTTGATACTATCAGTCGTATTAACAAGTCTGAAATACTTGAGTAAAGTCATATGTTAATTCTATTCTACTATATTTTAGAGTTTTTGGTTTTAAATGAAAATTAAGTTGTTCTCATTTTTCAATAACAAAAAGTAGAGAGGGATAGGAAGTAGGGAGCTCCTTCTACTTCTCACTGAAACTCTAATTTCCTGATGACTGAATAATCACTAATGCATCAGGATTGTTCCGATGAATATTAATTTATCGGAACAATCATGGTGAACAACATGAACAATCATTTATGGTGCCTGTATTAACAGGCACCATATATAAGTCAAATTGCATGAAAATATAAGGGCTATTGACAGATATTATTTACAATACGGACTATAGGACCTTAAGTTACCTTCAAAACAGCATCTAGCCTTATCTCTCCATCCTTATCTGTATCTACTTTGTCCAAAACTTGAGTTATCCTCTGAATACGAGCTTTATCTATTTCCATCTTATTTAATACAGCCAACAACTCATCTACCCTTAGCACTCCGTCACTAAAAATGAATAGATAATGTTAGCAATGGTTTTAATGTTCATCAGATTAGTTTTAGGAATAAAGTATATTTTTACTTTTTTCACATTTATAACATAGGTATATAGGAAAAGTATTGTGTTTGCAAAAAAATACAAAACTGGGATTTTAACAAGGAGTTTCAGGTGTTATTAAAACCTCCTAAGTGGTTTTTACAAAGTTGTATATAAGTGTGCGTGTGTATGTTATCAATGTAGGTCTCAGTGAATAATTGTGCGATTCAGAAAATTTTTTATGACCTCATTATTCAGCAATAATGATGTGGCAAAAAATTTGAAAAATTTAACCATTGACAATGACATTTATTGCCAAAGTGAAAACTTTAAATTTATTTCAGGAGCCAATAATTATATTTGTATTAATTTTTTTTAAATTTAATTCTTCACATATTTCTAGATTGCTACATGGAGAAGTTATATAGGAATAAAAAAAAATAAACCGCCTCCACAATTTAACGTTAATTCTTAACATTCTATTTCTGTAATTTTTATTTAGTGCCTATAGGAGAACTTATCTATTCATATAAAAGAAGTGTATACAATTTTGTTATTTTTTTATATTCATAAGTTATTTTTATTGTTCTAAAAATGTTGTTATCATAGATAGATTTCTTTTTTGTAGATAAAAGTATCATATTTAATATTGTATTGTAAATTATTTCTGTAATTATGTTTTAATTATCAGCATTATTTTAAAATAGTACTTAGTACACATTCTTGTTAGTACCAAAGAAAATATAGATAAAGAAAGATGATTCAGGGATTTGTTATTTCAGACAAAAAAAGGTTATTTCTGTAGCTAGTTAACAGTTTCACTTAGTCAACTACCAGAATGCGCCTCTGTCATCTTATTTTCAGCAAACTACTTCTGGCACAAGACTGATTAACCCAAATATTTGCTTTATATAATAATGACCAATTAAAAGTAGATACTCGTGTTGATAAAATGGAAATAAAGAACGAGATGATTTTATAATACTAACTTAAAAATGTGGGAAGAATGTTATGGTAAGATGAGTTAGTATCAGAGTTGCCGCTAGATGCCAGCACCGAGTTCACCCCCACCTTCTGTCTGATATTCTCGTATACCTTCTGACATTCTATACCTATTGTATTCTTTGGTTGATACTTGTTAAAATTATTACATAATTGTTGATTGTATGTAACAGTGCTTCGTTATTGTCTTAATTATGTAGATTATATAACTCTTTATAACTTGTTGCATTTAAAATAAGTGTTAAATTTATGTAACTTAAATGTTTGTAAGACTTACATTCTGAATTCTTGCACAAATTATTTTTATTTAATTTTTGTTTGTTTGTAAACTTTGTATTTTGGGCTGTCTTTTTTTATAAATAAATAAATTACTTTTCATTACCAAGGATTAGAAATTGGTTTACTGCCAAGGAAGTAGAAAGTAAACCTTAGGAGTAAAGTGTCATGTAATTCCTAATCAAGAATTAACTCTCCCAGGCTTCTCCTTGGCAATTAAATACTTACATTTCCATAGGAACAAATGAACCAACTTAGTCCTGAGTTAAATAATATCACTTTTCACTCCCATGTTGAAATAAATAATTATATTTTTTTAGCTAAAAGTGAGACAATTTTAAAATATTAAGGTAAGAGATTTTTACCATCAGAAAGGTTCTCAACTATTTCTAATTTTAATGCTTTAATTTTAGTTTGATTTAGTATATGTTTCAAAATCAATATTAAACTTTAACTATTAAATATTTTTTAACTTTAAGAACTACAGTAAGTAATGTTAATTAATCATGCTTTAATGCCATACAAACAAAAAGGACAAATAACAGTAAGTCGCTTATAAAGATGCTCTACTTACAATGTCCAACCTAATTATTTATGTTTTTTAAGTTGTTTCCTAATATACCTACATAAGAAAATTTTAAATTACAATTCACTTATGACAAATATGTAAAAGATTTTCTCAAATTTAGCATAATTTTTTCCACAAATAATTTATGTAATAATGAATTCAAATTAGTACAAATAGAGTACTATAATATCAGACAAGGTTTTATGATATTGAAAAAATATATATAAGGCTTCACACAACTGTATGGTCCAAGATGGGCAAAGCAAAAAAAGGAATAAACACATACCTAGCTTTGTTTTGAAGTTCAGTTCTGATGTCAAATTTATCATATTTGATCTTTTTCCTCTTATCTAAATCTACCAATGAACTGTCGACTTTGCTTATCATTTTATTGACTTTCTTAAACAGTCTCTTAGCTGCTATAGTTTCGGAAACAGCATGTGTATCACCTGTTTCTTTGATCACTTTCTTTAGATCTGCAATATCCTGTAAGTAAATGAGACAATTTTTTATTCATAACAAAAAAACGCATTATTAGTTTTTACAAAAGGTCTAATGCATGCAACAGATATAATATACTCAGAGCTAAGTAAGGAATGTAATGTATATCCTGAGTGGTACCAATTTAAAAAGGTTTCAAATTAATTTTCAATGCTTAAATAGGTCGTTTTAGGCAACTATTGGTTTGTACTTAAATAAACAAAAATACTTAAAAAAAGATATGATATTTTTTGATATTTTTCTTCTCTTCACATTAGATTCACAACGTTCATCTTTACAACTTCACTCGTCCTCAGATAGTAAATACATACGTTTCATTCCCAGCAGTCACCCATTCAGGCAATGACCATGCTTGATGCTGCTTAACTTTGATGATCCAACAAACTTGTGGATATACTTGTCGTATTCAAACGTGCACTTATTATTACGTAAAGGTACTCAACAATTGCACTGAATTTCAAATCAATTAGATTATTTATCAATTTTTAATATTTTTTTAAAAATTATATACATTTCATTTTATAAAAATTGAACTACTACTAATAATGAGATGAAACTTGGCACATATGTTAGTCCTATACATGGCTACATGTGTGCCAAATCTCGAATTGATTCCAAAATTCAAATTTTTGCCGTGTTTAATTTTTTGAAATTTTAGATGAGTCATTATTGCGGGTTAATGAAGTCCGGATAGTAAAACTACACCTATAGATTGGTTTTTGTACAAAGTTTCCACTTTCTAACATAAATACACAGGGAGCTATGATAATGACAGACAGACAACTTTGCGAAAACCACTCAGGAGGCCTTAAAACAGATCCCAGTTTCAGATTTGTTGCAAACACAATACTTTTCCGATATACTTATGGTATAGATGAGGAAAAGTAAAAAAGGAATCAAATAATAAAATAACCTCTTGGTACTCCCTCATTTCTTGCCGGAGATCCTCCAATTCTTCTTTCTCTACCATGAGATCATTCTTATGTTTACCAAGTAAATCTAAAGCAGCATCCAGAATTTGAATATCCTTAGCTGACACTTCCTATAAAGACAAACAAATAAGATGTTCTTTTACGACTAATCAAAGATTAAAATTAAATAATAAATATATACAGTCTTTGTCAGTTTTAAAGGCAAAGATTTATTATTAAAATCTTAACATTATTTAAAAAACGATTCTACTTATGAAAAAAAAAGTTTTTATAAATCCATAACCCTTACATTCTTATCATTAGTTGAAGCTGTTTTCAAATTTGCAAGAGCAGCTCTGAGCTCAGGAAACATGGGTGCTGTGTCTTGAATAATTGGAGCAGTGTCTTTGAATTCTTCTTCCTCCTGCAATCAAAATGAAAAACAAATCAAATATTAAGTGGAAGTTTTAGACAATTCTTTATTCTGGTACTAACTCTACAAGAGTCCTCATATTATTGAGGACTCTTAATATGAGTCCTGATTAATTTCTCTACAAATATCTTTAACATTAGTAGTGATGTTAAGCAGAAACATCACTTACGAGGTTTTGCTATTAGACTAACTTTTATATCACGTTACCAGTTTCTTTCCTATAAATATTTTTCATACTATTTTCTGAAGAAGTAATATTCATTCGAAACAAAATAATGTAAATACTAGAATAATACTATATAATAGAAGGAGCATTTCTGATAACACCAAAGCTGGTTCACTGGAGGTCTTAAGTATTGCTGCCACCGTAACAATATAACATTTTTTTATTAAAAAGTTGGCAATATTTTTTGTTGCTGAATTATTATGTTCTATTATGAATGAATGATCAATTTTTCATAAAATATTAATATAAATATAGGTGCATTACAATTTTTTAAGTATTTTAAATTGTATTTTAACAGTTTTAATTGAAATTTTGTTAAAAGTAGTCGTTGGTAACTAAATGTAGATTCTTGTATTCCGCTAACCTTTTGCTATCTAAGACTGATTTTATTAAATACTCAGCAGGGGTTTTTTTTTAAGTTTTTATATTTGTTCCAATAAGTAAATATTTATTCATTCATTAGTGGATATTTATGACACATTTATAAAATAATGTTTTGTTGTTAGGGTGGTATCCCTACTTAAGACCACCAATACACCAGCTTTCGTGTTATCAGTGGAATCACATTGCGTTTACGGTCCATGTCTATATTAGTATTATTCTAAGTGTAAATATAAAATATTAAAAAGACTGTTTCATTAAATTTTTCCTTTTAAATTTCATGTAAGGAAAAACATTAGTGCTATTACTTACTCTACAAAGTAGAGCAAGTAATAGCACTTTCAGTAATATGCTTAATCCTGAGTATCCAAATAATATTAGAGTTAACATCCTGTCTCCACTGTTAACTTTCTTAAACACTTAAAAAACATTTAAAAGGAAAACAAAATTTAATCAAAACAACCACAAACCTTTCTGATTTTTTCTCTTTCCATCTTTTCAGCTTCCTCGAGAAGTTCTTTCTTTTCTTCTTTAATAGCTTTAACCTCTTCTCTAATAAGTTCAATCTTAGTTTTGTGGTCCACTTTACCTTCTCTTTCTCCAATAACTGCTTTTGTTTTAGTTCCCTGAAAACAATAAACACAAGTAAACAAGATATCAAGCATTAGACATCTATTCATAGTGGGTCAAGGAAAAATAATAATCATTTATATCATAATCAAGCTTTGGTCGAGGCCGTTATAGTGTCAATATAATGGCATTACAGAGACATAAATCAACTAATAATCAGTCAACCCCAATCAAGTAAAAAAATCAGTATTTTTTAAGAACAACATTTTTAGGCACAAGCAAAATTGAAAGCACAGTAAACCTTTATTTAACAATTCATATACTTACAACAGCATCGGGGAGAGCAGAAATGGTCTGAGCAAGTTTTTCTGATGTAGGCAAGGTATCGGGGAACATAAAAGCTTGAGATAGAAGTAAAAGGGATGGAGGTACTTTCTGTTTGAGACTCAAATCTATCCACTGGGATAGCTGAGATCTAAGCCTCTCTTCGGGAACTCCAAGAGCAGGCATACCTCGAGCTCTGCAAGCTGCTTGTAACTCGGCTTGGCTTAAAGAATCAACACCTTCTTTCTCAATCATCTAAACAAAATAATACAATGACATTTATTAAGCCCTCATAACATTAATCTATAAGTAGTCAGTTTTAAATCTCATTTACCTCATGATCAGCACACTAAATAAAAAAAACCTTTTTTTATTTCAGAGAATTAATGGAAGTTTATCCTAATAAAAGGTAAGAAGGAATAAAATAATTATAACACAATTAAAACACTATCTAATCTTCAAAAAATTAAAAAAATCAAACGAGTCTCCTTAAGGAAGGAGATTTTCCTTCCTTAAGACATGGAAAATTATTTGAAACTCACAAGATCATCGGCATGCAAGCTTCTGACTTTAAGCCTAAGTTGAAACCTCAAAACGTTGGTTGGTCCAATCGGATTGATTTCTAAGACTCGACACAAAGCCATCAATTGAGGTCTTGGCATTGAATCCAATGTAATTTCATCCGCAAATAACTTAGAAAACTTCATTATCTCTTCAGTTGATGTCAAACCTCCCGATGTTCGCACCTAGAAAATAAAAAAAGGATTGCAACCAAGACAATCACAAAAAAAGCAGCAATGGTTCATAAGGCTTTTATGTCAAACTCTATCACCAAACCCAAAATTATTCACCCCTAACTGGTACTGCCAAATATATAAAGATACCATACATAGTACCAAAGATAGTTGTAGTGCTTCATATTGAATTGTGGAATAAAATTAACCCAAAATTTCAACCAGCAACTGAAATGCTTATTATAGAATAACACATGGTTAAAATCAGTTGCCAGCATGAGAAAATAGTATTGACGAACCATTGAGGTTAGCCTGCTATGAAATGGAGGGCATGGTTTAACATCTAGGAGTAACCTCATTGGCTCCCTCCCATTATTTTCCTACGCTGTTAACTGATTTTAACCGTGTGTTATACTATAGTTTATACGAATCCAAATAAAAATACCAAACACCAGTTTGTTTCCTTTGTAACAAATCAATCACTTAACAGCAAACTCTTCAAGGAAGTGCTTACATGAATGTTGCTTCAATTTATGCACAAAATAATGACAAACCTTTTCAAAAAATTGAGCAAACTCTTTAGCAGATTGAGAGGAATGTCCACCTGAGCAAGCAACAGGGAGTTCATCCAAAGTTTGCTGTAAAAATTTAGCCATTTCTAACTTCACTTTCACTTCTCTCTTTATTTTGTCTTCCTACAAATAAAACCACAACATATAATTAATTACTACTCTATAAAGAAGGGAGCTATACAAACAACATAAAGATGGTATACTGAATAATGAAAACATTGTGTAAGTCTTCTTTGTTTTTAATGATTCTATATTTTACCATACCATATTTTCCTATGTGTTTATTTATAATTATTTATTTCACATCATAAATTCATAGCCTAAGCATAAATATACAGTACATTTCATACTTTTAAAAAGGAAATATGAAAGTGTAGAAAAAAAACTGCAGTGAACATGTAAACAAGGTCTATTAGTAGTCTTGGGGTGGTCGAGCCTGGTAATTAGACCTCTGCATTGGATCCATTTTGTCAATGGATCAAGCCGCCGTGTAGAACTAGCCAGGGAAGGCTCCTCTGAACCCTTCAAAGGACCAGAACCAGCTATAGGACTTACCAGAAGCAAAGTCAATTTCCTTTTAGATGACTGGGCGATGGTGAAAACCAGGGATACTCTTTAAACCAAAGCTAATTGCAGACAAGCTAGGAAAATGTTGAAGAAAGCCATGAGTATATGGGCTCTCTCTCTGGGGAGGAAGAGCCTATGATACCTGGTAGGTATCTTGACAGGTCATTGCTGGCTTCAGTGACATTTGCATGCCATGAAAATAAAAGCAGAGCCAATGTGTCCCAAGTTTGAAGTTGGGGAGGAGACGACAGATCACTTTTTGGGATCGTGTGAAGCATACGCTAGATTGAGGTTTAGTATATTTGGATCAGACACTCTTTTAGATGACGGGCAAATGTTCTGAAGTTCATTAAGGAATCAGGCAGGTTCAAAGAGAATATAGATTCTATTAGGTAAGAGGTGAGAACGTTCTTGGGGCTGGCAAAAAGCGTCCCAGAGACATAATTGCTAAGATCTAGGATCTTCCCCACCTTTACTACTATACTATACTAAGCCGCCAAGTACGGAGGGTGTGCTTCCTAGATTGGGTGTGCAAAAACTCTAGGGTAGATTAGTTGAGTGAAATTTGAGTCACCGGAAACACTAATATGACTCTACAGGTTTAAGCGTAGAAAAAACAGTACTCAAATATAGTCACAAACCTTTTCAGTAGCAGTTTGGAATGTAGAAGGGAGCATTCCAGGGAATAATTTTATAAAGAAAGGCAGAGCAAATTCAAGAAATGGAACAATGATAAATACTGAAAATGGCACCAAGCGAAACATATCTCCAACAGTCCTGACAAGCTGAAATAAAAATAATGATTATTAGTCATATTTTTTAAAGAAAATTTAATTTGTACTAAAAGAGGAAAGATTAAAGTTACTCGGGGGTGAAAGCTCTTTTGTTGACTTAATACCAAAGTCATAAAGAGTTTAGTTACTAGGGTCTGATGGCTCTTTTGTTGACTTCGTACAATTGCTAGAAAGAGTTAAGTTACAAGGGTCTGATGGCTCTTTTGTTGACTTCGTACAATTGCTAGAAAGAGTTAAGTTACTAGGGTCTGATGGCTCTTTTTTTGACTTTGTACAATTACTAGAAAGAGTTAAGTTACTAGGGTCTGATGGCTCTTTTGTTGACTTCGTACAATTGCTAGAAAGAGTTAAGTTACTAGGGTCTGATGGCTCTTTTGTTGACTTTGTACAATTGCTAGAAAGAGTTAAGTTACTAGGGTCTGATGGCTCTTTTGTTGACTTCGTACAATTACTAGAATGAGTTAAGTTACTAGGGCCTGAAGGCTCATTTGTTGACATTGTACAATTGCTAGAAAGAGTTAAGTTATTGGAATCTAAAGGCTCTTTTGTTAAATTTGTACTATTGCTAGAAAGAGTTAAGTTACAAGGATTTGAAGGCCCTTTTGTTGACTTTGAACAAGTGCTAGAAAGAGTTAAGTTACTAGGGTCTGAAGGCTATTTTTTCACTCCCCTTCAGGTTTAAAAAGTAAAAATAAAATCCCAGTTTAGATCAAAATAAATCCCCCCCCCACAGGAACAACTGTTGTCTAATTAAAAAAAAACTGAAGAATTAAAATGCTTAAAATAAAATACAAGTGTATAATATTGAAAAAACAACGAACAATAAGATACAATTTTGTTTAAAAAATAATGTTAACTTACAAGCTTATGTTCTCGTCTAGTTAAAGGCTTTCCTTGTAAAATTCTCCAAACTAATTTCATTGATACGTTAATATCAATAAACAAGAGTCGAAAGCCATGATAGTAGTGTTGCAACTCATCAATAATCCTCTGTTTTAATGATTTCTTAACTATAGGTTTTTGTACTGCCGTGGATGACTGTTGTGCTTGAAGGTCACTTTCTTCTTTTGCTTCTTTAATGGCTTGCACCGTTTCTTCGACCTTTGAAGAAGGTTTACCTGGTTCGTTAAAAAGCACCAAACTACTGTGCAATTTTCTGGTGTGTATTTTCCCACAATGTAATCTCTTATTGTGTTCATCTTCAAAATTTAAAATGATTAATGTAGGAGAAGAAGTAGTATAATTTTGAACTATTTGAGGCAACAGATAATTTTGAGTTAAAATATTTGTCGGAGCACACAGGAAACAATGATTGTACAGAAAATTTCGAGTTATTCTTTCTCCTGAAACAGAATATAGGGAATTACCAAGATAAACCTTATATAAACACAAGCTATTTCTAAAAAAATTACATACTATATTTTATTAAATTCATACCAATCTATATTGGCACTCCATTTGGGAATATTATTAAAGAGAAGATTATATATATATATTATATATATATATATATTATATATATATATATATATATATATTTGATACTACTGAGTTTTGCAAAACGGGAATAGTTGACACAATGTAAATGTGTGAAAGAAACCTAGGAAATGTAACGAGCAAACTGCAATCCTAAAACTAGAAACTGTTCCATCATTCAACATTCGTCATCATCGATGGCTCGATATAATGGCATGCCCGACTCTGTTTCGTTACGTCTAAGTCATCAGGGCACCGAAAGAGCCTGAACTCACTCTGACACTTGCCAGGGTAAAAACTGATGTTTTAATAAAAACAGCAGGTGTCTAACTTCGGAAAGAAACATATACCTACAGGTACTTGGGTGAGGTCAAAGGATAACCATAAAACAACCCCCAGTGGGCGTGCTCTAATATATTATAATTCTTATGCTCTTACATAAGGAATTAACAAATGCAATAATTTTCTGTGCTACCACTAGATAATATAAATGCTGACAGCATTTTGTTTTTAACATGACGATATCCTATATTGGATATATACATATCCAATATAGGAAATATTGGATGCATGGATACATAGGATATCGTCAAAATGCTGTCAGCATCAAGCAAGTCTGCTCTCTGCCATTCTGAGGAAATGATCATTTCCCTTTTCACTTTCCCTTGGTGCAATCTTTTATTAATTTTTTGCTTCTTCTACATCTTTCTACTGCTCTTTTTGATTCTTACTCTTCACCAAACTTATTTTAATTTTAACACATATTGGTGCAATAAAGAGGCAATGGAGATGCTTTCAGTAGTTTTTATTACGTTTATTTCTTTTTGACTATGACTCTCTTTAAGAGGTCTACTTTTGCTTAAATGTTTGATAATGGCTTCATAGCCGAAACGTTACACTAATCGTCGTTTTTTATTACCACCCTATAGGACACAACCTTCTCTTAAATAATTGAAAAAGGGTGCAAGACTAATATTATTAATCATAATTATTATTAATTAGTTATATTTTTTTGGGTAGACATTGAATAAATAATAATATAATTCAGATTGAGTATGAAAGAATGCTATAAAATAACAATATTAAAAAGTTTTTAAGTAAAAGAAATGATAAAAATATTGCTAAAAATAGATTGTTTTGAATAGAAGAGTTAGATAATAAGAGCCTCGGGGTGGGTAATATAACCTGACTTACCCCCACCTACAGCTGTAAGGACTTTTTTCTTCCTTTTTACTGAGTTATAAGTGTTGCATTTTCTCCCATCCAGCTGATTTTTAGTCACAAGGCCATGTCGAAAGATATAGTGCGGCGGGTATAACATTTAACTAGTTGGATTTAATTTATTTGGGTTACATATTATTTGTTCTGGGAAGGGGATTCTGGTTGCTCGGAGGAGAGGGGATAGCTTGAAAGAAACACTGTAAACAGCAATAGTGAAAATACTTGAATAAAGTATGTAGGGTAAAAGCTCTATACTATTGCATTCAAAGAGACTAATACTTAGAGGGAGGACTTAAGACAGATTAACACAGTGATAAGGGGTCTGGAAGTAATACTGTTTCTGTAAGGTACCTACTACAGCCTCCTTAGAGAAACTAAGTGACTCCCCACCCCTCTACAATCCCTATTAGAGCACATATTTATAATTCACCCTACAAACGGCATGTATTTTTCACACTATACAACACAGATAAATAAATAATATATGCGATAGATAATAATTAAAACTTAGCTAAAATTAATTTTACTTAATTTAAGACAAAATAGTAAAAAAATAATGTAATATTAAATAATAAATAAAATTGTAATTATTATGAAAAATTCAAAATTGACGTCACCAATGTACAATTATAGAACCAAGCTAAAGAGATATTATAACTAGAGGGGCCTTATTGGTTAAATTTTGAAACATTTAAAAAGTAACCTGAGCACCTTCAACTATCAACATAATCAAATAAACAGCACAGAAACTTAGATAGCGGAACCTTCCAAATACAAACAATGTCTGACAAGCAGATGACAATTGATTTATTCTACCCTTAACTCACTCTTGGAGGAGGTTTTAATGAGGTTACATAGAGCCCTTGAGAACATCCCTGCAAGAAAGGAGTGGAAAAAACTATGTAAACAAATCAGGTTATTTTACCCGTATTATCTTGGCGATGATATTTTTACTTTTCTTTTGCGTAGTTTTGTTTTATATAATTTTTGATTAATTTGAAAGTAGTTTTCAAAATGATATAAACACAAGAAGAACCACAAACAAAGTTATTGATTGGCTGGAAGGTTATTTCCCTACAGCGGTAATGGTGGTGGGGATTTTTTTCTCTTTTTAAGTGAAGGGTTGGCAGTTGCTTCTCTCATTGGTCAATCCCCAAAATGCTTATGACCTTGGGGATTTTTAAACTAAACGATAGACTGTAAGTATTAGTCTTTTAGATTGCACACAGTTGTAATCAATTGAAAATCTGAGAAAATAGTGTAGAGGAACCAATAAGGTTGGTCTGTTATGAAATTGTAAGTGTGGTTAAACATCCAGGACTAATTTTATTGGCTCCCCTGCATTATTTCCCCACGCTGTCAACTGATTATAACCATGGGTTATGCTATAACTCTAGAGTAACTGTGACAATGACAATCAGGTTGGCAATAAGAAACCTTTTAATATCCTAGGCTAAATTTGCTTGAAGTTTAAAGCTTATTAAAATTTTAAGTGATATTTGAAGAAGGCCAGAACTAAAGTGATGTAGAAATTCATACAGTAGGGGTGGGGGCGCGGGACACAGTGGTCTAACTCCCCCGGTTTTAGCTGCTTTAGATGGACCTGCCCTGAGTTCACCCTTTCTCCGCTAGTGGCGGGTCAGTTGACCTTGTCCCTATATATAAAATAATTATTTCTTTAATTCTAAGGTTAAAATTATTTAAAAGGGTCTTTAACAATGTTAAAAATTGTATTAATTATTTTAAAGGTATAATTTTCATAAAATGTTATAAAAATATAAACGCTGTGTTAATTTTAAGTAGACCTGATATCGTGATAACCATGATTTGTAGAAATAAACAAACATCAAACCGGTAAATTATAAATTTAATTTACGTCTTTGTTGTCTCATTATAACACACCTTTCGTAACACACGTTATCCTATTTTCTAAAAAATTTATCTTATAAACTACTAAAAAAAGAAAAAAGTCAATGAATAAGATAAAAATTGTCTTGTTTACATTTTTATAAACATAAATAAAAGTATCGATTTCAAACTGATAACAATAGTGATAAGGGGACAAGGTGAAAACTAGCGCTCGGTGCGGTAGTTGATGCAACTAATTCCTGTTTTTCTCGGAGACACCTAAAACCAGGGAGTTAGACCACTGTGTCCCCCCGCCCCGACCCAAACTGTATGAATTTCTACATCACTTTAGCCAGAACCAACTGATAAGAATAACTGAGTACATGATAAAGCAAAATCTGTCATCAGATAAAATAACTCCTCCTGCCCTGAAATTTGATGCAGAACAGGAGGGATGCTTAAATAGGTAAGTATTTATAAGCTTATTGAGATTTGGCACAAAGTGTTAAATTAAAAGCAGATATAAAGGAAGAAATGTTGCGAAATCACTGCTATCACGTTGGACAAACATAAACAAACTATAAAACTGTTGCGTAAGATTCGAAAAAGAATTAAAATTACCTTTAGTCGCTTTAATTGTTTTACAAGATATGA
This sequence comes from Microvelia longipes, assembly GCA_018340805.1. NCBI lineage: Eukaryota > Metazoa > Arthropoda > Insecta > Hemiptera > Veliidae > Microvelia > Microvelia longipes. Next base: position 15,311,400 of record JACMZG010001870.1, on the reverse strand, counting down.
ATCGAATAGGTTGAATTAAAGTATTCATATTGAAAATTAAAAACTATTTCCGATAATAATAACACATTTGTCCTCAATCACCTGACTTCGCCATTTGACATAAGAATGAACTTACCAATCAGCCGGTCCCATGGTGCCATCTTGATTATCTACATTTATTCCATTGAAGAAAAACAAAAAAAGGACTTGGAATTTAATCGAAAGTAATTTTGAAATAATTTATATAGGTCCCTTACATAATTTAATGTCAAATACTTAAATAAATATTTAAAAAAAAACAAATTTCTAATAAATATTTTGCCAGGAGGCCCTCGTTTGTTGTTATGACGTCATATGTTTTTATTCGTCAAAATACATAATCACACCATTTATTTATATTCAGATAATATTCATAACAAGTGTGTAATATTTCTCTTTTTCTTTGTATGTTTAAGAATTTCTTTAGAAGTATTTAGTTCAATTATTTGTTAATTTAGCTTCAGCATGGGTTGAATTAATCAGTGATCGTTTGTTTTTATAAAACCTTAAAACTATTATAAGTTTGTTTTTCATTTTTATAGATCACCAAAAAAAATTTTAGAGGTTAGTAGTTCACATTTTTAATAGATTATTTTTAAATAACCGTGGCTGTTATATAACTATTTACCATTATTCCTTACTATACATACAATTCGTCTAGTTTACTGGAGTTGTCATTCATCAAAATCATTTAATTTTGTAAAATCTTGTCCTCGTGCAAGATGAATTAAATAGTTGGAATTTTTTCATTCATGGCATGATCTTTGTGATTCGACTTAATCACTCACTTACATTATCATCAAATTAATTATTATGTGTGCTCGTATTTCTGGATCAATTAAGTCAAATTTGACCCATTTAATATTATATTGCATTGTTGTGCAATATTCTTCATTTTTATATAAAATGTTTTGTATAACTTAAGTTCCAGATCTATATTTATTTCGAATGATATTGAATTGATTCATTCTATTATCTGGATTGATTACTTTGGTTTTCAAATTTTTTACAGATTATTATCTAATATTATTGTTTTATAAGGTGTTTATTGATTTTTTAATATTTTTCACTTGTCATTCTGGTTATTTCCATGAGGTAAATAGCTATCAAGGTCGATCTTGTTTACTAAGGTTCAAGGTTGTCAATATTTTATTTTTGTTCCTGGTTATGTATGTTTACCACTTACTTTCCTGATTTGTTGTTTTGTTCGTTCTTCAAAGGTCCCACTTCTTCAAAAGAAATATTTTTTACCATTTTATCCCAACTATCTTGAGTTGATTTCTTAGAAAGTTGTTTTTTATTAATATAAATACTTAGTTTCATTATTAATTGTTATAATTTTCAGTACTCCTGCACCTATGCATTCTTTATTGACCATCATTTTTATGTACTTGAATATTTCAATAAACCTGTTTTAATCTTTGAAAGTCTTCCTATATCCCTTGAATGGTAGTCTTTTATTTTTGTGGGTGAAACCTATAGTATATTAAAAATAATTAAATTAATTGATATTAGAATTGGGAGTCAAAGTTAATCATGATAAATAAATATTGATAAATATTGATTTATTGATAAATAAATAAAACAATTAAAACATATGTTTCTGATCATATGATTTTTATTTTGATGCTGTCAAAACAATAATGAAATCATTGAGTTTATTTTTATTCTAGAGGTTTATTTCTCCTTGTTCATATGGGGCCTCACTATTTATATCTACTTTTTAAACATGAAACATACATTCTGTTTTTGTATATATTTAATTTATTATTTTTTTTATTTCGTTTTTAATTTTTGTTTACTGTAGTTATAGTATTTAGTTACTATTGCCATTAATATATTAAAAAACTTATTTTTTATTAATATAGTGGAATAGAATAACACTTAAACCCACCCTCCTGATAAACTTTAGTCAGTTTTAAACTATGCCTAAAATGTTTATAAACAACTAAAAAGTATAATTAACTTTTAAAATGCAGTAATGGTATCATGATGTGGTAACCTGAAGTGACAACTAATAACTCTGTGCAGGGCTTAACCATCATTAGTTGTGATTAGCCCAAACAAACTATTATCGGATATGAAGAGACAATAATGAATGGCAAATGAGAAAAATGGAAGAAAGAAAAATATGAAATGGAAATGGAATGGAAGAATGATATGAATGGAGTTGGCAAATGAATGTCAACTCTCAAAATGTTAGTAATTTATAAAGTTATTCAATTGGATGTAAACAAACCAAACGCATTTAGAGGTTATAACCTGACTTTTTTATAACCAGCTCGACATGAAAAAAATTACTGGTAGATGTTTATTTAAAAAAATATAATTATAATATTAAATAATAATATTGTAAACAAATGTCGAAATTGGTAAGATTTTGGACTAATAGAAAATAACTTTGTACAATTACAGATAACATGACAGTTACGTAACTTCTATATCGGGCACCATGCTGAAGTTGTCCTAGTGACTGAAGCTTTTTTTTGACATCCGTAAATTTTTTGACAGTCTGAAATTTGGTAGTGAATTCACGCCCTGATTATATTCCATTTTAATTATTAATAACGAGAGAAGAAAAGCTTGATTTCTATCAAATTAAGTTATTACTTATATATACCCTTAAAAATGTCTAAATAATTGTCTATTTATTCCATACATGTATTAAACCTCTATTCCTCAGAATGGTTTTAGTTGCTAATTGTGAGATTAAAATTGCTAGTTGCTTGGAAGTTAGTAGCCTGTTTGTTTACATTATGTCTTTGGTTAATGTTATCTTTAGAGTATGGGCAGAATCAGGGGGAAATTTAGGGCACTAAGTCCTCCCAAATATTACATTAACCATTCAAAATTTTAGTAAATAAGCTTTCTCTTCCAAGATTGATACAAAATGGCTTAGCCTTGATACCAGAAGATTAGCACCCCACATTTTGCCTTGGAATTTAATTATAAAAACCTTTTTATAATGTCTTTTTATAATCTTACTATCAACTTTTATAATGTGTTTAACAAAATCTAGTCTTTAGCAGAATAAAGTTGCTTGCGACTTTATTTGCCTGATCAGTTTTTTATCTCTAGTCACCAGGTTCTTTATATATTCTGAGTGAATTTCTAAAGAAAATATTTTAAAGTATTAAATTTTTATTTGGTATCATTTATTATCACTTTGTGTTTATCAGGCTAAGTCTTTTTTATTCTAAAACAAATAAATAAAACAATATTAATCACGTGTATTTACTTCAATTTCTAAACAGTAGAAGATGAGTAGAAGTATTGTATTGGATATTGAAATGACTACTCATTATTATGCAAAATAGAAAGAAGTCATCAAGATTTATTAAATTGTACCGACTTCAAAAATATATTTCCTAATAAATTATTAAAGCTTTTGAGGAGGAGTAGGTCCAAACATTATAAATACAAATTATTTTGGACCTATTCCTCCTCAAAAGCTTTAATAATGTAAAATAGAGGTCCCTATAAAGTTATTTGACTTTCCAAATAAATAGATTATTAGTTATAGATTTTAATGAAATTTTAATATTTTATGAATTTGAGAGGCAAAACTATGTCACTACTAAAAATCAATACTCTGAAATATTGAAAAGAATACAATTTGATGTTACTAAATTATCATCCCACTTTATAAACCTAGAGCTCTTTTGATATGTTAGCTATGCAAAACATCATTGATTGTGATAATTAATAATATTTATACATTAGAATTAAATATTAGATTAAATTATTTCATGTAGAGGATTTTGGTCTTACAAAATGACCTACTTTCGAAAATAAGCTTGATTCCCATTCTACTTCAGATAACACATTACAATATCAAATCAATTAATATGTTTCAATTTAGTTTTAAAATGTGTTCTTTAATCTTGTGTGTCTGGTAAATAAGGGTCAATGAACTGGGCCCAGACTGGAGTTTGAGGCTGATATGTATAATTTCTCCAGACAATTTTGACCTAGATGTTGCTATAATGACATGCCAAAAATTGAATCTGATTGGTTTGTATTTTTAGGAAGTAATCTGTTAAGACATCAGAGCCCTTGTCATGGCGATGAAAATAAATTCTTAAATTCAGATTGTTATGTGAATTGTTTGAAATGTACTCATTTTTTAAAGGCATGGCAAGACAGTAAAATTACTCACTAAATATGTATATTTCATAAAAATGTACTTCTCTTTTATTTGTAATTTGGAACACCCACTTGGTTAGGTAATTTTACCCTAAGGAAATTGGCTAAATAATTAATTCAAGTTATTTTGCATAGACTTAAACTAATTTATAGAAGAGCAGTTCTTAAGCTGTTATTTTTTAAGTTATTAATGTAAGGTACATTCAAGCAAAATGAGTTTTAACTTAAATAGAGGGAACTTTTAAAAGTTGACTTAATTTTATCATTTTTCCTTCTGTTCTTATCAGCAATATCTGGTTGTGTTCTTTGTTTATTTTTATTTTCTTTATGGGTATACTATTTTAATAAAGACTGCTTCTTAAATGTCTAACTGTTCAAAATCTAGAGAATTCAACACATCTATTATTCATACTAAAATATTTTTAACATTTTATATATGTTGGTAATGCTACTAGTTTTATGGGAATACAATTTAAAGGAAACTTAAAAATTGATTTTTTTCCTGGGAAGGTGGTTGGATTTCAGTCAACCCTGTATAAGTAATACAAGAGACACAGTCTTCTTACAATGTATTTTTTATATTTTCAGATTGTCACATTTACCTGAGAATATAAATTAAAAGGAATGGGAGATCAAATGTTAACCGGAGATTTCTTCCTAGATGGGCTTGCTATCAAGCCAGAGCCTATGAACTCTGACAGTAATATATTTGGTAGTAGTTCTAGTGCCGGGGTTCCAATACCTCAGAGAAGAGGTAATGACTTATGTGATACAAGTGATTTTGGTTTCAATATGAATAATCCAGGCAACCCTGGTAGTATATTCCCTGATAATGCTTGTTTCCCTGGATTTTATTCTAATCAATCTGAATGGAGCCCGAAATCTGACATTAAAATGGAAGATGACGATATTTTTCAAGTAGATAAAGCTGATTTGATTCAAGGTCCTACCCTGGCTGAATTAAATGCGAATGACGATACGTTATTAGCGGATTTGAATTTTGATGATCTTGTATTACCTGAAGATGCTTATAAATTTTTGATTCAATCCCCAAAAGAAGAGCAGAGCCAAGGTGTTAGTATTCCTTTCAGTGTGGCGACTTCTTTCCCTCCTCCGAGTAGTGGCGGATCTTTCTTCCGGGATTTAAACAGAGGAAACAGAACTTTAGGAAGTTCATTAAAAGTCACACCAATGAAAGGAGTTATGGAAGAGAAACCAATTCTTGAAGATTTCGATGTGGCACCTTTAGTGAGTCCTTGTATAGAAAATATTGTGCCCAGTAGTCCTGCAGTTCTATCTCCTCACAGTCCTGCACTGTCACCCTGCAGCCCTCAGCCTTCCCCAAGCCAGCAACTTTCTCCAAGAGGTGTTTCACCTCACAAACCAACCACAACTCTACAGAGTCTACTCATGAAGAACTCGATGCAAGGAGGTTCTGTAGGTATACCAGGAAGGTCTAACTCTGTTGGTAACAAGTCTAGACCTTCTCATATATCTAGACTGATAGCTCCTGTTAGTAGACTGAGTTCTTCAGCTCCCACCCACCAAGGACTAGAAGATATATGGGCAAGAAGAGAGCCAAGACCTCACCTTCTCTCTACCTCTTCTCTAGCTGAGGCAACTTCCACATCTTCCTTATCAACTGGTAATCTATATCATTTTAAGAACTTAATTTTCTCCTTAGTTATTTGTACTCTTATTGAACATTTATCAATTCTTATTGAAATTGTATTTTTATTAAGTCCAAGATAATACAAAACAAGGTTACAAAATACAAATTAATAAAAATACAAATTAATATAAAGTAAGCATTTAGGAATTGTAATTTATAAAACTTTGGAGGCAGTTTATTCACTTTTTTCATTTTAGAAGTTATTGAACTATTCACGAATTGCTTACTCACTTGATATTACCAAAATTCAAAGGTTTTAATATGATTCTAGGGGGTATTTTAAGTCCTGAGGCTCACGAGTTTTCACTGGATGAAGGGGATTCTGAATATGATACAGATCACGATGAGGATGATTCATCTGATGCAGGTAATTTTTATATTTGTTACAAATCTCAAAGTATGTTTTTAAGTTAACCTTCTGTAGGCCTTCTGTAGATTAACCTGTAGGTATAAGGGTTCATTGATAGCTCAGTTAGTTAAAGCAGGGATAAGCAAAGTGTGGTCCGCTGACCCCTGGGGGTCTGCGAGCTAATAGGCAAAATATTATAACAGTGAATTAACTTATATTACTATAATTATCAATTAATAAAACAGTTATCATTTCTAGTTACCCTTTTAGCCTACTTCCGCAGAAAAATTGAGCTTATGAGATTGTTTGTATATAAATTACGTGAATGTTTTAGATAAGTCTATGAATCAAGAAATTATTAACCAAGTTTTTATTAGTGAAAATACATATCTATTTCCTGTTGATGAATATAAGTTATTGAATTAATTTTTAGTTATTAATTTAGATGGGGGGGGGGAGGATAGGTGTCCATCAAGTCTTATTTTGTCAAGTCTAAGTTTGTGTATCCCTAAATTTAAGTGTCAGGCCTTTTTAAGGACTACCAAGGTTACCTCTTTTCTAAGGTTGCCCAAGTTCATTTCTCAGTCTGGCCTTTTGATTTTCATTCTAAATAGCGGGCCTACTGATGTTACCTTCTCCTCAAAGTGAGAGTAGAGCTGGATATCAAGAGGTTGAATGAATGTTGTTTTCTTCAACATGAAGATCTCTCTTAATTTTAAGAGAGGTCAATTGACAAGTTTATAGATGCTTGTTCGAGAAGCAACCAGCCCTTAGGAAACATTTTGTTGAATTTAATGACTATTGAGATAGAGTGAGGAAGATGAAGTGTTTAAACTTCTTAGGTCTCTTATGACTGCTCTCTGACTCTGGAGAAGTTAAATTTAATCTAGTTGTGATTAAAAGTACTTTTAAAAAAGTAGGGTTCAGGGTACCCCAAACTTTTCCTCATCAGATTTGCTACTCTCCTTCTCACTACTTCCGACTCACTTCACTTGTTTTCAAAATATAAAAATCACCAAATCAAATTTTTGCTTCATTTGTCTTCAGATAGTAATTACATTAGTTTTATTTCCACTAGTCACTAACCTTGTTCGATGCTGCTTAACTTTTATGATGCAACAAAAACCATAGATATACTTGCCATATTAAAACAAAATTCAGTGTATTTATTACAGAAATGCACTTGTACCAAAATTTATCTCAATTGGATTATTTTTTGATTTTTTAAGAAATGTCTACTAGGCTTTCAATATAAATTGAACCAATGCTAATATTGAGACGTAACTTGGCATATATGTTAGTCATATATACATGACCACTTGCGTGCAAAGTCTCAAATAGTTAAAAAAAATGTCTGGGCTTTATGAATTTTCAAAATTTTTGTCGAGTCATTATTGCTAGTTTATGACATCAAAACTAATTTTCTAGATTGCACAACTAGACCTAAATATAGATTATACCAAGTTTCACCTCTCTAGCATAAATACACTTGGAGATATGATGATAATAGACCAACAATTTTTGTAAAAGATTATTATCTGACACGGATAATTAAAATGAGATTCCGGTTTTTGTATTTTGTTGGAAATTTTTTTTGTAAACACTATACTTTTCCTATATACCTAAGGTATAAATGAGGAAAAGTAAAAAGTGATCATTTCAGGTAGAGGTAATGAGAGGATGAGCCAAGTGTGTCCCGAGAATCTTAAAGTGCTTTTTCATATTCTGTGAACAAATAAGCAAATTTGAAGTGGTGAAAACAAGCATAGTTAATCGATTATAGTCGGGAAAATTCCAAGGTACCCTGTACCTAATTTTTTTTAAATTTTGGCTGATTCAACATTGTGGGTTAATGATGTTCGAAAATATTTTTTGATTGGCACAACTGCAACGGTAGACTCCCTCCTGCAGCACAGACCTCCTGGTCTACAGCAAGAGGTTTCCTTATACATGCAATAATAATATCTTATGTATTATATTATTTATAAAATAAAGAAATTTGTTTAAAAAAAAAAATAAGGGAAAGTAAAATTCTAATTGTAGAGTCGTTTTAATCTTCTATTAAACTGTATTTTCTACTGAAATAATATTGTTGACTTTGAAATCGTATGTATTATGTTACATCATGTTTTCATAATTAGTTATTGTTATCAATTCTATTATCAATTTGATTATATAATAATAATCTTTTTAATTTATTTCTCTTACGATTCCACTAAATGAAAAAATATTTTGTCACTTGGTTTAATATGTTTGAATAATTTGTAACATGAACTAGAAACTAAAGTTCTCTTCTAAAAAAAATATGACAAATATGTATGTCTGTCACTATGCTAATGAAGTGCTAAGAATGCTGCTATTTATGTTACTCCCCTCCTGTATGCTTGAACTTTTCATTTCCTTATTTTCTTTAAGTTATCAATTGACAGATGTTGCTGTTATAATGTTTCTTGTATTAAATAAACTATAACTGACCTTCCTTCTTTTTTCTAATAATTCTTCTAATAAGTTGCTGTCTAGGTAATAATTTGTTTCTTTAAATTGGTAATAGCGTACCTGCCACTTTTTATAATTTACTTTGTTGTACAAGTTTCATTTGTATTTTTATGACGATTTCCTTGCAGTTTTCAAATCTACCTTACTTACATTTTTATATTCCTTTGATTGTTTGACATACATACTTTTAGTATACTTCTTTTTAATATGAAAATGATTTAAGGCTATTATCGACAAAATATAATGCTTTGTTATTTGTTTATGGTAATCAGTTTTTTTTATAACAATGATTATTCATGAGCATGGTGTGAGATTTTTTTCTATTATCCCATTTTTACTTCCTATCTACTTTTTTGCTCTAAAAGTTATATTGGAGTTAATATTATGCTTGACGTATCCCATTTTCTAAATAATCTTCAAAATGAATATTGATATTTTGGCTTGAGTTGTAGCATTAATTTTATGCTTTATTTGCTTCTGTTTTAACTTTAATGAAGAATATAAAGTTGTGATTATACTCAATGTACCTTCCTGTCCTTGAGTTAATAGATAATGTTCGATAGCTCATTTTTCATTATCTGTCTAATATTTAGAACCCAAAAATTCAACAATAAGATTAATTATTGTCACATGAGAGTAACAATTTGAACTTACAGTCTGTTGTTTAGTTTGAAAATCCCCAAGGTCATAAGTATTTTGGGGATTGACCAATCAGAGAAGCCGCTGCCAACCTCTCACTTAAAAAGAAAAAAAATCCCTACCACAATAACCCCTGTAGGGAAAAAACCTTCCCGGCAATCGTTCACTTTGTTTGTGGTTCGAATACATCGTTTTGAAAACTACTTTTAAATTAATCTTAAAAATGATATTTTAAAATAAAACTACACAAAAGAAATGTAAAAAAACATCGCCAAGCAAATACGGGTAAAATAATCTGATTTGTTTGCATAGTTTTTTCCCACTCCCTTCTTGCAGGGATTTTTTTTCTTAAAAATCGGTGGTGTCTAAACTGACCTGTCAAGATTTTTAAACTAAATGATAGAGTATAATACAATTGTAAGTATTGTAATATTACAGTTGTTTGTATTTTATAATGACTGATATTATAAAAAAGTTTTAGTGATACGACTGACATAGTTCCTTAGGGAAAGAATTGGTTTGTTTATTAGGGACTCGACATATTGGAATTGGCAGGGACCAATAGAATTTGTAGGTAGTAATGAGAGCATGTAAACAATTCTATTACGCTTTTACTAAATGATTTCAAAGTTTAGATTATCTTGCAGACCAGCTTGGAATGAATTGTAAAATTTAGTTACGTTATACATGCTACTTATTATTAGCAGTCATGGAGATATATTACTAGAGGGACCAATCCCTATCTAAATACATTAAGAGGCTGGAGACATCTTTTTGGGCCTCTGTGTAACCTAATTTTAACCTTCTTCCTAAGTGTGTTAAAAGGTTTATTATATGGTTGGCTATTTGCATGTTATTTTTGTATTGTATTATTATAAACATTCTATTATAGTCACTATAATTTTGTTCTGTTTATTTGATTATATTTATACTTAGGTGTTTGATTTATTTATTATAAATAAATAAATAAATAAATAATATATATATATATATATATATATATATATATATATATATATATATATATATATATATATATATATATATATATATATCAAAGGTGTTCAGGTTACTTTTTTGATGTTTAAAAATGTAACCAATATGACTTCTCTAGTTACAATATATTTATGTTACCAGGTAATTATTCTTAACTTTATGTTACCAGGTAATTATTCTTAACTTTATGTTAAGACTAGTTAAAGACAGCATTATAAGACTACATAAGACTGTTAGCAGACTACGTAAGACTATTAGCAGACTACACAAGACTGTTAGCAGACTACATAAGACTATTAGCACACTACATAAGACTGTTAGCAGACTACATAAGACTGTGAAGACTGCTAAGACAGCATTATATTGTTTATACTATACTTGGTTTAAATGTTTTTTTTTTGGCTTTTTATGGTCAATGACTAGCTTTAGTAACCAAAACCAACCACCACTATAATACGACACACGGCTAAAATCAGTTGACAGCATGGGAAAATAATGCGAGGGAGCCAATGAGGTTAGTCCTGGATGTTAAACCACAACCTCAATTTCAAATCAGGCCAACCTTATTGGTTCAAGAACACTATTTTCCCACACTGTCAACTGATTTTAGCCATGTGTCATACTATAGCTAAAATTAACCCTCTTCAAACAATAATAACGAGCAAAAACTTGAATATATATGCTCATACATAACTATGAGAAAGAATATTGGGTTATTCCTAGTTTATAGTGGTTATTATTGGTAATTGGTGGTTAGTATTCGTTGGAAATGGTTACTTTAAGTTATTAATGGTGATAGATGGTTAGAAATCTATAGTTAAAACACCTAAACATTTAAAACAAGGGGGAGGGGAACAAAAACGCTCTAAAGGGCTGCGTTAATGTTACTACTTCAAATTAATGTTATATTTTTGGATTAATATTAAGTATGGTTGGATTAATTATTTAATCAAATTTTTTTTTAGAATCTAGTGATGGAGAGGGAGGATCTAAGAGCTCTAAAAGAGATAGATTTTTCTGGCAGTATAATGTTCAAGCAAAAGGGCCTAAAGGACAAAGACTTATACTTAGGAATAAACTTGAAGATCCACATTGCTTAGACCAAGTTACCGACCCTGTTTTCAGTCCGTCTTGTTCACTACAAGGCATTAAGCATAGGTGATTTATTATTTAAGTATTTGTTACTTGAAAAAATTATATTTTTGAATTTTTTGGTTTTACACAGTACTTTCCTATTTATTTAAAGAAATAAGCGAGGAAAACTAAAAGTGAATTAATAAGAAGGATGTCATATTAACTTCAAATTTTTAAATACTAAGTCCTATTAAATTAGATACTAATTATATTTTTTATTATATATCATTAAACATTTTACTTAGTTTAATTTATCTTTTCAAATTAATTTAAATACTAAGTCCCTATTAAATTAGATACTAATTATATTTTTTTATTATATATCATTAAACATTTTACTTAGTTTAATTTATCTTACTTATTTATCTTAAAAAATATTACAATAACATTTATCTTTGAAAATCAATAAAAAAGTGATTAAAAAGAGTTAATGCTACTCCTCAAGTTGCAAATAATAAACCAGAAACTTTAGCAAGAAATGTATCGTTAAGCAAGGAATCATGCATTTCAAAGGAAATTCACCCGCCATGCAGTCCTTTGTGTCAGAAGTACACAAACTAGTTTGCTATTTCTATCTATTATCTGTATCTAGTTCATTAGCCAATATCTTATCCATCTAATAGTTTATTCTTTGTCAGTTTCTACATACTTATTTATATTTTCTAATAACTATTATTATATATTCTCTTCCAGTTAACTTTTACGTTTAAGTATTTAAAACTTCCGCAAGAGTGCAATTACTGTATTGTTTCTCTAACAAGTATTTCCCAGCCATTAAAACTATATCAGCTCTAATACTTTTAACAATAATTGTTGTTGTATTACTCAATAAAAATGTTAAAAAAAATATAAATAAATATATTGGTATGCTTATTTTGTATATTAATAGTGGAAAAGCGAGAAAAGGAGATGGTAATGATTTGACACCAAATCCAAAGAAACTGGCAGCTATTGGGAAAGAATTAGACAAGCTCAACAAGACTATCAATGATATGGCTCCTATTAATGAATTACCACTCGATATCAGACAAAAAACTCGCAAAGAGAAAAATAAACTTGCTTCCAGGTGACTTTTTATTTTTATAAACTTATTTTCAATTTGAATTATGTATTATTTTTATTATAGAAGTTATTAAAAAAAGGCTTAAAGTTTGTAGGCTATAGCTTTAAGTAATTACTTAATAATAATTAACTATATTTAGTTATTATTAGGTAATCCAGTCCTACTTTACTGTGGATATTTAAGAAAAACTTTTTAGTTCCACTATCAATCTTATAAATTAATAATAATGATAATAATCTAATAAAATAATAAAAAATAAATAAAAATAATTAAATAATAATCATTTAAATTAAAAAAAACAAGCTTTTAGTTTCAAAACAAGAAGCTTTTGGCTGCTCCACGGTGTTGAGACTAAGGAGCTTCTCCTGGCCTTTTTATATTTCATTTTTTTATGATATTACTTTATTTATCATTTTTTAAAATGTTTTTTTCCTCTAATTTTTTAAATTTTTCTTTAAAACAATTGTTCTTTTATTAGAAATATGTTTCTCTTTATAACAAAGTTTTAATTTTTGTTTTAAAGTAAAAGGAGAGACTTCAGTTTTATATACGCTTCATAGAACTGATGTCTCTTCTTTTTCTTTAAAACAATTATGTTCTTCTTTAAGAAATGTGTTCCTCTTTACATCAAAGTTTTAATTTTTGTTTAATTATTTAATTTTAAATTCGCAGGGCCTGCCGTTTAAAGAAAAAGGCTCAGCATGAGGCAAATAAAATAAAATTATTTGGACTAGAAAATGAACACAGTAAGTTAATTTATTATTTATAGTTTAATATAAAACAATAAAAAATACTAGTGCATGTATTTTATTTACTAATGTATTATTCCTATGTCTGTACCCTTGTATTTCATAACTGGGAATCTTAGCTTCAGTGTTACACATGAACCAGCATTATTCAGTTTCTTTAAAAAGTGTATGGACTTTATAAATTTAATGTTTATTGTTTGATTTTAGGAAAATTAATGCACGGCATAAGTCAAATGAAGCAGTTAATAGTGTCTAGAGTTACCCACCAACCCCCTCCACCGGACCCTGCTAAAATAGCTGATAAGATCGTAAAGCAAGCCACCAGTGAGTTGCTTTATTTTTTACTTTTAAAAGTATTTCATTATTAAAAATGCATGTTTGCCTTATTTTGTTACTCATTATTTCTTCTTTGTGTTTTTTTCTTGTGGAATTCGGTTTTAATTATTTTATTTATATTTAATTATTCTTGAGAGGAGTGATTTTCTTCTTCTGGGGTTAAAAATCACAAATTAAAGAGAGAGAAAGTCATTTAGACTAAGACATGGATCTGAAAAAAAGTGTTGAATTCAGGTTCTGTTTTAAACTTATTTAAGCTCTATCTGTAAAATTTTTAAGTTGAGACCTGTGTGATCAAATCCTAAAACTTATTTATGCTTAACATGCTTGAAACTAGCTTTTTTTTGAAAAGTGTTAGCATTTGGTTTTCCATACCTTGCCTGGTTCCTGAGGTAACTTATATTACTTGTGGTTTTAACATTTATTTTGTTACACATCTTAATGGTACAGGTTTTGTGAACACTCAACTTTGATATTCTATTTTAATGGACAAAGATGTGTAAATAATTTTTCCCAGATTTGTTTTATATATGCTGACTTCTAACATCTTCAATATTTTCCTAAAAGCTGAAGCGTATCAATATAGCTACCAGAGTATCTAACTTTGTGGTGAGAATTCTAATGGTTGAGCAAAACACCAATTGCTATGCTTTATTAAATCCCAATCAATAATGTTAATGATTTATGCATACTTATACTGGATGGAACATTTCAGACGCACCAACATTATCCTAAAAATGTGGGGAAACATTGTCCTAGACTTTTTAAAATTGTCCCTATCGCCTGTAAGTTAACTCCTATGAGTTCAAAGATATCATTTTTTTGTTACTATTACCCAAATATGGTAATTTTTGTTACTACTTTTGGTACCAGAGATAAAGTAGATCACACTACAATATTGACTGGTTTGGAAACTCTATTAAAGCCTTGAAATTTGATTACAATATTAGCATATTTGGGTAATTTTTCACTAACCTACTGTTTGACATATTTTGTTACTACTTTTGATAACTTTATACGACAAACCATAGCTTGATGGAAAATTACCAGATTAGGGTGATTATATTACCATTATTTTTATTATTATTATTATTGTACAGTGATTATATTACCAGATAGGGTGGTATCAAAAAGTAGGAGTTTTCAAAATAAGCAATATTATGGTGTGCTCTAATTAATCCTTCCAAAGGTTATTTATTATTTTTTATTTGTTGCTTTTCTTTACTTTAATTATTATTATTACTTTTTAATTACTATTTTATTCTACTATTTTTGGTTTCTCTTAAAAGTAATATTAATGTAAATAATTTGTTTATTTTCAGAATTTAAAATTGCTGGTCAATCAACTGAATTTGTTAACCGAACACTAGATAAAATGAAAGCAGGTGTTTCTACTGGTGGACTTGAAGAACTTCAACATCATCCGACTTAAAAAGTTGAATTTTTTTCCAAACTTCTCTAGTTAAATAATGGTATTGTATGGCTTTAATCTTCCATTTCTCTCTAATATACAAAAACTGAATTTTTATAACCATTTTAAATTATATCCATTTTAATTCTTTTACAAAATATTTTAAGGTTTCATCAGTAAATTAAGTTACATTTGTATTCATTCCAGATAAACTGAAACTTGATACATTTGTTTTTTAATTTCATTTTTTATTGAGTAATTCCGAGAAGTCTTAACTTGTTTTGCATTTTCATGAAAACCTTTTTGTAATAATCAAGTACAATTTTTCTTTAGATCTCTGTATAATTTTTTATTTACTTTTAAGTTAATATAATCGGAGTAAGTTTTTTTCAAATATTAATAAAATCAAGTATCAATTTATTTGTGAAATGAACTTAAGAAGCAAATTTTGTTTGAATTATAATTGACAAAATATTAAAAAAAAAAGAAATAAAATATATTCTTTGATTTACCTAAATTTTGTATGTTTTACTTAACTTTGGTTTTTTTATTATGTAATAGGTGCCTAACCATTATGTAATATGGTTAAAATTATTAAAATGTTAGTCATGATCATGTATATATATATATATATATATATATAATATATATATATATATATATATATTAATAATATATATATATATTATAAAACAAGGGGCTTATGACCCCTGGTCTCTTTGTGGCTAAAACTTTACGGGGGCTTGATCCTATGAGAGGAAAACGCTTTTATGTTGGTAGTTGTTTTATTATTTTTTACTACATGACTCTTTGCTATGTGCTTAGTGAATTTTAATTATGTGGGCCGCTTAGCGTCTATAATTTTGAATACCTCCCACGCCTACTCGCAAATTGGATACATTGTTTTAAAGCCATTTCAAGTTTCAAAAAAATGATGATGTCATAACTTGGGTTGATTTCATTTGTTTTTCTCAAACAATTGATTACATAACCTCCCTAACATTTAGCCATATGTCATACAATTTTTTTTATTTTTGAATTGCCTCTTTTAGTCTTTACCCTGAGCACCTTAGTAGGCAATAACTCAAGGTGGTTGGGTACTGGGTTATCTCTGAGCTGCACTCCTTTAAATTAATTTGTTTATTGTTCACTATACTGCCCTCCAATACAAAAATGCAATAATTGACTACAGCGTAAAGCCTTACTTATTTCCTTTTTGATCTGGATCAATGCAAAAAGGCAGTAGTAGTCCAGGAGCCAGACTTGAAAAAATGTAACTCATTTTATATTGCTTCAACCCAATTTTTTTATAAAATTGTTTATAAAATTTATTTATTTATTTTGCAATTTATTTATAAAATATACCTTAAATGATGAAGGAAAAACATGTCTGCCTAACCAGACTAGAGGTCTTCACATGATTGTGCTCAAATTTTAGAAAATTGCACAAATTTTAGATATTTTGAAATAAGTGGTTTCCCGTTGGTCTTGTGAAAAACTAGAAGAGATCATTTTTTAAAGCTGACAAAATTTCCAATATATTTACTGTTATTAATTCATCAAAATCAGATAACTGCCACTAAAGTTATGGCATTGCCAAAACCACCAAAAAATTGTCACTTTTTGCCAAGTCAGCGAATTTATTTCACAAAATGTCTACGTTTTGTGCATTTTTTAATTAATTTTAGGTTCTAAATTTAGTTACTTTTTTTAAGTAACATAGGTTTTAGTAATGCAAAATAAACACTTAATTTATTGGAAGTTTTTCCAGCTTTAAAAAATGTTCACTTCAAGTTTTGCACACAATCTACAGGGAACCACTTAATTCAAGAAACCTAAAGTTTGTGTGATTTTTTAAAATTTTGAGCATGCGCAATCTATAGAGGAATATATGTGGCGCAATCATACAAAAGACTTCACCTTTATCTTAGGATATGCTGACTATGCTATTTCTTCATCATATAAGTTATCTTTTCAAATAAATTTGGTTTGAAGCAGTAAAAAAACTAGTCACATTTTTCAGGCCGGGCTCTTGGACTATAAGTGACTACCGTATAAGACCTTACTATAAGTGACTACCGTATAAGACCTTGCTATAAGTGACTACCGTATAAGACCTTACTATAAGTGACTACGTATAAGACCTTATATAATGACTACCGTTAACTATAAGTGGACTACCGTACAAACCTTACTATAAGTGACTACCGTATAAAGACCTTGCTATAAGTGACTACCGTATAAGACCTTGTTATAAGTGACTACCGTATAAGACCTTGTTATAAGTGACTACTGTATAAAACCTTGCTATAAGTGACTACCGTACAAGACCTTACTATAAGTGACTACCGTATAAGACCTTGCTAATTAAGTGAACTAACCGTACAAGACTTCTATAAGTGACTACCGTACAACCTCTACTATAAGTGCCTGACCGTATAAGACCTTGTTTTAGTGACTACCGTACAAGACTTACTATAAGTGACTACCGTACAAGACCTTTTATAAGTGCTACTGTATAAAACTTCTATTAGTGAGCTACCGTATAAGACCTTGTTTAAAGGTGACTAACCGTACAAGACTTACTTATAGTGACTACCGTATAAGACCTTGTTAAAAGTGACTACCGTACAAGACCTTACATAGGTGACCTACCGTATAAGACCTTGTTATAAGTGACTACGTACAAGACTCTTACTATAAGTGACACCTGTATAGGACCTTGCTATAAGTGACTACGATAAGATTTGGCTAAAGTGATACCGTATAAGACCTTGCTATATAGTGATACCGTATAAGACCTTCTATAAGGACTACCGTATAGAACCTTACTAAAGTGACTACCGTATAAGAACCTTACTATAGTGACTACAGTACAAGAACCTTATAAGTGACTACCGATAAAGACCTTACTATAAGTGACACCGTACAAAGACCTTCTAATAATGAAGACTACCGTAAAGACTTACTTAAGTGAGTACGTACAAGACCTTACTATAATGACTACCGTAACAAACCTTACTATAAGTGAGCTACGTAATAAGACTTACTATCAGTGACTACCAGGTATAAGAACCATTGCTATAATGACTACCGTACAAGACTTACTATACGTGACACCGTACAACCTTACTATAAAGTGACTACCGTACTAAACCTTACTATAGAGTTGACTACCTGTAATAAGACCTTAAACTGATAAGTGACTACCGTATAAGTACCTTACTATTAAGTGACACCGTATAAGACCTTACTATATGACTAACCTGTATAAGAAACCTTACTATAGAGTGACTACCGTACAAGACTTACTAATAAGTTGACTACCGTCAAGACTTACTATAGAGGTGACTACCGTACAAGACCTTACTATAAGTGACTACCGTACAAGACCTTACTATAAGTGACTACCGTACAAGACCTTCTATAAGTGACTACGTACACAGACTTACTATAAGTGACTACCGATAAGCCTTCTCTAAGTGCTACCGTTAAGACGATTTGCTATAAAGTGACTACCGTATAAGACCTTGCTAAAGTGACTACCGTATAAGACTTGCTATAAGTACTAACCGTATAAGACACCTTACTATAAGTGACTACCGTATAAGAACCTTAACTATAAGTGACTACCGTATAAGACCTTACATAATGACTACGTAAAGACTACTATAAGTGAAACCGTCAGAACCTTACTATAAGTGCTACCGTATCAAGACCTTACTAAAGTGACACAGTACCCAAGACCACTATAAGTGAGTACGTACAAGACCTTATATAAGTGACTACCGTACCAAGACCTTAACTATAGTGGACACGTATAAGACCTTTACATAAGTGACTACGTTAAACTTGCTATAATGACTAACCGTACAAGACCTTCTATAAGTTGACACCGTCAAGACCTTAACTATATATGACTACGTACAAGACTT
>JACMZG010001870.1:15201653-15282991 GCA_018340805.1 Microvelia longipes | reverse complement strand
CAAAACCTGTAGTCATGGTGTGTGTGCGATGTGTTAATCATTGCAGGTTTCCATGGCTACTAACGTTGAAACTTAATGGTAATTTGTTATAATAAATTAAGTAACAATGGTTGACATGTTGTTTTAAAATTAAAATAAATTTCATACAAGTGGAGTTTATTCTATAATGAGTATGACAAACAAAGTTTGAAAAACGGTACTAGCCCAGCAGACAACAGTCCTAACAGATTTTGATGAAAATGTTTTACTAACAATTATTATTGTTAATAATGGGTTGAGTAAGTTTTTTATTATTAGTTTTGCTATATTTGACGTAAAAATTATTATATTTATTGTAACCGTTCATTTCCCTCAACTTTGGTGGAAAATCATCATTTTTTGATATTTTGATGTAAGAAGACCTAAGTCTTCATATCCATTAATATTTAAATGTTTCTATTTTTATTACTTAATATTCATTGAATAAATGTATAATTGTGCTAGTGTTTTATGTAAAATTTATTAATCCAATAATTTTTATGTATATGTTAAGGTAATTGTTATTATATAATATAATTATATTATGTTATCATTATATTATATAATAATTTTTTTTTGAAAAAAGTCACTAAATTTAAAGATGTAAGTTTGAGTTAAATGTAAGATATATTTTGTTTATATTGTAGTATAATCAATGATTTTTGTTTTGTTTTTATTTTTGTTTGTAACTGATCATGTTTTTAAAACATACGAATATGAATCTAAATCAAAGTTTTCTTTAATAAAGATTATTTTTGGGTTTGAAAATGTATTATTTATGATTTTACCTTTGAGAAGGATTAAAGAAAGAAAAACAGAATAAAATCTGTACATCACGGAGGTTTGCTTAAGTCTTTCCCACCTAATCTCTAGGGACTAAAATATAAGACAAGAGGTAAAATTATAAAAATATGAATTTTATATAATAGTTACTTTGATATGGGTTCTTTTTAAGAAAGATTAAAAATATATTGGATGGAAGTTACATTTTTTCTGTTATTGGAGAAAATATATTTTTTATTTTTAAATATATCTTGTCTTTTTCTTTACCTTTTCTAGTACATTATTAAATGCATATATTTTATAATGAAAATTTGAGATAATTGTATAATTAAAGAAGAATTGTAAAAACACTGTGCCTTCATAGGTAAGATAAACCATGCTTATATAAACAGTACGTATAATTAAAGATTTGAATCTAGGGAGGAGTTAATTAATTATAAATTAAGTCTCTCTAGGTGGAGCACAAGTCATATTCTACTTGTGTCAGTAAAGCCTAAGTCTAAATAGAACATTTAATGACTCATATAAAGATGATACTTTATTTGACTTAATCCAAGATTCCACATTAAATTGAGCTAACAATACAGACAGACCTTCAGCCCCTTGGACTGCTCAGCAAACCTGGGGCCTTCTTGTGGCACCCTCGCCCCTCGCGGCCTCTGTTTTGTATTGATTAAGGTTTATTTTGCCATGTATTTAGAGAAATTTCATTGCCTTGCTATAATTATTTGTTACAAGGCATTTTGCCATGTATCTAGCGAATTTTCATCGCCTTGCATAACAGGCCTGTGAGGCTCGCTACAGCCCCAATGGGGCTATTTAAAGTTCTTTAAGTAGCATTTAATAAAAAAAATTAAATCTTTTTTAAGTGAAGTGAGGCTGCAAGACTCACTTCAATTTCACCAAATACCGACAACAATGGCAGAAATTTTAGGCAACGATGAACAAACCATTCAAAATTTATTAAACTTTTTAACAGATCAGAGAATTATAACAGATGGTTATATATCGAGACATATAACCAGATACTATCTGAATTATCCATCTAAACGTATAGAGTATAAAATGTAGTCTTATTTTAAATCTTTCAATATCTAATTTAAACTTATACTTAATATCAGCTATATTATATCTCATATATCTAAGTAATAAATCATCTAGCTTATCTTGACCATTTAAATAATCATAATCCTCTATATCATAAATAATTATAACCTGTATAGTATCATTTAAATAATCTAGCTCATATTAATCATCTAATTGTTAATATTTAATTTGTTAATATGTATTATTATAGACTATTGTAGAGGTGCTAATGACCTAAGAGTTGAGCACCTCAAAAATAAATTTAAATCTACTTTCTTAACCTGAATATTGCATACTCCTCTTCATCTATTACAGAGGATCTACATAGACTTAAGTTTTAACAAATCAATAGGGTCTAAGGTGTTAAAGAAATAAGGTAAGGTAAAAAAGATCATAAAGTATTCTAATTTTTTTTTAATAAATGCAACTAATCTGATTTTAACTTATTTAAAATATTTATTTCTCGAGCTTCAGCACCATTGAAAACATAAAAATCGGCTATAAAATCCAAGATGCCTGAATTATTGTCAAAATAATGTGTAATAAAAGAAACCTCATTGGTTATAATTAAGTTTTTTTATAACATAACTTTTTTTTATGTCATAATTAAGTTATTTGTCTGGGACAGTAGGCTAACAAGGGCGGAACAAAAGGTAGGGGTATTTCTTCTATAGTACCTTCCAACCATTTAGCACTGAAACTTACAGATATGGTAAAGGTCATTGACCTGGACATAAAAATTACAACATTATATATATGTGTATACCGATTAACCGGTCTTAATCAATTTAGCTTGCTGTCTACCTGACCATGTGATAATCTTGTTGTAACGCCAAAATTATTTTTTCAAGATGTCTCAACTTGGGTTGATGTTGTCATAATTTTTTTTACAAACAATAAGCCTCGTAACCTCTCCAACATCTCGTGAATTGCTAAGTTTCGATTTGAGAAAGCATTAAAGAGTTATCAGTCGCCAAAAGAAAAAGTAAATCTTGTACATATAAATAAATAACTATATAAAGTATAGCAAAACATATTTTTTGAGATCAGGGACCTTTAAAACAAATTTTGGTCATGGTGTGACTCCCACCATGATTGCTATCCCATTAGTGAATTTATTTATTAGGGAAAATATTTGACTTTTCTTTGAAAGTAAAAATTACAAAGAAATTCAACAATGATTTAATTTATAATAACTATACAACAATGATAATACTATACAACAATAAAACTAATATATTTACTTGAACAGTATTACTCAGAATATGACATCAACACAAATCAAAATCCAAAAAGAGCTCAACCACCCTCTAAGTTAAAGCTTATCAGTAGAGTTGATTCAAATGATAGATGAGCTTTTAAGATTACCTGACTTACCTGGTAAATATGATTCTATGTAAAAGATAAAACTTATTAAAACTAAAGAGGTTTTATTTACCGCAAGTTGAAGAATCAGCTACCATCGATACTTGCAGTTGGATATGAATATCCCTGGACCAGTTTTGGCATAATGCCATCATTGAGACTAGAAGATATTCACTGATATAACTTTACTAGTTGAGAACTCGAGTGTTACACCGCCTGCTGATAATGGCGTTATGCCAAAACCAGTCCAAGGATGTAAACATGTCCAACAGCAAGTATCAACAGTAGCCGATTCTTCAAAAACTTATTAAATTTAATATAAATAAATGAATAAAATCTTTATTATGTTTAAGGCCCTTTTCGGGGTATACATTCGTCATTATATATACAATATAAGATATTCACTTCTAGATTTTGAATATAGCTTTTTTGTTATCTTTGAAAAATTCATTTAAACTATAGTAGGGATTATCAAGTTAGTAGTCCTTGACTATTTTACTAAATTTGTTAAATTTCTGGCTTTTAACATCATCGTTTAACTTATTGTACATTTTAATGCCTAAATGCCCAAAGCCTACTTTAGAATTATTTAGTCGGAGACTACTTCCTTTCAAATCTCTTGTATTCCGAGAGTCATAACTGTGAACCTCTTCATGGGTGTTGAATTGACTGCTATTACTTTTTACATACTTCAGACTATATGAACATACTATACCCAATTAAAACATTTTCATACATAATACATCAGAGTCGAACTCAGCTCAAGTATAATTTTTAATAATTATTGTAATTTTAATATAAAAAATTGTAACATAAAAACTGGGGTTCAACTTAAGACACAGTTTTGAGCCTATCAATACTTTTCAAAATGAAGCTGCTGCGCAACAAGATGACCACTAGGATTCTAGAGCTAATGCAGGAATCCAAGCATTTGATTCCTATAATATATAATCTGATAACCATATGCTAAAACAAGCATATGGTTGATATGCTTCATACCACAGCATACTTATCCTTGACCGTAACCTTTTGTATATTTTATTTTATTATTTTGATGTTTCATGGAGATTTATTAAAAAATAACCAAACATTTGACTAAAACTAACATTTCAACAAGAGGTAAGCAAGATTATTGCAGCAGTAGCAGGATCTAGGGAAAGCACATAACGCAGCCTTATTTTGGAAAGTGTTGTATGAAACAAGGAAGTTTTTATTCTATTCCATCAAAAAAATCATGGAAATATCAATGAGTGTTTACCAAGGACTTAGACCTCCCCCCCATAAAATATTTTTAGAAATAATTGAAGAATCAGCTACCGTCGATACCTGCTTTGGATAGGAATATTCCTGGACCTGTTTCGGCATAACACCATCATTAGCAGGTAGGGCAACACTCAAGCTCACAACCAATAAAGTTACATCAGTGAATAACTTCTAGTCTCAATGAACATGATGAGCCCTCTAAAGATGCTCTCAAGGGCTCAACGTGCACATTGAGACTAGAAGTTTTTCACTGATATAACTTTATTAGTTGAGAGCTCGAGTGTTGCCCCACCTGCTGATGATGGCTTTATGCCTATCCAACAGCAAGTATCTAAAGTAGCTGATTTTTCAATTACTTCTTCAACATGCGGTAAATACAACATTTTTAATTATTTTCAGAAAATTCACTTTTGGGGAAGGAGGCACTGGGCTTTAAAACAAATTTACTACAAAGAATAAAATTTGAGAAATTGAAATAAAAGGTGGAAGGGTTAGTACAAACTACCCCTGCCCCATTATGGTAATAAGCATGGTTATAATCAGTTGACAGAGTGGACAGTAGACTGACCAATGAGGTCAGTCTATGATGTTTAAGCACTCACAATTCCATATCATACTAACCTCAATAGTTCCTTTAAAAATATTCTCCCATGCTGTCGACTGATTACAATCATATTTATTACAGTAAATAAGAAAATTCACAAACTATTTACTTTTAGGCGGTCAGCAAGAAGCAACAGTAAGTCAGACAAGATAATTCAACTTCATTGAATTTGTTGAATATTTCACAAGGAAATAAGGAGGATTCAACTCTTAACAAGAAACTACTTTCAGATTACTTCTTTGACGTGCCTTTTCCAGGATCGACCTCATATCCTTCAAGTTTAGGGAACGGTACTTTACCAGTTGGAGGCTTAGGAGAAGTCTCTGAACTTTTGAATTCTTTATCTAAAACCTGAGCATTTTCTCTAGCCATAGTCATTAACTTTAAATTCTTTTCAATTTCTTCGGTCGACGGAGGCTGCTGACGTCGACCTCTTAGCCAGGCTTCCCACTCAGCAGGTAATTCTTGATCAAAATTTTTCTCACCACCTACAGGTTCAAACCATCTAGATGTTGTTCGTTTAGTTGCGCCAGGAATTTCAAAATATTTGTTACCGAAATGGTCTTCTCCAATAAGATCTCCACGAAATCTTCTCGGTTTTAAAGAATTCATTATATTTTTGAAGAGAATAGCGAGGACATTTCTTTCTCGAGCCATTCTTGTAAAAAGTTTAGTAACTATTATTATGTATTGAAACCAGCTGCCTGAAGGCAGCTGAAATAAATTTCAGGTTAGAGGTTTTTTAACTAATTTAAAAATATTTAAAAGTACATACTTTAACTTCACCAATAGTTTTTAATTAAAAGAATAACTGTTGAACTAAATTATAACAGACATTTTTTAACAATATGATTTCTCTAATATCGTTATATTTCATCATTTTATAAATAAATAAAATAAATTCAAAAATAGTTGATAACAAGTGATAAGGATAAGCACTTGGGGGTTCTGAAATAAAGCAGTAGAGCAGCACTTGCTTCCATTTTGTTAAAAGTTATACTAATCGTTGTGAAATACACTGATTTATTGCTGATCTAGTATATCATCATAAAATTAAGGTGTTAGAAATTGATGTTGGAAGGATTTTTTTTTTGGAAAAACATGGAGAAAACTGAATTTTAACCCGATGATGGACCCAAAGTTCGAGATGCTCTCCATTAAGCTGGATAGCACCCAAAATCCGTTGTTTCTTTGCCACTTATATAAACTAGTAATATCACAAATTAGTAATATGACAATTTAGTAATATGATAAACTAGTAATTTGGAAATTTTGGAAGTAATTTGGGAGCCGCAAAGCGACCAAAGCACCAACGCCACGGAGCAGTCTAGAGGCCGAAGGTCTCTCGTTTGTGATCCGCCGCGGTAAATAAGTTGCAACAAAAAAATACAAGACATTTTTTGGGGATTGGTGTCTCTTAGGGCCAGGCCATAATGACTTAGATTTTAATTTTAGCATAGATGTATGCTAGATATATTACTAGAGGGAGCATACCCTATCTCAATACATTTAGAGACTTGAAGCGTGTTTTTGGACATAGACATTACTAATAAGGTTCTATTGCTTGCATTTGGAACTCAAACACCGTCGAATTATTAAGATGGGTTAACTTCCAAGGATATATAATTTCACTGAAGCATAACTCTCAATCAATAGTAAATTTAAGGTTTTTTTGAGGATGGGGAGGGTTAGTAAGAATTATTGTGTTTTTATGTTTGTGTATGTTAAAGGTTCTCACCATCTTTAGTCCTACTCTTTTTTTATATGTTTAGTATTTATTGTTTTGGGGTTTATGGGTGTGTATTGGTTCGTGTGTACTTGTGTTATGTTATTTAACGCGCCGCCACAAAGGTAGAGTTGAAAAAATATAATGTAGTGTGTGTCTTTTGCTAAGTGTTTGTGTATATGAGACGAAATAAGGTGGTCGAAACCTTGGTTTTAAATAATTATGTTTCTACGAAAAAAGATAGTTTCAGACTATTTTATACTTGTTATATTATTCATAAATAACTATTTTACAAAATGACAGATATATGTATGGGGAATACTATAATAATAAATTTAATGCCCGTTATTTGAGCAACATTTCGGCCTTCAGGGTTTATTCGTTCTCCTCTTGTCTCTGTGAGACTCCTACTTCTGTGTTGTTGTTGTTTTCTATTCATTTTCTATGCTCAGAGAAGCCAGCTTAAAGTGGCGAAATTCTTTTACTATATCATGATTAGGCGTGTGATCAGCTGAGTCATTTAGCCTCGCGGGTTATGATAATCACCGGACCATACATGGTACCAATTAGTCCTCCAGTTACTATACTGGACGGGCTACGGAGGGCAGTTATTATGATTATACTAAACCCTACCTTATGTCTACGCGGTGACGCGCGGCAAGGGAGGTGAGAGTCAACTCGGCCCTTTTGCTTAATTTTTTAACGCTAGAATTAATGATATATACTCTGCATGTATACTTTTTGTGTTAAATGGAGATTTTTTTGGTGGGTCCCAGCTCGACGTAAAGAAAATTAGGAAAAAAAAATTCAGCTACAATGGGGGGATGTGAGGAAGCAGTGTAGGTACATATTTAGTTTCTGGTGTGTGAGGTGCGTGCGGGGCTGCGCGAGGGTGGACGTTTTGGTTGTTGCATCTGGCAAAGAAGGATACTTATAGTTTATTTAAAAAATAATTAATTATATAGAGTATAGTTTATTTTCGCCTTAACGCCTAATAGGAAGTTTTTTATTCCAAATTGTCATTTATAATATATATATGGCAAATTTTTTTAAGGTGTAGTGTAGGTGAGTTTTTTAATTCTTTTGGGGGGGATTTTTTATATTTGGTTTATTAAAAATTATGTTTTTTATAGTGTTTTTGCATTTTAATAAGGGGGGCTAAAGATGGTTGCTTGTTGTTTTATATTTGGGGAAGACAAAACATTTTTTTTAAGGGGGTGCCAATGTTTAAATGTATTTTAATTTTTAAACATTATTTAATAATAATATCCCAAATGTTGGTATTTATTTTAAAACTGTGTATTGTTGGGGAATTTTTCATAAATATGTGTATACTGTGATAGCGAGATGAGCGAGGAGGAATTTTGTGTTATTGAGTTATTTTGTTATAATAAATATGATTTGTATAGAGTTATTAAGGCTTATAGGTATTTTAGTGTCCTTGCGGTAATAGATATATTTAAAAAGAACCTGATTTGATTATGGTGCTGGAGATGGATTCAACGACGTTTTTAAGTTTATAAAAATTTTTTATAGCGAATGTTCAAAATTATTAATATAAATTGGAACCAACTAATAAATGCGACAAGAGCGAGAGTGTACGAGTACTCGACAAGCGGCGAGTGCTGTGTTGCGCTGTAGGTTTCACATGTTGCCTTATGTCTTATCATTCTTAATTTTATGAGGGGGCGTTACGTGTTAAAGATAATTAGATCAAATAACAAAATTATACATATTTGATGCGGACCTATTAAAAACAAAGTAAATTAGAAAGGCACATACTCTTTTTGTGTGAAGTTTCTTGATGTGTGATCTCTATTTGCTCACTCAATGACATTTTTGCCCATTGCAATAATTTTTATAAGACATTTGTGCATTGTGTCCTGAGTGTTAAAATAGACGATTTTAACATCGACAATATGTAAGCTTAGTAATTGTTGGACATTAGATAATTCTTCTAAGTAGTGTATAAATCCCTATATTATTTGTATTTTTTTGACTCAGAAATTATTTATATTTATCCTCATATTTCAATTTAGAAAAAAATATTTAAAAAATAT
Source organism: Microvelia longipes (assembly GCA_018340805.1). Lineage (NCBI taxonomy): Eukaryota > Metazoa > Arthropoda > Insecta > Hemiptera > Veliidae > Microvelia > Microvelia longipes. The sequence goes on along the minus strand of JACMZG010001870.1, from coordinate 15,274,086 downwards.
TTGTGTTACTCTTTTTTACTAGATTAAATATTTTATGCTTTGAAAGTCCATAATTAGTGATATATCATTATCTGTTGATAATAAGGGTTAATGTTAATGATATGTATTTTTTGTTTGTTTCTTATTAGCCAACCATACAGAATATTAATAAAGCTATTATATACTTTTTTAGGGGCTATATTTTGAGTGAAGATGGTCAAAATACTAATACTGTAATTTCGTGGTTTTTGGGATGGGAACCCGTATAAGTTAACTTTCGTACCGACGCAAGAATAGGTTCCATTAACACAATGTATCCCACATATTACTATATCTAGTCTATCGCTCTGTATGTTGTTTCAAAATTTACAGAGAAGAGGGACTTATGTTTGGTGCTTCCACCTTGTTATGAATTATTAATATTTGTTTTGTTTTATACCCACGAATTGCTTTTTCCTCGCAGTTGGAATATGTGGCATATCTCATAAATCCTTCTCCTCGAGCTCAGGTCTCTAGAATAGGAGGGTGTTACAAGGTCTCGTGAGCCTGTGAACAATAGTATTACTATAAAGGCCTCTTATCATTATTGCATTTTAGGACCTCAATAAGTAAATTGATATGCCTCTTTCGATAATTTTACTGTAATCAATAATGTATGTTCAATCTCAGTTATACTCGAGCTATTTAATATAAATTTTTCAGGTGTCGTTTTGGTTCCACCACACCGGAAAGTGTTTCTATTTATAAAATCATCCGGAATAATTCTGCTTCTATGGATGCTCCTATCGTGTGCCTTGAATGGGTGCCCGATTAGATTTCTACCCCCCACTAAGTCGACTAACCAGGAGCATTAAACTAACTAATCTATATTTTTGGTCAATAATGCGTGCTTCCTAGTGGCAGCAATAGAATTGTCTAAGGTAGTTGTTTATTTACGATAACTTTGGATTTACAAGTGTGGTGGAGGGCGTGACAATGATATTATGGAATCATTAAAAAAACGTTATATTGAGCTGGGTGTAGCAAAATACCCCACTTTTGTGTAAGTAAAAGTGTGTGAGGGTGTCGCGCGAAGATCTTTTTTTATTTTGTCACACGAAGACATACGTGGGTGCGCCTTGTGTGAAAGTGTGAATCATATTTCTGTTTTGGTATATTGTTTTCTTTTTATTTGTAAATTTCCAACAAGATTATCGAGAGAAAAAGCACGAGAAGGGCGTTTGGGAAGCCTATTTTGCTTATTCACTTAGTGGGCCAAGTATGATTAATTATAATAATTTATATTACGCTTAATTTAATCTCCTGTAAAAAAGGGGCCCCTGGAATTAAGGGAAGGTAAGATACATTAGATTTGTTGTGGGCGGGGGGGCCATTAGCTCTATTAGAAGCGAGTTAGAGGGATGATGTAATATAATGGCTTTGTTGATACAAAATTTTACAGGTGGGGTTGTAATAGTGTTAGAGAATAAAAAGTTAGTTATATTTATGTTCACGATAGCATTTTATGAATATCCGGAATGAAGTTGTTATTTAAAATGTTTTACAAGTGTGTTAGTTTTTAAAATTATTCATATTATGGTATTGCTCATTTTGAATTAAAGTTAATCGTAGAAAAACACACTTTTTTGCAATCTGATTGCGGATAAATTTATAATTAGTCATTAGCTCTTGGTAGATACGACTTAAAGGCCCCAAACTTGGGGAGAGGCGCGGCGTAGGTTACTCAATGTGTTGGTAGCTACACAATTGACAAGGCGAGGGTTAAGTGGGGGAGAAGGGGGGGTGGAGGTGTATCATGCACTGTAAACGCGCGGTTGCTGGAGTAGATTCCACATAGAACGATTTAATAGTGGAGGAGTGGATCATTATTTGATTAACATTATCAATTGTTACGATTAAAAGTCCGACATTATGGTATGATTGAGTCGTTTTTATTAATATTCCCTCTTACACTAGAGGATAAATTTCTTGAAGTTAGGTAATACCTCATAATATAACCAGGGGGTGGCGGTGGGGGGAATATAGGACGTCCCTGTAGCAAGAGCCTGCTTTTCTTATTGTGTTTATTTTTAATTTGTTATTGTCTCTTTCTAGTTAGTTTTACTAATGGATATATAATATTGCTACTGAATTGCTCATTAGATATTGTGAAGTGGCTCCACGATAACATATTATTTAGATGTAGCAATATAATTGCGAAAGGGTAAAAGAAATGCGAAATTAATACTCATATATAATTTTAGTTTTAATTGTAATTTTTCTATATAATGTTTGTTTATATATCTAGGAGGTGGTATTAGTGTTTTTCTCTATAATTATATCTCTTCGCTTGGGAAAAACTTCTCAGTCAGAAAACACTATCATCTCTATATTCATTTTAAAAAATGTTTTTATTGTTACATTTTATATTTTATATTTTATTTTTTCTTAAGCGATTATTTAACTACTCTCTCTTGGATAGCCTCAAAAACTTTTATAATATTTTTTTATATCGTGCGTAAATGAATATTGTTGAAACATATTAAATAGAGAGCTATGCCAGCTTCTCGATTTTGATTAAGTTGTTTCTAATTTTATACATATTTCATAAGATTTTTTAAATTTTTGGTGACATACATTAATTAAATTAAGTATATTTGGTGTGTGGTTATGTGACAGGGAGAGAGGTGAAGGGAAAAAATATATAACGAACATTTTCTTATTATCACATTAGTCTCTAACTTTTGTTATTATCTTAATAATTATTTTTTTCAAACTATTTATAACGTGAGACGTGGTGGTAAACAGGGAGGTATAACTAATAAATCTCTAATGGGCTACTAGTCAATACCCGACACTACACAACCTCAAGCTTGTACGTAGCGTGTGGTAAATATTAATGGGTAGTTGGTCTGGTCTATATGAATTGTTATGTCGAACTGGAACGATACCTCTCACCACAATTCTCTTATGGTCCCCATAACCCTACTCTGGTTCCTTACACTATTTCCCCGCGTCGTAAAAGTGATTTTTATCCGTGTTTGTCGTTTTGTTATCTTTGCTCCATTGACCGCGACTGCCAGTTTCGTTATTATGATTTGTTGCCGCATTTAGTAGTCATATAAACATAATTAGAAGACACGCCGCCTTGAGAGAAGAAGATAAGACGAAAGTATATCAATCTTTACACCACGCGATGCGGCGGAGGGTAAACAATTAATCATTTTGTGGTTAAATATTGACATACTGATTGGCTGAGCCAGATAATTTTATCCAAGGTTACATAATAGTAAGCGCAAATTCCGAATTCTGTTTATTGTTGTGTTTCGCAGAATCATCTATGTGGTCATATACATCGATTTTTAAGCTATCCAGCGAGGTATTTCCGTGAATTGTATATTATATTTGATCGTCGCATTTACAAAGTTCAATCTATAAGTCTAGTTGTCCTTTCCTGGACAATTACTTTTATTCTAAGAAGCTCTTTTAGCGCCAGTAATTGATCAAGCAAAACCATTCTTATAAATATATCGTTTAAGCTTTTTCTGTCTCCTGAAGGATATGGGACTTAGTACCAGTAATTTTTTTATCGTAATTTGTACTAGTGGAAGTGGCATTATGTTAGGGAGAGAATCACGAAAATATATTCAATAGAGTTCGTGAGCGGATTTCCTGGCATCTACTGTATAACCCTTATATATAGATAATTCTCAGAAGTATACTAATATTGTTTTATTTTTTAATATATATATCGTGTGTCTTTTTAAAAATTTGATATGTGTTTAGTAAGCAAGGGGGGGTCCTGATAGGTAGATTGGGAAACAGCGACAAGTTGTTCAAGATATATAAAATTATTTTCTATTCAGGCTGTTTTTTAACGAAGAGGCGGCAAAGAAGTAACGAAGACGGTCACAGAGGATGAGGGGGGAACGTAACTGATATTTTTGTGAAGATATATGGGTGTGTAATGTTCCGATTTTGGAAACCATAATTAACCCCCAAGGTCTTTATCAAACGAATTTTTTACTGTTCCTAGAATTTTTCAACCTAGATCATTTTCTTTAGTAGGCGTGCGGGCTGGGAATAAAAATTTAAGGTTAAACACAATACTTGGCTTGACTATGTGAACAGAGAAGTATTAGTGGTGGTAGGGGTCCAGTTTCAATTAATTGTAGGAGGAGTTCTATAAATTCGTTTAATATATTAAGTTCTACTTCGCTCTTGTGTGAACATAATTTCTATGGTTCGCAACTTCATTTTGTCTTCAATGAGCTTTTAATTTTGAAGTAATTCTAATTACATGAATAATTAAACAAACAAAAATAGCAATTTAATGTAGGATCTCGCGCCGCAGGAAGTTTACTTTTTTTCAACTGAAATCTTGTTGACTTTTATTTTTATCATAAGGGGTGCGATTTCTTATATGTATTGTATATCGTGTGCATCTTCAATCTCTTGGTTATAACTCTAACTATTAAATATGACTTTATAAAGAAGTGTAAGAGATTTGCAAATTTAACCATTCACTTTCTGTTATCCTTTTCTATCCTATACTCTCGCGATTATATTTAAAAGTCATTTAAGACAATGTCAGCTATAGACAACCACCACAGCCACATCTACAAAGAGAGATGGTATTATGAGGTTTTATTATTCATAGTGTGGTATAAATCATTTTATATTTTGTGTCTCATCACCAACAATTAATTCGATGTTAGTATATACTATTGTTATTTTTTCCTTATGTTATTTAATATATTATTTGGGAATATTAATATTTGATATAATGTAATTGTTATAAAAATATTATATTCGTTAGAATGATATACATCTTTAGGTTATAGTAAATATACCCACTTTATATTTTTTTATCTTTCGTGGTAAGTCAACATACAATTATTACCAGGAAAGTATTGAATTTCTAATGATTGGATCTTTAATGTTGAAGGGTCCATTGCGGGTAATAAATTATAAAATTCGGGAGCTCGTTTTGGTCAAGCTGCCCGTGTTTGTGTTCATCATTACATGCGTTATATAGAAGACGCAAGAGGAGGTGGGTTCATGGTCGCTCTAGTGTAATGATAATATTATGTTAACACTATGCTTTCTCCTCTGATGTAGGTGTTTGCTCTCCTTCATTTTAGTTATCTATTATGAGCCATGGTGTGCTATTGATTTTATTGGCCTCTTAGTGTGTTATTATTTATGAGGAAACTAGGTTAATGGGAAGTTTTCATATGGGTCTCATGTGTTAATCATTATGAGCACGGTATTGAGATTTGGCAGTTTACATTTGGCACAGGCAGTATTTGTTTTATGTTTCTCTTAGTATTATTATATGAATCGACAGGCATGATTATGGCCGGGAGTGATCCCGTTTGGCGACATTGGTTATGTTATGGCCGTTAGTAGTTGCATGATGCATATACATTCTGGCTATTTTTTTATGTGCTCTTCAGTGTATTTATTTTTATTGAACGAAGAGCATATTGGATAGATTTTTCCGGATATGATCTATGGCCCAGAATTAGATTATTGGAACCCAAACTAAGATTTGAATTATGGCATCTTCTCCTCCGCTTTGTAAGTTTGTCGCTCTCTACAGTAAGTGTATTGTTTTATTATTCTCTGTTTTTTATCCTTTCTTTCATAACTGTTGTGAACCAATATCTATATAATGCGGGGAGTTAAAAGCAATACATATTAGGTTTGTGTCATTCTTATATAATTAGAACTAGTTAATAACCATAATTATTACTCGTGTACTCATGGAGAGACATGAGTACAGCCGAATTTATTCCCCTATCTTAATTTGTTGTTGTTTTCACAAAGGTGAGTTTCTGTGCTGTTTCCTCAATTGCCCCTTTTGACGATCTATTGTTGTATATTTTCCCTAAATTCTTTGGCGCGGGTGTGAGCATTCTCAGTCCTCTATCTTGAAGATTGTATTTTTGTGGCACCTTTATGTATATGTATTACGTTAGCCACAAGGAGGGTTATTGGACTTCTAAGCCTATCGACAATCTCTAAGTCTATTATTTGTGACGGTTTGTGCCTTGAGATTTTTATGTTCAAGTTCTTTATTACTATAGCTTTTAAATTTAAAACTAACAAGATTCCATTTTTCTTGTTTTTGGGTATCTTTAGTGGAAACTAGGTAAGGTATTTTTAGGTATATAAAAAAGCATTTTTTGTGCAACCAACCACATAAATCTCAAGCAGCATGGTCTACCTACATTCCCGTATCAACCCATAGTCTTTAATATATCTGAGAGCCGTCGCGCGATAGCTCACAGACAATTTTGGTGTGTTCAATCCAAAGACAATAGAAGTGTTTTTAATATACAACTCTTTCCCTCTTTTTATCATATCAATTTTAATCTTTTTCTCTTTTTTCTTTTTGATTTAAATTCTTGGGAGGAAGAATGGGCAGATTGGTGTAGGAAGGGGGTGATGATTTTGAGGAGTAGGAGAGTCAGGGTGTGGAGGTTTGTAGATTAGACGGGGAGTGTGGTGGAATTTGTTTTGGTAATTGTTATTCTTTACTCCTACTTCTCTCTATTAGTGGTGTCGCCAATGCTAGACTTATAATATATAGACACATGCCTACGTTTTTTGTCATTGTGTTTAAAAAGGATATGTCCAGGTTTTTCTCTCAGTATGTATGAGGGTGGTAACACAAAACAATTAATTTAAAATTACACAACTTATTGTTGTGTAATACTATTAATTGTTATAGAATCAATTATTTTGTTTATCGAAGGGTCGAAATATTTTTTTATATTATGATCAATCCGATTTATTTAAAGATATATTGGAGAAGATATTTCATTTTTGAATAGAACATCTTCCTTGCTCCATTCTGAATACTGTGTCCTCTTTCTATATTTCCTCTATTTATATTCTTTTTTATTTATACTTTTATTCTCTCTCTCATTATATCGTGGTCTTTTATTTTATAAAGCGATGTAGGTAAAAAGTGGGAATGATAGAAAATTTTTTGTTTTCTTTGGGTATACTACACTTGTTATCATTCTGTTATAATTTTTTTAGTTGGTGTGCTTTATAGACTCGGAAGTGTACAAAAAGTGTGTTTTTTTTCTAGCTGCAGGCTGCTCTGGGGAGGCCTGGGATGGAACCCATTAATGGCAGTGATTTGAGCTTATGAAAAAGCTGGGGGAGTATATAAAAAAAATATCCCCCAAACTAATATAATAAACACCTTTGTTTATATATTCTTTATATTTGCCATGATCATCTATAACTCCAGGATTTACAAACAAACCTCTTCAAAATTAAAACATTATCTATTTCTTCACAGATGTATTGGGAGAGCGCAAAAAAATAAAATATTTCACCAAAAATCATTATAAATTATAACAATTAATAGGTTCCTAAACTTTAATTCGTTACCATCGATAATTAAATATGTCAGTTATTATATATTTTAATTCTTATTTTTAATAATCATTATTTACAATATTTACAAGAAAATACAAATAAAATACTTATGTACATAAAAATTATTTTGGATTTAATTATTTATGATTATGCCTTTTTAATATTCTTTTTATTGATGTATACCTTTAAGCTTATTTTTAACTATTATTTAACAAAAGAGAGCTGGTAGCTGATAAATTAATTTATCTAGTTTCTAAAGATAAACTTATATGTATGTCTACTGACATAAGATACCAGTATAAGATAAACTGGTATATTTTCATTAGTAATGTCTATCCTCTTGTCCAGTAATAGAGGCAATCTTTCGTAAATTTTTTATCAAGTTTATTAGTATGAAAGACTCTTACGAGATATTTAGTAAAACCTAAAGAACTTGCTTAATTGCAGAAAGACAGAATATGATACTCTGTCTTTGTTTGCAATGAGACAGTTTTATATGTATTTCTCTTACCCTCTAAACTAACTGTAACAATTCTAAACACACAAGACGCCAGAAAAACAGAACAAAATATATTTAAAAATAAATTACCAAACATATAACGTCTTTCATTGTTTATTTGGTACTATTTTTTTGTTCCTAAACAAACTGACACAAAAGTAAATTAAAAAACCACAAAATATAATAAATGTGGGCATCACAAAAGATGGCCTTTCTAATTTATGACGCAGCTAAATGTTTTTCATACCATCAAGGTTGATATAAAATTTTTGTAGCCAATTAAAACTGCAATATATTTTAGCTTAATTTGAACCAGTCCTTCTAGATGACTTTAAATTCAAAATAAAATGTACCAAGCACTATATAATACAGAGAAATCAGCAATAATACATTATTTCAACATAAAAAACAATATTATATGTAATAAATTTAAAGTAGCTAGTAAGTCTAATAAGTTACTGGTAATTTTCTTTTGTAATAACTCCGGCTTATATTTTTGTTTCTAACAAAAGAATGCAATCTAAGAGTTTTCTAAGACAATTTCATAAAACTATTAAAATAACTTGTGTTCCCCTAAAGAAGTATAATAAGTATAAAAAATTTAAAGATTAAATCTGGAAATAATAAGCATAATTAAAATTTGAGCTAATTACTTCATAATTAGGATATTTCTTATACCTATTGTTTCCTTTTTATTACAAATATTATAGATTTTTTTAACAACCTAATGAATTAAGACATGAATATCAATCTATATCAGTTTATGCACATGGTAACTCATATAAGGAATTATCAATTACATTTTTTATTCTTTTTACAGCTATTCCTAAAGTATAACTAAAAATTTAAACAACAAATATAAACATTTTTAAAGAAAAATAACAATATATATAATTATCAAATTTTAAACAATAGCTAGTTTAATGAAGATGAAGAAATATAACAATTATTGACTTCAATACTTGTAGCACCATAGAGATATATTACTATAGAAGGCATACCCTATCTCAATACATTGAAAGGATTAAAACATCTATTTTGGGCTCTCTGGGGTACTATGTAACCTACTGATAAGATTGATTTATCATAATAAAAAATCAATCAAAGTTGGCTTTTTGCGTTTTGTTTTGTTGCATAAACATTATATTATACAAGTAACTGTAATTCATTCTGTTTATAGCGAATTTCCAAAGGAAAAATTAGTACGTTCACACACACTTTTAAATCCACGGATCGTATTAAGTATGATATCTCAATATATGATAATATTAGCTGTATGAACCATGCGGAGGGAATCCCATCAGATACACTAGAACTAGGGAGATGGAATCTAAATGGATCTCCGATACGCTTTATGTACCTTCAGAGTCGATCGTATTTAACGGATAACCTTCTCGTCGAACTTTTATTTCACTTAAATATTCCCGATTTCATGAAATAACTTTTGGAATATTATTTTTTTATTGTAACTTTATTATTACGTAAATAAATTACAATTTCATTAAATATATTTTTTGTTTTTAACTTTTTTATAACCAAAAGTGAACCTTCATAATAAAATACGCGATGTTTTGGCAGCATCAGTTATCATGTAATGTCACTGACTAAAAAAATACGGTGCAAGGACCTTATCGTATTAGATGCGTATGGAATACGATCACCTGCTAAATACGCTGTGTGTATGTAGAAAATAAGCTTTTATAATAGGTTGGGGTCATTGAGGGGAGGATATGGATTATTAAAGGGGGGGGGGGTCACTGATAAAACAAAAGGTTTATATTATTTGATTATACTAATCATAGAGATATATTAATAGATGGGGCATAGCTTATCTCAATACATCGAGAGACCAAAACATCGTTTTAAGGGCTCTGTGTAATAAGTGAGTTAAGGTTGTAATAAATTAATTGATGTCAGCTTTTCACACATTGATTGTATTTTGGTTAGTATTTTAAAGGTCCCATAATATAAGTTTTTCTATTCTGTGTTGTTCATTTGATTTAATTAATAGTCAAATGTGTTCATGTTACTTTTTGATGTTTTAAAATTCAAACGATAAGACCCCTCTAGTAATAAAATTTCTATGATACTAATAATATTATTGAAGGCGCTTATGTTACTTTTAGATATTTCAAAATTCAACTAATAGGGCGACTTAAGTAATATTATCTCTATGCTTAGAACTGTTTAAACTGAATATTTATACAATAAACATGTAATAGTTTTATACACCATGGGAACAAAGAATGCTATTATTTTTCCAAGCAGTTAGTTGGTTCCTAAGGTAAAAGCCAAGGGAACCAAAGCATTTGACTCCCGAAGCAAAGCCAAGGGAGTTATGACTATAAAGTCACAATGCGAAGCGGAGGACGGCAATTGAGGAGAAAAATAGCATTTTACTCCCAAGGTTCAAACAAAATTGTATCTCCAGACCTTGATGTCAGTTAATTATTGATACATTCATATTTTCAAACGCTTCATTGTATTTTATTTAAAATTTTTTGGTTAGGTTTCCCCCATATGAATTTTCGGGGTGCTGCCCCCCGATAAGTGAAATGGATACAATTGGTTCCAACCCCAATAATAGGAAACACTTTTTACTCCCAAGGGAGAAAAAGTTACATTTTATTCTCAATGGAGTGAAAATTGATTTTTCTCCTTTTTTTCTCTTTTTAGGGAGTAAAAATGCACTTTTCACTCCCTAAAAACCAGCCAATTAATTTCACATTTTTCGCCGTCTGGGGATAAATTAGGTTTGAAAGAAAGGTTCTAAAACGATAATGTTTCCTGTAATTAGTAAATCAAACTTGACCATGACCAGCATTATCTAATAGTCATAGAGCAGATCCAACCGACATAAATATAGCAGTTGACAAAATCAAAAGGAGAAAAAAATTGACTTTGAATTATTATACATAACCACTATGGTCAAGATTAGTTTCTATATTGTAAAGTAAGAAACATAGAAAAATCATATAAATGCTCACAAACTATTTATAACTCAAATAAAAAGTCGCTATAAATTATCGCTTTGTTATAAGCCAGAATAACATTTTAGAACCCAAGTTGTTGTATTGTAATTTCTTAAAATGTTAAAATGTACTTAATGTGTATTTAAGTATATTCTATTATTATATATATATTATATATATATATATATATATATATATATATATATATATATATTATATATAATATATATATATTTATATATATACATATATATATTTTTACAGCAGAGTTTGGTCTGCGTTGTTCCCTGAACCTACTGACCTCAACAAGTGAGGATAACTTATTTTTTAAAATACCCTTATTTCAAATTTATGGATATTTTTTAATAAAAAAGGCTAATAGTTTATTGGATACGATAATGGGGAAATATTTATTTAGATACTGCATACCATTTACGGCTATTCGGAGTAGCTGAACATAAATAAATCGGTTAAAAAAGAAAAGATATCCCCTTTAACTATTTGTTTATAACCTTCTCAATAAGAAAAACAACAGCAAACCATAGGGCAAGTTTGCCTCTAAATTTAGGACTTATTGCAGTTAATTTAATAACTGCAATTATGCGCTGATTGGACCAAGCATGTGTAATTTGTTTTTGACATATGTGATAGATTCTTCTCTATTTTCTTATCCTCAGCGGGATCACTTTATTTCAAGGGAAATGGACTTGATGCATCATCCACATTATTCAGTATCCTTGATTAAACCACTGTCTCATAGTATGATGGTTTGTCATAGAACGATACGTCGAACAGTTACATCGAACAGAGTGAGTGGCCAGGGGCCAAATGATTCTCTTATTGAAAAAGTAGTAAAAAATATTATCTTTCCTGCCTGGCATTTAGTGAATAAGTAAATAAATTATTTATAGTTATTGTCTTATTCTGGAAAATAAATAAAATGTTGCTTATTTTATAGTTCCTTCAGACCTTTTAACTTTAATATTTTTTATATCAAAATAGCAGTAGGTCAGTGCCAATTAATGTATAACCTGTTTAATCTTCCATAATTGCAAATTAGGTATTTGAATACAGGAATATTTTAGAAAACCAAGATCTAAACAAATAATAAACAAAACTGCTAATAAACGTATTTAATTTGGTCAAACCCTCCAAATAGCCATTATTCTTAATATTATTACGTGGAAATTGCCTGCTTTATAATATTTCTTGCTCGTTGAGATTTTTAAACAATGTAAAAGATCCAATAAACAGCATTAAACATAATAAAGGACATGGGGAAAATGACTCTGGAATATTTGTCGATGACATTAACATCTTTAATTTTGGGCATGGATGATTTGAGGGCAGAGGCACCTCGCCTGATGGCATGAAGGATCCTGGGTCTACCTTTATGCCTAAGTCTTAGACCTCCTCGTGTTGTTCCACCGGGTACAGTGTAACCCCGTGACATCCTGAAACTCGGTGGAAACTTAGATGCATCCTCGGAACTTAAACCGCTCCTAAAAGAAAACAGATATTACTCTACTAGGATTGCCAAAAGGTTTTTAACCACGACTAACTTAAATGATTTTAATTCTAGAAGAAGAAACGAAGAAGTAAAGTCTTTGTTATTTCTTGTAAAGCCCAGTTAAGTTGAAAGTAGTTAAAAATGGAATTTAAACATTTCTGATGAGCAAATTTTCAAGAACCTGTTATTGCCAAAAAATTAGAAACTAAGGACAATACATTAGCAGTTAAAACTCACCTTGACAATTTTACTTAACTTCTTATTTTTTCAAGATTCAGACAAAGAATAATTTTTGATGTTTCTTAAATTGAAATTAAAAGATATTGGAAGGAATATTAGTCAAATTTTGCAGCTATACGAAAAATACACAGCTAGCTATACTTTCTTTTAGTATTAAACATTTTCTTAAGACAGATTACATATCACAGACAATTAATTAATTTATTACCTAGAATGCCTATTTCTTATAGATGGAATAGGAGAAAGTCTGATATCTTGAAGCTCTATTATTTCATCTGGACCCCGACTTCCTCCTGTGTAACCATCTGCAGTAATTTTCGTACCTAAGATAATAGAATCCATTAAAATTCAAACGCTTCACTCTAACTGTACAAGGTGAAGTACAGCAAAGCTGGACTCAGGGAGAAGAGTCAAACCTATAAGATATGCGAGATAATAGGTCGATTTAATGTCCTCTATAGTTGCTGTGGATCACAGCCCTGGATCCCTTCATAGATCGACCATTTCATAATTCGAACTTTAATTGATTTTGTTCTAACCAAAGAATATATAAATAAAGAAATATAGCCCGGGGATTTATTATTTCGGACAAGAAAATGTTAGCCAGTTAACAGGAGCACTGGTGTGTAATTTCATAAAGCAAACTACAAGAATGCAACATTGTCTTATTTCTAGCAAACCAATTCTGGCACAAAACTGATTAATCCAAATATATGCTTTACATAATAATTACAAGTGTTAAGTTGATGCTTGTTTCATTAAAAGGGTAATGAAACGAGATGGTTTCATTATACTAAATTAGAAAAATGAGAAGAATGTTATGGAAAGGAGAATTAGTTTCGAAACTGCAGCTAGATACTAGCAACGAGTTTACCCACACCTTCTGTCTGACTCTCTCGTATACCTTCAAATACTCTATACCTATTATATTCTTTGGTTCAGACATTAAATTTGTAAGAATTATTATTTTTCTATTGTTCAAAGAAAATTGAGAATACTCACTAGCAATACTTTGTTTTCTTGGGTTTTCTTCTGCTTCTTTAGATTTTTTACTCTTTTTCTTAGCTCTTGCACCCCAGTAAGTATAATTGACAGCGGCATATTCTAATAATGCAGCGAAAACAAATACGAAACACATAACGAGGTAGATATCAATGGCTTTAACATATGAGATCCTTGGAAGGGAACTGCGAACACCTGTGCTTATAGTAGTCATCGTCAGGACGGTGGTAATACCTAAGTAAAGAAATCAACAAAACAATTAAAAATATAAATGATTTTAATTAAAGAGGTTATATTTTCCACAAGTTGAAGAAGCAATTAAAGAAGATCCGCTACCTTTGAAACTTGCTGTTGGAGTAGGGAATATCCCTGGGTCGGTTTCTCGGCCTCACCCGCTGATGGCGTTAAGCTGAAACCGGTCCAGGGATATTCATATCCAACAGTAAGTATCGACAGTAGCTGATTCTTTAATTAGTTTTAATTGCTAAAATATTTTAAATACAAGGGAATAAAATAGACAATGTTTTAATAACATGGAAAAACTTATTTGTGGTTATATGTATAACCCACAAAGTTATCGGAGTATTAGTCGAGGATTATAAAATAAGTAAAATGATTTTAATTAAAATTGACTTTAAAATTCCTTTTAGTAAGAACTAAAACTCTATGCTGTTAAATGTAGTACTTGCGCGAGTATTTATGCTGGCCAAACTGGAAGGGCTTTCTCCACCAGATTTTTCGAACAGAAAAAGGCAAACGAGTTCTATTGTCATGTTAGTGAGGAACATGAAGTTGCTTTGAGAAAAGTTGAATGAAAAGAGTGAAAGTGTGGGAGCCTCCGTGGTAAGGTCTATGGTGGGGGGGGGGGGGGGGGGTCAAGAGCTGCATACTAAGGCATGTATAAACATGTCTTGACCTCAGAAACTGGCTAAAAAAAATTTAGACTCATCTCACTGGTAATTTATTTCCTTTTTTTTATTTATTTTTAGTTTTTGACTTCTTCTTTTATATTATTTGGATCTAAGTACTAATGATGAGCGTTCATATTAAAAGCTCGCTTTGTTTTATAGTAAAAAATCATCTGTGGAAAGACAAACTTTATTTATTTATATGCTTATTTTGCATCTCATTACTTGGAGAATTTACCTAGTGCTACTCTTGCAGAAGTCGCTTCATGGTTGATCCAAAAAGATACCCAGGAAAGCATTACTATCAATATTGAAGGGAGATACGTCTGGAAGACAAAATAACCAATATTTCTTTGAAGTTTAAATGATAGCGATAACCTTTGGTATATCCCTGTTGCCAGTGTTTCTTTTCTGAAACAAAAAGAAGAAGTGTTTATCACTGTAATAGAAAACCACAATGATAATAATATTGTCTAAATAACGCTAAACTATAAGAAAAGACTCTTTTCATTAAATTTCTTCATTAAAAACCAAGGTTCTGTTTAATTTTATTCTCAAAAAACTTCTTGAGGGTATTCTCACCACTTTTACTTTCAGTGAGTAAGTTTTCAGACATAAATATATATGTCTCAGTTTATATTTTTGACCTTCATCTCCCCCAGCCCGCAGAATCTTAACTTTTTGTGAGCTGGAGACAACGGAAATGTGAATCCAGACTTGTCTTAGATGAAACAAGAACCAAGGAAACCACATAAAAGCCTGGCTACATGGCCGGTCTGAATTCAAAACCTCCCGAGTGTGGGATAACCTTTAATATGTGGGATAACCTCATATTAAGATCCTCCCTCGGCTAGATGTGAACCTCAACCTCATCGATCGCGGTCGAAAGGCGAGCGCTCTACCACTGAGCTACCAGACTCAGTTTTTAACCAAGTTAATAGTAGAAACATCATAATACTATAAATAGGAGTTCAAATCGATTACTAATTTACAATGTCTTGCTAGCTCAACCTTAAGCTCTAATATACATTGTTGAATAACATATAAATAAAATTCACAAACGTTATGTTCAATATCATTATTTAAATTATTTGTTTATGATCAGTCGGTTGATATTTTACGAGAATGCCTCTTAAATCTTTTAACATAAAAATAAATTGATAAATACCAAATAATAAGACAAACCTATCATTTGTTTCAAAGCCAACTATGGTAAACTGAGGAAGCTCAGCGACTTCAACCCCTCGTACAGGAGTGTCTTTCCAGTACATTACTACGTCTGATACTGTGTAGCCATCTGAAATAAGAAAAAACATTAGTTGGCAATGTAGAAGTATGAGAAGAAGCCGTCATTATTCACCTTCTTTTCTCTACTCCTGGCTTGTAGTAGAGTGCCTATATAACAGAGTGAAGCCATTAGATCAAAAATGGCGGCGGTCCGACATCTTTAACTGCAAGAGATAAGAAGAAAAAGAAGAATATAGAGCCGCTATATTTAAATATAAAACTCTTTTTTACTTTACTTAATAATTTTTGCATTGAATAGCCATTTATATTTTTTCTTTGATCTTTTTATTACAGGTTTTCATTTTGAAATTATTTTAATAATGCTTTTGAAGAAATATAATTAATTATTGTGTTTAATTAAGTTAAAGTATTTAATTAAGTAATTGTGTAAACAAATTTACGTTTAGCACAATTATTTAAGAAAAACAATGGCAATAAAATACGAATACCACAATGCAACTAATATTTGCAATAAAATGTCTTTGTTCATAAAAAACACAGTTTAAAAAGAAAATTTCACAGCCGATAACAAGTGCAACGAACAGGAAACTGAAGCTTGTAGGGTAGAGTAACCTGATGCTTTGCTACATAACGGTAACCTAAAAAGGGAAGGGATTGATCCAAGAATCGACCAATAGCTTTTGAGTAGCCCTATGGCTTCACTCTGTTATATTCGCGATTCAAAGAGATAGTTGTAAGGTTGGCAATACCAATGGCGGGAAAACGAAAGGGTGATGGAATTTTTTTTTTATCATAGGATTTGCATGGGACCCGCTGAAAATTCTTCTTTTATTCCTTTATTGTTCGTTAATTTGTGATAAATGAGATAAAAATTAATAGAACGATCATCGGTGCTAAAAAAATGGCCAATATTTCATGGATAAATACTTCGATTATTCCAGGAATTTAAATATAGAATCAGGCTCTTATCACTACAGACTTGGATTTGTCCGATTTAACCCAGAAATAATAAAACTTAAACGGATGATTTAAACAAACATTTTACAAAAACGTGAATTAATTAAGTTATTTATTATTTTAGTGTGTAAATAAAATTGATTGATAAATTAAAACACCATTACGGTTAAAATCGGCTTGTTATCAGTTAATTTAAATACCTGTTACAACTAATTTAAACAATTTAATGCAATTAAATGGTAATTTTGTGTGTTTGTGCAAACTAAAATTATTTAAAAGTAACATTAATTAACACTAACTAAAACTAAAATAAAACACTATATTATGATATCCGTCGTGACAACCCATTAAAACGCTATTTTTCAATGAAATAGTGATTCCACTGAGTTCATACGCCCTAAAATTAACTAAATAAAAGCACTTTGATAAAAAATTTAAAGAAATAATTGTCACAAATAAGAAAAACCAAAAAATCCCATAAGGACTTTAACAACGATCACCCTTTCGTTATCAATTTCTTATCAGCGACGGTGGCGCTGCTACGGACTTTGAATCGCGAATAGGCACTCTAGCTTGTAGAATACTAATGATGCAATTGACTTGAAACGGCTCGCTAACAAACTTGAATTGAATTGAATAATTGAAGAAGTGAAGAATTTTTCAAAATCTCTTTTTCTTCTTAAATGCCTAATATAATTGATTTATGCGAGCTTGAATGTAAACAAATCGGATACGTGGTACCTCGGAACTTTTTCTCGTCAAATCGGATTCACTGCGATCATCCTTCCTACTCATCCAGACTCGCCTCTAAATACTAATAATAATATATATTAATAAATTTATACTGCTAAACGAATAGTAAATACATTCGTTTAATTCCTAGCGATCACCTATCCAGTCATTGACTTCCCTCAATGCTGCTTAACTTTTATGATTATATACTCGTAGATATACTTGTCGTATTCAAATGAAACATAATGCAATTATTTATTATACTGAAATAAGTGTACTTATTTATTACGTACAGGACTTATACTGAAGTTCTACTCAATTAGATTATTTTCCATTTTGTTTTATAATTTATTGAAAAACGTAAAAAAGTTATTCGATAAAAAATAAACTACTGCTGATAAGGACATGAATCTTGGCTCATATCTTAGCCCTAAACATGGCTACATTTAATATGTTAGTCCTAAACATAACAAATCTCATATTCATCGCAATATTTTTCCGCGTTTTATGATTTTTCGAAAATTTTGCTAAATTATTATTGCGCATTAATGGCGTCATAAAAATATTTGCCGGATAGCACAACTAAACCTAAAGATTGCTTTTGTGTTAAGTTTCAAATATCTAGCATAAATACACCGGGAGATACAATCATAACAGACAAACACACAAACAGACTGAACACTTTGTGAAAAATCTTAGGAGGTCTTAAAACACCTGAAACGGAAAATTCAAGTGACATTCTATTTTTGGGTTTTTTTTTAGCAAACACAATACTTTTCCCGCATACCTACGCATAAAGAAGGAAAAGTAACAACATGTTTCGATGTTACCTAATGGCAATATCGCATTACCATGGTGACACCTAGGCACCCATGGGGTCACTAACCTCTGCTACCACTTCTGTGTCATTAAGTTTAGGTATATTAAATAAGATTACGTATTATTCAAGCTGATAAAATTTATAAAGAAATTCAATTGGAGGGGTTTTTTTATGAATGGAATTATTTTCTTTGACATGTTAGGTTATAGTCCGGAATTGACGTCATTGCAGGAGTAAATTTTCAAGATTGACCGTCTAAATATAAATTCATACAATAGCTTTCGCGACATCAGTGAAATTTAACAGATTTCAAATTATAGTTAATTTCAGATATAAAGTAAAAGGTTCACTCACAACTCTCGATTTCAACAGTACAATTTTGTGAATCTAAGGGATAGTAATGCAGGTCCATCATACAGGCTAGCGTTGTCGTGAATCTCATACCATATGTTATACTTCCATCTCCATTCAGCCGCACTAGCTTATTCCTTTCCGTCACATCGTGTAAAAAACTAAAAACACCAAATACATTTGATATATTATTTAATATATTTAGTAACATGAATGGTTTTGAGACCCAGATAAATATTACATGTATCTGAAATCAATGAGAGCTTGGCATTTTTTTCAATTAAAAAAATAGTAATAAAAAATGAAAAAAATCTTTATTCCATTAAATTAAACTATTTAACAATAGGTTGCGTCAAAATAAAATACATAGTTAAAAGTTAAAATTAAAATATTCCTGAAGGTCATAAAAAGAAGAAAACGGAATCATGGAACGGAATTTTCATTCCTGAATTATATTAAGTTTTACGATGATATTTAATTTTTAAATTTTGTACACACTTTTGAGAAACATTTCAAAACAGTTTTCCAAATAAGGAAAAATGAGTTGTGGAGTTTCAAGTAATGAAATAAAACATAGTCTCTCCACTAATGATATATATTTGACATAGCCAGCTTTCAATCTTAACAGATCATCATCAGTGCCGGCGAGCAGCGAAGAAAAGAGTTAGGAGACAGCGGTTACAGTTTTGTCTAGAGTCTAGAGGTTTGTAGCTGACTCAGCTTAGTCAGCTACAAACCTCTAGACAAAACTGTAACCGCTGTCTCCTAACTCTTTTCTTCGCTGCTCGCCGGCACTGATGATGATCTGTTAAGATTGAAAGCTGGCTATGTCAAATATATATCATTAGTGGAGAGACTATGTTTTATTTCATCAGTTTTCCAAACGTTTCAATGAAGTCACGGAGAATGCCAAAAATTCTACAGGAAATAACAACTTATCAAAGTTTATTTTTAATACTGTTTAGATTTACTTACAATATTTCGAATTTCAATAAAAGCTAGACATGCATAAAAAAGCTACGGTATTAAATATGATACTCTTGTTATATTTGGAAATTTTAGATTATTTTCATAACACCATGTAATCCTTGTTCAATAGATAGGGGGAATTCCTCTTTGTTTAATAAACTATCCCAGGACAAAAAGATATAAAATTTTATATATAAAAATTGTAGGTAAATGTTATAAGGGAAGATAACATTGTTCTCAAACTCTACTGAATCAATATCGAATACTATCAAGGAAAAACCACAAAAAGTAAAATTAAATTAAAGTTCATATTGTAGATGAGGAGAAACTCCTTTTTATGTGGGTTTATTACTTAACGCATTCCACAATGAAAGTATTAAGCAGCAAAATGACAGGCGGAATCTTAACTTAAAGATGAATCCAAATGCTGGAGCAAAATACGCAGTGAAATCGAGTATATGGTCGCCATGCTTCAATTAATTAAATTCTTATAACCTAATTATTATTGTTAACAATTTACTAACAATAGCTATAACATTATATTAATAATCAGTATAACACTATTTTAGGTATACTGATAGACTGTTTAATTTTAAATTTTATCCTTTATAAAATTATTATCTACGACATAGTATTTTTAATTATTTCATTTCTCCTTTCTAATTATATATTTAAAAGAAGTATCAGGAGAAAGTTTTTAAAGTAGCATCCTTTTAGAAAACTTGTCTGAAGTAATTGAATAAATATGTCTAAAATAGAGTAGCGTAATGCAATTACACCAATGATTTCTTATTATGACACTGATATGTTCATCTCTATGCTGTCCGTGTATAGACGAAGTATGATGCAGGAAGGTGAACTTGGAGCTTTTCTGACAATATGTAATAATTAGAGATAGCTCATATCTTTGGAGCTACCTTCATCTGAATGTAGCTCCACATTTTATTGCATCAAACGTTGTCAACAGGTAACTTTGCCTTAAAATCTGCAAATAATTGACTCAAATGAAGAAGCCCTACTTGAAGAACCCTTAGTGCAAATTTTATTGACGTGTTCTACAGAAATGGCTAGTTTTTGAGTTTCGATGCTATCATTGTTTTAAGGATCTAATTATTTATGTATAGCTTAACGGCGCGGCGCCGGCGGTTACTCTTATTTTATGATTATGCGTCATTTTTTTGCATCATCCTAAAAGATACTTCCTCCAAATAGGCAGAGAGGCTTATGTTTAGGGTACAGTACAAATTTTTACAGAGTAGGGTTTTGACTAATTCAAAGTTAAAAATTGACGGATATATATATTTCTCGGATCAAGATTAATAACTGCATTAACGATAAGGATAATACTTAAGTAAATTAGAATAAAAAATGAATAAATAAAATAATAATATATATAAATAATAATAATAATGAATAAAATTTAAATTATTATTATAAATGATAAAATATTTAATGCCTTAAAAAATAATATGTCATTAAGAATTATGAATCAATTTGAGAAAAAATAATTTAGTTAAATTTTAAGTTTATATTTAATATTACTTTGACTTTATTCTATTATCTTATTATCTCTTTTTGTCCATATTATTTTTTATTTAGGTGTAAGTAAGTGACACACATTAGTAGTTTTCCCAATTCTTCAGTAAAGGACTCAATCCTTTAAATTTCTATATTGTCATTATAATATTGTTGAATAATTTTGTTGATAAAGAAATTTACAAAAAAAACCTGTTCTATACTATACTAACTGCCTTACGTTATTTGTATATCAACAAATATGATTGATAAACATAATATGATTGATATTACGGTCAACATAAATCTGAATTGATTTGTAGTTACACATTGTGGTATACTTAGATTGAAGTAGACTCCTTATAATTCTGTTACATTAATACCATACTTTATTTTATTAATTCTGTTGCATTAATACCATACTTTATTTTATTGTGGGCTTATCTTGGACCCTTATTTTTATTTTAAGAAAGATTTCGACTGGGTGTACGTCAATTTATCGGATTTAGGATTGGTACGATATTATGTAGTTTTAATTGAGTAAGAATAGGAAAGTGACGATAATTACAATTTGGATTGAATAAATTAAATAAATAGTATAAAATGTAATAAATTGTTTGTACAAAGTGCTCTTTTATTATATTTTTAATAAAACGTGAGCTCTATTTAGGTCATAAAGTCTAAGATGTTAAGTTTCTTCGTCTTCTTGATACTAACCTATTTTTATCATTAGCGAAGAATGTATCGGGAACCCATATCTTTTCAGCAAAATCCCCCGATAAGGTAAGAACTTCGTCGTTAGTACTAAAAGCAAGTCTTTCGTCCTTCCAATACTGGTTGAGATACATCGTTATCGTATAATCCTATAAGGCAAAAGATAGAGTAATTCAAGATGTTAACAAACAGTTGTTATAAAAAATCATCACAAGTTAATTAAAATAACCAAGCAAAGGAATGCACTAGAGAATAAGATATACCCATTCTAAAATTTGTGATATGCTTTAAAAAAAGATTAATGGAAGAAGGACCAATGAAAACAGTATAACCACTTTTCCATTTCCTTCTAACATTATTCTACATGGAACTCAACTAAAACATCCTTGTTTTAACATCATTGAACTCCTCTCAACTAAAGCATTAAAACTTAGTCAAGATAAGTTAGAATTGCTATTCTAGGTATAAAAGTGAGCAGCCCCTTTGCTTGGTACACATTCAAATGAAATCCGTTATGTCACGGCAAGTCAAGATGATCATGCTTCAGAGGCTTAAAACATTAGTTTTATGAAGGATTAGCTTAGAAATTTCGAAGAAAATTTAAATCACCAAGTTTAATAAAAGTTTTCAAAATTTGATAAAAAGAAAAGAAAAAGTTTAATGAGCACTCCTATTATTTGGTTAACTGGTAAGTAAGCTGCAACCAAATGGTTATTGTCGAATGATCCTTATGGTTAACTTGGTGGCTGAAGTCCAGGGTTCGATTCCTACTTACCTGGGACTGAACTCGTAATGTGAAGAGAGAGCTTTCCGATATTACGTCATCATTATCGGGCATTGTTTCCTACAAAATAATTTACTGTTGAAGAATTATGAAGCAAGCTTAACACGATTTGGTGGGAAATATTTAAGATATATTATGAGACTATTAAAGCGTATGTTTTGATTATAAAGTGTTTATGGTAAGAAAAGTTTGCTGCATTCACCACTAAACTTGGAAAAGTAAATTCTGTTAATACTTACTAGAATTTAAGAGCATCTGTATGATTCAAGTAGATATCAATGAACAACAGTTAAAGATGAATTTGTTCACTCTAATCTCCATTATACTATGTTAATGTAATGTTATAGTCGAAAAGAGATGGATTTGGTTGGAGAACTGAATCTTTATATTAGTGGAGAGCTTTGAGTCAAAAAGGAAGATTTAATTTATGAAAGTTTAAGATAATTTAATTATTTGACATGAAATACTTCTCCATTTACCTTATTTAAAACATTAGAATGTGGACTCCGTCAATAACCTAAAGATTTTACTTTGGATTATTTATATTTTTTTCTTTAAACCTACATCTAAATCAAAAGTAGCATTCAAAAATGTAATCAAATACGCTCTTAAACGGAAGAATTTTTAAATATAGTAATAGATGGTTGTCAGAAAAAAACGGGTACGGGGTACCTCGGAACTTTTCCTCATCACATCGGATTCGCTACGCTCATCCTTCCAGCTTCGGACTCGCACCGCTCGTCCTCAGAATATACAATTCAGCAAATTTATACTGCAACACGTTTTCGAACTCGCTTCGCTTGTCCTCAGATAGTAAATGCATCTGTTTCATTCTCAGCGGTCACCCATACAGCACTGACTATGCTCAATGCTGCTTAATGTTTATGATCCAACAAAAATCATAAATATACTTGTCGTATTGAAACGAAACTTAGTGTACTCATTTAATAAGTAAAGGTACTAAATTTAAACTTAATTGAATAATTTACTGATTTTTTACAATGTTTTTAAAAAATTACACAAGTCATTCAATAAAAATGTAACTAATGCTGATAAAGAGATGAAACTTGGCACATATGTTAGTCTTATACATGGCTACATACGTGTCAAATTTCAATCCGATCGCATCACTTTTACGCGTTTCATGAGTTTTTGAAATTTTTGTCGAGTCATTATTGCGGGATATGACGTCATAAAAATGTCTAATAGCACAACAACAACGGTAGATAGATTTTGTACGAAGTTTCAATTCTCTAGTATTAATACACTGGGTAACGACGATAACAGACAAATACACACACACACACATACAGACAAACAGCTTAGTGAAAACCACTCCCGAGGTCATTAAAACACCTGAAACGGATAGTTCTGGTTTTGGATTTTTCGCAAACACAACGCTTTTCCCATATAACTACAGTATAAATGAGGAAAAGAAAAAAAAATCACAAACTATAAAGAATGCGTACTTTCAACTGCACAACCTTACTTTTTATAAATTTAAAATTAATTTATTGTAACAAACATTGTAATTTATATTGTAACTCGGAATAGGGCCACTAAATAAAGCGTCTCTGCTTTGCATTATAGTACTTAGACGAATTTGGGACTATACCATAAACAGTGCTGTCGCTTTTGAGTTTCTAAAAACTTGTACAGTGAAAATTTTCAATTTCTCACTGGACGAGCTTCTTTAAAGCCCAATTCGACGGGCCCTACTGATGGAATTTGGTTAGACATCGTCATTTTCAATAAAAATAACGATAATAGAAATGCATAGTTATTAATATGCATTGTCGTGACATCAATTAATTAACTAAATAAGTTAATTATTTTTTGGTTTATCAATGCAACGATTTCAGAATTGATATACCCAACACTTAACCATTGATTAAAATAATATAAAAATAATAATATTTCATTATAATGCTTTACCATATTGACTTCGCTTATAGAGTCGAAACTAGCTATCGTCAGGTCCATTCCCACGTAGAGAGGGTCCCCTAAAATAAGTAATTTTAAAATAGTAAGATCAAAATTAACATAATATCTAACGTTGTACATAATAAACAAATGCATTTTAATGCTTGAAAGTGTCATTAGTCTTAAAAGTTATAAAATAAAGGAATCTAATAAAGGTCCATCCATAAATATATAGTTTTAAGTATCTAATGGCAATAAAACCGGCTTAAAGGTCATCCACAGTCCCTAGAAACAAGAGGACAAAAGAATAAAAATAATACAATAAGAAACAAGAAGTAAAAAATAAAAGTAGTCAATAAAAATAAAACAAAGATTAAATAACAGAAAAAAAATAAAAAAAGAATCAGGTACATATTTTAGTCTTATATAGGGCTACATAAGGGCCAAATCGCAATCCGATCTCATAATTTTTCCGCGTCTTATGATTTTTTAACATTTTAGCTAAGTCATTATTGTGGGTTAATGAAGTAAAAAAACATTTTCCGGATAGCAGACAACATGTATAGATTGATTTTTGTACTGAGTTTCAACTCTCTAGCATAAATACAATAGTAGTATTTATGCTAGAGTACACAACGATGAAAACAGACACACACACACAAACAGACAACTTTGTGAAAACCACTAAGGAGGTCTTAAAAACACCTGGAACGGATAATTCCGCTGACATCCCGGTTTTTCGAACTTTTTTGAAAACACAATACTTTTCCTATATACTTACGGTATAAATGAGGAAAAGTAAAAATACTTTCTTCTCACGGGCAATTTTTTATTTTATTTTTTACTCTTTTTTATTTCTTTTTATTTTGTTGTCTGTTATATAATCTTTGTTATATTTTGATTGACCATTTTTACTTCTTTTTGTATTGTATTTGTATGTACTTATTCGTGTATTTTCGTCCTCTTTTGTGCTTTGTAGGTACAGAAGATGACCTTTATTTACTTGAAATCTGGTTTTACTATCATTATATGATTAAAAGTATATTTGTGGGTAGACATTTATTTGAATCCTTATAATATGGAATCGACTAGCGCTAACTTCTCTTATATTATACAAAATAAACTATTGAAAAATAATTTATATAACATAAGTGCGATACATTATTTAAGAAGGCCAAACAGAATAAATTAACAAAATAAAGAAAAATCAGAAGTCACGAATTTACACAGAAGACATAGCATAGCAACTTTGTCTTTGCCTTGAGGGCGCTCAGACACTATGGTTTTCGTACTCCCCAAATTTTTCCATGCCTTTCTAATTTAAATACTTGAAATTCTCTTCAAGTGATTGTAAAATTATTAAGTTTTTTTGTTATGTAATAACGACAAGGCTATGTAATATCAAAAGATCAAGATGTAAACATTATGAAGTAAAACATGATAACGATCTTGATAATCCAAGGTCAATTTAAAAATGAAGTAGCCCGGATTATAATCGAAAATAAAAATTTTCCATTTACTGTCTCGTTAGTACACTCTTAAGAGAAAGCGATTAAATCATTACCGAATGTAAAAATGGTCAGTTTTGGCCTACCAATTGTTACCCGTTGTATACAAATTCAAAATCGGTACGTTTAAGGGAATGGATTGACATGTCCTCGGCTTCTGTACTGTAAAAAAGACTAATAAAAACTGCAAAAATAAATAATGAAGTCAGTAAATCTATTATTTTTTTTAAAAAAAGGCAAGTTTTAATTATATATCAAATTTTTGATTTAGCACCCCAAAAGACATGAAAAAGTACACTCTAGTCGAATTTTTTTGAACCGAATTTTAAGTTTATCTGTTTTGATTTGATGTATCATGATTTTTATAGATTGGCATTTGCTATATCTTTCACACAACAAATAAATGAAATTTATGGAGAGACATACTTTATTTGATTTAATAATTTATGGATTCCTCACCAGATCCACTAATTATTTTTCAGAATAAATAATAATTGAAGTTGGGGTATAAGTATGTAAGTTCTGGACCACCTTATTAATAAATTGCTACATAAATGATAATTACCTCCGAAATTGGGCCTGAGACGGATGTCGTATCCATCTAGTAGCCTAGATATTGTCTGGGTTACGTTGGCTAACCTGTCTGAACCTCCCCTGGCCACCATGTTTCTAAAACAAAATTATAAAATACATATATTTTCCTGGTTAAAGTAATTAAAGAAAAAAGCTCTACCTTTCAGTAAAGCGTTTTATGTATACACAAAACCTCATCCCTAAGTACAAAAACTTGCTTTAGCCGTAGTCCAATGATGCCAAAAACATAAGCAATAATAAGCAACTATAAAGCAATGAATTAATGGATATATGATATTATCTTATAAATGTGAATTTTTATACAATTCACAGTGACAAGCTATAATAATTTCTACTAACATTCTTCAGATCTAAACCAGCCTAAGCTATGGTCCTATAAGTTTATTAATAAACTTTAATACATTTCATATAACTTAATGGTTTTTATAAAATCTTTACCTGCACATTATATACATTTTTTTAATTTTTAATTTACATTTAATTTACTTAATAAATTTGTTTTTATATTTGTTTTATCATTTTTACCATTTTTATAATTATGTTTTTTATGTTATAATAGATATTATAATTATATTTTTTATAAACATTTTCAAGATTTTTATTCTTCTTATATTGAGCCAACTTAACTTATTACGTAGCCGACCCAACATAGGGGACAAAGCACCGAGGCCGGGCTGGCGAGACCAAAATACTTAACAACCAAAAAGTTGTTTAATTAACTTATGAGTTAATATGCGATTCTGTTATGCAATGTATATATATTGTAATTGATTACATATATATATGTAATTTATATATATATATTATATATATATATATTTTATATTTATATATATATTATATATATATATATATATATATATATATATATATTATATATATTATATATATATATATATATATATATATTATATATATATATATATATATATATATAATATATATATATATATATATATATATATATATATATATATATATATATATATATATATATATATATATATATATATATATATATATATATATATATATATATATATTATATATATTATATATTATATATATATATATATATATATATTATATATATATATATATATATATATATATATATATATATATATATATATATTATATATATTATCCATCCAGTGTCTATCAATTACAATCGCTTATAGAATGGAGACTAATACTAAATAATATACAATGTATTATTACAATGTTACATAGTATGGTATATTATATATATATAAATATATATATATATATATATATATATATATATATATATATATATATATATATATATTTATTTATACATACATATTATGTATATGAAGTTTTGCAAAAGGTAATTAGTTGTAGTAAGGGACATCTAAAAAGGATTTCTAAAACGTTCCTGACACGAGTCTCGCCATGCCAGAAATATGAATAATATAAACATATTTTCTTAGAGATGTAGTAAAGTGTCTACTTTACGGCCTCAAAATACCAGTAAATAACGATTTTTTTTTGTCCAGGCGATAAAACATTTGCTTTACGTCCGCCAGCTGTAAAATTTAACTTTATAGCCGCTATAAGAAAATCAATAAGTAAAGTAAATAAAGTAAAATTTTTAATTTCATTTTATTAATTGCACCCTTCCCCCAGAAATAATAGTATGCAACGACTTTATTGCTTTGGAAATTAATTATTGATACGCTTCGCTCGTCGGTTTCCGCACCAATAAAATCTCATTTTACAGTCTAGTTTCAGAATCTACTGTTTTTAATCGACCAATAAAAAAATGCAGATTGCGTTTGGTTAAATGAAATGTGGGATAAGGCTTTGAAACCCTTTTAACACTGATAAGAATTAAAGTTACGTAAAAAAGACCTGAAACCTTTTATTTTTAGAAACATGTGGAGGATTACATGTCTCTAGAGGAAAGATGTGAGGAGAAATTAATCAAATACTTTTTATAGCAACGTAAATAGATCCCCTCCGGCAAAGTAGAGGCTTGTTTTCTTGGAATTGAACCGCTTTGTTAATGAAATAGTGAAATACCATCTGATATGGTAGTTCCCGCTGGGTATTTACCCAGCGGGAACTACCATATCAGCAACTACTTATAAGCAACCCTCCAGGTATTTACCTGGAGGGTTGCTTATAAGTATTTATTACCCGCAGTAATGCTCTTTCCCAATTTTTAATTAACAATCGGTTTTAACACCCTAGACCAAGACACTGGGTTACTTTATAATTCTAAGGTTGAGCCCAGCGATATAGAAGTAATGAAACATTAAGCTATAGGTAACGAGATATTAAGTCGAGCGAAGCGAACCCAAAGTTATAACACTCTAGAAGTCTAGACTATGGTTTACTTAATTTCTTTTACATAGCCAGCATTCAATCTTAACAGATCATCAGAGAGATTTGTAGCTGACGGAAGTCTAATTTGTACCTCTACCTCTAAACAATACAATAACCGCTGCCTTCGCAATTTTTTGATGTCTCTAAACAGCTAAAAAGAAAATAACATTGGAGTACTCAATTCTTAATAATAATAAAATAAATGCAACAAAGAAACAACAATTAATCAGTACAAAAATAAACTAATAAGATACTTAATAACATAGCAAAAAAATATGGAAAAAATGCTGAAAAATGTTAAAGACTTGAAGATACCTAAGTTAAAAGGAACGTAAAATAAAAACTGTTTAATTTAAAACGAAAGAGATTAAAATGACTAGATCAGTTAAAATATAAATTAATAAGCTGGTTAAACTTAATGCTGATCACTTGGGATGAAGGGGATAAGGGAACGGATGCTGGATAAGGTGAGAACATTAGGACACTTAGTGTGAGAGTTGCAGGAGGAAACACACTGAACTAGAGGACAGGTGGGATTTTTATTCCTTATGTAAAGAGTTCGACCAGCTCGTCGTCCTGGCAGCAGTACAGTCGTTAGGTCCTGAACTGGTGAACAGATTGTCTTTCCAGACAAACTGTTCAACAATAACAGAACCTCTTGAGCTGTTCTTCTTTTATATACAAGATATCAAGGGATAAACGTTTACACAAAAATTCATTCTTATAATACATACGTACAATAACATATTCTAATAAAATTTCTCTGGACTTCCTCAATCTCGCTAGACTTAGTCGACCCAAAAGTATTCGAAACTGGAACAACATACTCGAGGATAGGACGGACAAGGGATTTATACAGCATGGCAAAAAAAACAAGAGAAAGATCGGAAGCAATACGTCGCATCAAGACTAGCCGCTGATTAGCCTTACTAACCATAGAGTCAAACTGATCGTCGTACCTGAGCTTGTCGTCAATTATAATGCTAAGATCTCTCACCGAGGAGATACGAAGGATAGGCAAGCAAAGCCACTAAAGAGATATGGAAAGTGAATAGGTGAGAAAGATCGAGAAAAAGTAATAACCTGACAATTACCTGGATGGAGTTCCATTTTGTTATACCATTTATGGATACGGTCAATGTCCGACTGAAGGAGAAGACTGGAAAAGGAACTGGTTATTGGAAACAAGATATTTAGGTCATCTGCAAAAAACTCTACGATAAAATATACTAGATTATCAGGAAGGTCATTTATGAAAATACTAAACAGCATAGGGCCTAAAATAGACCCTTGATGGACTCCGGAAGTAGCAGTATAACAATAGAAAGAGTAGGAAGCGAAACGGACAGAACACATACGGGTAGTTAAATAGGAGCGAAACCAACGGATAAGAGAAGGGTGTAGGTTTAAGCATTCAGGTGTAGATAGTAGAATCCAATGGTCAACCCGATCAAAAGCTTTAACGAAGTCAAAATAAACCGCGTCAACCTGAGTTTCGTTAATAATGAATGTGGGAAAAAAATGTCATGAGATTGGTACAAGTAGATCTAGAGGGACGGAAGCCGTGTTGAGAAGGATGAAGGAGAGGTTCAATTAAAGGAAAAAGACTGGAATAGATGGAGCGTTCGAATATTTTGGAAAAGACATTACAGAGAGAAATAGAATGATAATTAGAGACAGAGGATTTATCACCTGATTTATAAATTGGTACACTTAAAGCTGAGTTCCAAGCCTTGGGGAATATTCTATTTGAAAGACTCTTATTAAATATGTTGACAAGTATAGGCACCAAATATGAAGCACAACCTTTCATAATAAAAGAAGGGATATTAACGTCTCCGCAACTTTTAGACGGGTTAAGCCTGTCAATAGCCTGGAGAACATTATCAAGGGTAACAGAAGAAAGGGAGAGGAGACTATTGTATTTATCTTTAGAATCAGAAACTTTAGGACTTAAGGATGAAGATTGTATGAAAACGGAACTAAAATGATCAGCAAAAGCGTTAGCCAACTTTAGACGGCGGGCATTTTATCAATCTTATATTGGAGTCGAGCTAATTTATGATATAAAGAGAAGTATTAATAAAATAAATGTTTTCCTGATTTGCTGAATTTACGACTATAAAAATATTTTGTCTGATATAAGAACGTAAGAGATGAGAGTACGTACCATGGTGGAAACGAAGAAGGTTTGTAAGTAAAACTAGGTATAAATGTTTCTATGAGCTGTTGAAGTTGACATAAAAGTTGATGAACATAAGTGTTAACATCAGGATTGTTGATTAGATCGGTCCAGTCAACAGAAGCAACCGCTTTGGCCAGATTCTTATAGTCACCAGATTTATAGTTTTTAAGGACGTGTGTAACAGAGATAGGATCACGTAAAGGATTATTATTATTTAAGGAGATACGTAAACAAGGATAATAAGCGACTTCTTGAACTAAAGGATCCATATGTCGTAATATAGCAGTTTGAGATGAGATTGAAAAAACTAGGTCGAGAAGTTTGCCAAAGTCATTATAGACAGGATTGCATTGAAATAGATTGAGAACATTTTTAATATTTAACAAAGCCTGAGCTCTCAATTTCTTCATGTATAACTGCTACCAACATTTATTAACTTCAAAATCCACATTTGGTGTGTTAAAGCAAATTGTAAGCAAATTGTAGCTGAAGGAGGAATAGTCATGGCCAAATGATCAAACATTGATATCATAGACGGTAATTTTAAGTGATCCGGAAAATATACCAGATAGATTCTGTTCCAACTTCGAAGTAACTTCTTCGCTGGTAGCTGACATGTTGAGATATTGGTAGCACAGCACTTCCACCCCGCGACCCACCAACATATTATAATTCCTATCATTTCTTTAAACATGATAATTAGTAGAAAAGAACATTGTCGAAGGACAAGATTCATCAAACCAAGTCTCTGTAACAGCAATTATATCACTGCCACAAGATTTTGTTTTATAAATTAAAGCCTGAACAAGTCTACCTGTAAAAGGCTTAATTAGCGTACCAGTAGGCAAAAAAGATTTGATATGTATCATAGAAAATTTATCTTGTGATAAATCGATGTGAAAAGACGCATAGTTATTAGATTTAGTTTGTAAGCGGGCAACCTTACAAACAACACCAATATCGTCTTTAATAACAGACGCTTACAAACTGTAAGCGTCCCTTTTTCCCGTTTTATAGATTGTTGAAATTTTGCTGAGTCATATTAAACGGTAATGACGTCATAAAAAGTTATTTTTCAGAAAGCAAAACTAGACCTAAAGGTTGAAACTTGTACTAAGTTTAAACTCTCTATCATAAACATACTGGTGGATACGTTGATAACAGACGCACACACACAGACAACTTTGTAAAAACTACTTAGGAGGTCTTAAAAAAACCTAAAACAAATAATTCAGGTGACATCCCAGTTTCGGATTTTTTCGCAAACATAATACTTTTCCTATACACTTACGGTATTTATAAGGAAAATTAAAAATATCTAAATAGGCAACAATAATCAGGTGAAACATTTTTATATATAAATAACAGTTAAAAAATATAAAACTATTTGGAGTAGATCCAAATTCATCCAGACACGCGAGTAGGATCAGACTTGATTATATCACACTGTTTTTATTTTTACATCGCATATTTCTCACCAAATATCATTTTAAATTAACAAATATATTTGTTAATCTTTTCTGATATTTTTTATACTCATTTTAATCGACAATTAAATGTTAATCGATAAATATGTATGTTTTAGAATTTAAAATGTTTAAAAAATTATAGACTAAATTACGCATATAAGTAATTGTAATACAATTACAATTATTACCTAATAATCCTCTTAAGACCACTACGATTTAGCGCTATAAAAACATAACTAACAACACACCATAACTATAGTAGTCCAAGAGTCGGACCTGAAAAATGTGACTCATTTTGTACTACTTCAAAACAAATTATTCTGAAAATATACCTTAAATTATGAAGTAAAAGTATAGTCTGCCTATCCAGAGAGGAGCCTTTCATTCCAGAAAACTGGAATTAGTGCCATTTTATAAAATTTTGAGCAAACGCAATCATATAAAAGGCTCCACTCTGGATAGGCAGACTATGCTTTTCCTTCATAATTCAAGGTATATTTTCAGAATAATTTGGTTCGAAGTAGTACAAAATGAGTCACATTTTTTAGGCCTGGCTCTTGGACTATAGGTCATGAAACATATATCGTGTTTGTATTTCAGGCATATAAGGATGGCCCGATCGAACTAAATTGTTTTCAATCGATTCAGCAAGTCAAGAACACAGTTGTTTCACAAATGTTATAAATATAACATTTTTCGACCCTGGTTTGATTAAATTTTCGTTATAACTTTGATCACAAGTTAGAGGCATGCGTAGTTCCATAATATAAACATCTGTGTCGAGTATTCCAGTCAGAGGAGTTAGAATGAAACACAGAAAGCGTCTAGAAACTATATATATATATATTATATATATTATATATATATATATATATATATATATATATATATATATATATATATATATATATATATATATGTGTGTGTGATTAGGAGGACAAATCAGACTCGATCAAATTCGAAGCGGAATTGATCTTCCTTTTTCCTAGCTTTTTTAGGGTATATTTTATTTGAAATTTACTAAATTAACAGTCTGCCAGGTAATACCTAATAACATCAGAGAGGTCTCGATTTCAAAGTGTACAAACCTGTCTTAAATTATAGTTAATTAATAATTCCATTTATTATTT
Source organism: Microvelia longipes (assembly GCA_018340805.1). NCBI lineage: Eukaryota > Metazoa > Arthropoda > Insecta > Hemiptera > Veliidae > Microvelia > Microvelia longipes. The sequence continues at coordinate 15,240,342 of JACMZG010001870.1, read as the reverse complement.
ACATTCTAACTGACACGACACTGATGATTGCTGTTAAAAGTTATCAATAGTGAATCAATAGTCTAAACGAACTCTATAAAATTTAATAAAATATAACGTGGACTGCTGAATTTATTTAATCATTCACTTTACTGTTATTGGTAATGTGGAGGTATTATTTACCTATATTAAGTATTTAAGCTAATGAGCAGTGATACAAATAGGACAAGCGAAGCTGGCGGTGGACAAGTCACAGAGTAAAATAAAAGTCTGCAAACCATTTTAGATAGCATCAGTAGAATGAAGTTTCATAAATGAGTTGGAAACACTAAAATTACCTTTTAAAGCTTTAAGCGTAAACAAAGCGAAATTAAATCAGCTAGTTATGTGGCGCTCTAAAAATTTAGACAAAGAATATACAATTTAAAATTTGAAAGCTTAGATCAGGATACATGAATCTCCTTTTTGGTGCAGACGTTAGCAGTGAAGGGTCGAATAATAATTAAGTAAGCTCTTAATTTAATTTTATAAAATGTCTTCCTATTTATACTAAGGTAATAAAAGAAGAAATACCAGACGCCCATTAAACATTTTATTTGCCAGAAAGTAAAGATTGTCATCTTAAATTACAGAAGGTTTAAACGCTGAGGGGACAGGAGGTCTCGACTCTGTCATGTATCCATCACATCAGGATGAGGGACTGAGATCAGAGTGGGGATAAATTATACAGCGTATACCCTCGAGACAATTTAGAATTTTTATAACAACTTAGATATAAGATCGAATTTAAAACAAAGATATTGCTCAGTTCGATATAATTAGATAAAGACTGTATCAAAAAAGTATTTTTAAGACCCCCCTGAATAATTTGATCATTATTGTCTTCCTGTGTGTGAATGTGCGTGTGTTATCATAGTAGCGCCCAGTGTGTCTATACTAGAGAGATGAAACTTGGTACAAAAATTAGTTTCAGGTCTAGTGCTCGGTGGTTTAATTGTTAACATAAGTGCTTGTCACCCAAACAGTCCGGGTTCGATCCTAGTCATGGCCTCTAGGATTTTTATGCGAGGGATGGAAATCTTTTTGGACTCTTATTAGTCGCTTATACAAAAAAATACACATCTTTCTTTAGAGAAAAGAAGCAGCTTAGTCTAGCAGTTAGGCACGTGTTGTTTTTAGTTAGAGCCACAGATACTTTACTACTTTTCTCTTCTATGGATAGAGTTGAAAATGCGCGCACTAGGACTCATAAAGTGAATGGAGGAGAGCCTGATTTTAGAAAACCATTGGGGCCAAAGGATAAAAGAATACATCCTATTTATCTAGTATATACAGGGTGTTTCATATAAAGTGTCTACCAGAAAAGGAGGTGATAGTACTCCTTAAAAGGAACAAAAAATGTCTTTAATATAAACCCCGATCTGCAACCGTTTTCCCACAAGGTCAAATTTAATATTTTAAAAAAATATTTGACCTCACATCATACAATTGTTAATAGGGTTTTAACTGTTCAAGATAGAAAGGCGAAATTGGTCTCGTTAGAAAGCTGAGTAAATTTCCTAAAGGACAAACTACTATGTCAAATATTTTAGAACTACTGCCCAAAAATTTGCATGAAACATGACTTTTTGAAAAAATTTAATTTATTGGAATTTTTATGGTAGGGCATTAGAGGAAGTAAGAGATGAGCAAAAGTTCAGCCAAGAACGGAAAAAACTTCTCTTATCATTGCCCTTTAAGAAAACTCAAACTTCATCATACATTCAATAGTCAAACTTTTAAGCCATTCTTCCTTGAAGTTGGAAAAACTGATAATTTTTGGAATTTTTGCATATCTCTACAATGTTAATTACATGGTACATAAAATAATTAAAAATCTCTAAAACAAGAGAAAAGAGTGGTTTTAGAGAAAAATGTGTAAGAATAAAATATGATTATTTTACCTTCTTGAGTCTAAAAATCGTATTAATAAATAACTTTCGAAAAAAAATATTTCGTTAAAATAACACATTATTTTCACTTTTATACGACAAAAATGATCAGTTTTTGCAACTTCTAGCAACAATAGCTTACATTTTTGACTATTGAATGTATAAAAATATTTATATTTTCTTAAAGGACAATCATAAGAGAAGTTTTTCCGTTCTTGGCTGAACTTTTGCTCATCTCTTACTTCCTCTAATGCCCTACTATAAAAATTCCAATAAATAAATTTTTTAAAAAATCATGTTTCATGCAAATTTTTGGGCAGTAGTTCTAAAATATTTGACATAGTTAGTAGTTTGTCCTTTAGGAAATTTACTCAGCTTTCTAATGAGACCAATTTCGCCTTTCTATCTTGAATATTTTAAACACTATTAACAATTGTATGATGTGAGGTAAAATATTTTTTTTAAATATTAAATTTGACCTTGTGGGAAAACGGTTGCAGATCGGGGTTTATATTAAAGACATTTTTTGTTCCTTTTAAGGAGTACTATCACCTCCTTTTCTGGTGGACACTTTATATGAAACACACCTGTATATATATATATATATATATATATATTATATATATAATATATATATATATATATATTATATATATATATATATATATATATATTATATATTTAATAGATAAAAATATGTTTTTCGTGTTATTTTAAATCCAAAACCAGGATTATCGTCTGAATCATGCGTTGAAAGTATTTTTAGGGCACCCCCCTATATGGTTCTGATCAAATTGTCGTTCTGTGTGTGAGTGTGTTTATGCTAGAGTGTAGAAACTCGGTACAAAATTGACGTGCCTTACTTGCCTCTTAAACAATCATGGTTTGATCCTAGTCAGGGCCTATAGGATTTTTATTCGAGAGATGTAAATCTTATAGGGCCCGTATTAATAGCTTTTACAAATATATATATTTTCCAAAGGAAATGCGCATAATCATCCAGTTGTTGTACAAAACTATGAAAAACAAAACAAAACTTGAAATTTAATTTTCAATGACCGTGACCGTAATTTTGGTTTTTATAGTTTTTGTGGTTTTTTCGACTTTTTGGTAACTTAAAGTGGTCGTATCGACTTCGGACCGGTTTCATTCGATTCAGCGCCCAAAATTACATAGATAACGACACCCTACTCGAAATTTATTTTTTATCGACCTAAATTTTGGTTTTTGGTGGTCAGATGACTCACTCGCTCATCTTCTTCTTCTCAGGGTCACGACCCTGCCTCAGGTAATCACTACGCTATATAAACCCTCTCCTACTCCCTTCCTTATCTTCAGAGGGCTTATGAGACTAGAAGTTATTCACTGATATAACTTTATTAGTTGAGAACTTGTGTGTTGTGCCGCCTGCTGATGATGGCGATCAGCCGAAACCGGTCCTGGGATTTTCATATTCTACAATAAGTATAGACGGTAGCTGCTTCTTTAATTACCCTTGCGAAACTTGAAAATCAGCGAGCTCACATGAAACTTTCACTGTTGTTTCACTCAGATTAGAAATTATCTTATAAGTTGATAGAAAGCCGTATTTCTTAATAAATTTGTTTAATTTTTTTTATATTACAGGCAGGTTTTAAGCTATATGGATAGCATTTTTAAAATCTGTATGAAGTACGGCAATATGATAACTTTTTACAAGTAGCCCAACAAACCCGAAGACAAATCGGAATATTCCTCGTAAACTCTTTAAGACATTTTACAAACTTTCAAGAAATGTGATTTGGGGTCATAGAGGTGGGAGAGGGTCGTATGTCACATGATTTATATGCAAGCTCTGTGATCTGGATTGTAAAAGAGTCACATTATATCAAATAAATGAAGTGACCCCACTATTACGGTTCATATTGTATTACGATTTTCTACGCCCATTTATACAACTAAAAGAACAAATCCATTGATTCCCTAACCCATTCAGGAGAATTAAAATAAGATCAAAAGCTTGTTTTCCTGCCAAGAAGACGAGTTTACATTTTTCTCCAACCACAATAGCGTTGGAGTCGGATTAGAAGGGGCCAACTCATGTTTTAGAGTGATACAATTTACATCTAAAATTAAAAACTATATTTAATCATAGATATTTTAATTAATTTAATTTAACAGTCTGCACAATACCAACAAAAAGTCTTCATAAAATACTAAATCTCTTCCTATTAAGTGTTCTAACATAATTAACTGTATGGTTGGCGAAAGTGCTAAATAAACTTTTTAATTTAATCAGACAATATAAAGAAATGGAAAATATATTTTCAAAACAACTTTTCGAGTAAAGAGGAAAAGGGGATAAAATAACTGGATTAGTGCAAACAATTTATAACAAGTTTTCTTCACTATCTCATTTTGTTTTAATTTTTCCTCGGCCGTAATTTGTTTTAGCGGAAATTAATTAAATATCAAGAAATGAGTAAATATGTTTGACATAAGGCTTTTTAAAGTTACTGTTGAGTCTTATATCTAGATACGATCCTCAATGAACTGTAAAAGTTACGCGAGCAACGAGAGTTTTATATCTAGATACGACCCTACACAATGAACTATAAAAGTAACGCAAACAACGAGAGTTTTATATCTAGATACGACCCTACACAATGAACTATAAAAGGTAACGCAAACAACGAGAGTTTATTAATACGACCCTACACAATGAACTATAAAGTAACGCAAACAACGAGAGTTTTACATCTAAATACGACCCTACACAATGAACTGTAAAAGTAACGCAAGCAACGAGAGTTTTACATCTAGATACGACCCTACACAATGAACTGTAAAAGTAACGTAAGCAACGAGAGTTTTATATCTAGATACGACCCTACACAATGAACTAAAAAGAACGCAAACAACGAGAGTTTATATCTAGATACGACCTACACAATGAACTATAAAAGTAACGCAAACAACGAGAGTTTTAATATCTAGATACGACCCTACACAATGAACTATAAAAGTAACGCAAACAACGAGAGTTTTACATCTAAATACGACCCTACACAATGAACTGTAAAAGTAACGCAAGCAACGAGAGTTTTACATCTAGATACGACCCTACACAATGAACTATAAAGTAACGCAAACAACGAGACGATAAAACGCAAACAACGAGAGTTTATATCTAGATACGACCTACACAATGAACTATAAAAGTAACGCAAACAACGAGAGTTTATATCTAGATACGACCCTACACAATGAACTATAAAGTAACGCAAACAACGAGAGTTTTATATCTAGATACGACCCTACACAATGAACTATAAAAGTAACGCAAACAACGAGAGTTTTATATCTAGATACGACCTACACAATGAACTATAAAATAACGCAGATGACACACGAGTAGTTTTACTAGATACGACCCTACACAATGAACTATAAAGTAACGCAACAACGAGGTTTTACATCTAGATACGACCCTACACAATGAACTATAAAAGTAACGCAACATAAGTGCAATGGCATGGTCCATTGCAAACTGGAACATAGGTGCCAGCATTATTTTGTAGTTATAAGCGTATAAAGTGTAAATATAAAGTTAAAAATATGTCCTTTTGACGTCATATTATATAAAATATTTAACTAAAAGTTGTACGATCCATCTGACAAGATGTCTTTCGAACTATCTCACGAGATAAGGTTAGGTAAGAATGATGTGTGTTAAAAATAATGTCACAATAATAGCAATATTTATTCTTGAAAAACTTGACAATATGAAAGAATAAATGATAAATGTTAGACGCTTACCCAAGTACTTTGCTAGTAGCTACTAGAGAGATGAGAAAGAATAGCATTGTTCGCTAGCTGGGTAGCGGCTCATCTAGCCAGAGGTGTGCTCCAGTCTTTAGAGAGTCCATTACCCCGCCTCTTCTCTCCTCCACTCGTCAAATACCATCTAAAACACCACCAATGTTAACACCACCAAAGAAATCATATGAAAAATCGGGGACAGGGTGCATCGGAACATTTAGTACGTTCACACACACTTTAGATCCGCGTATCGTATAGAGTACGATCTCTCAATACGGTAATTTAAACTGTATGAACCATGCGGAGGGGATCCGATCGCATACGCTAAAACTAGGGAGATGGAATCTAAATGGATCCCCCGATACGCTGTCTTTTTGTGTGTGTACCTTTAGAGACGATCGTATTTAACGGATACCTTCTCGTCGAACTTTTATTTCACTTCTATATAACCGTTTTTGATCAAATAACTTTTGTAATATTATTTTTTTTAGTGTAACTTTATTATTATGCAAAGAAAACACAATTTAATTAAATATATTTTTTGTTTTAAACTTCCTTATAACCAAAAGTGAAGTTTCACTATACAAGACGCCATGTTTTGGCGGGATCAGTTATCACTCGATCGACTAAACAAATACGCTGCAAGAACCGTGTAGTTAGTTGACCGTATTGTATACGTATTCTATACGATCCGCGGATCTAGAGTGTGTGTGAACGTACTAATTGTCTCATCAAATTGGATTCGTTACGCTCATCCTCCCTACATCGGAATCACTTCGCTCGTCTTCAGAACATAAAAGTCGTTACATTTATACTGCAAAACCTGTTCGGACTCACTTCGGTTGTTCTTAGATAGAAAATACATCAGTTTCATTCACGTAGGTCACCATCCACGCTCGATGCAGCTTAACTTTTATGATTCAACAAAAATCATAGATATACTTGTCGTATTGAAACGAAACTTAGTTGTTCTTATTTATTGCGTAAAGGTATACAATTGTGCCAAATTTCAATTCAATAGGATTTTTTTCTAATTTTGTACAATTTTTTAAAAACGTACACAAGTCATTCAATAATAATTGCTGTTAATGGGATGAAACTTGGCGTCTCGAGCCATAGCCACATGCGTGCCAAATCTCACATTAATCGCAAATTTATTCGCGATATATGTTTTGTTCAAAAATTTCCTGAGTTAATATTACAGGTTAATAGCGTTATAGAATTTAATTTTCCGAATAGCACAACTACACCTATAGACTAATTTTTGTACAAAGTTACAACTCTCTAGCACAAATACACTGGGAGCTACGACGATAACAGACATACATACAGACAGACAACTTTGAGAAATCTACTCAGGAGGTCTTAAAAGGACCTGAAACAGATAATTCCGGTGTCATGCCGGTTTCGGAAACAATAATTTTTCTATAATACCCACTAGCACTTTTCTTAAGATAAATGCATGGAGGAGCACATTTCCTGTAAACACTCTACAACTCAAATGGTTGATTCAATTTATATGAAACCAAGGGAATAAAAACTCCTATGAAGGAAGTAATGATTAGATTTTGGAGCTAATTTATTTCAATGAATCGAAATGGCGTCACTTGTAACTTCTAAAAAAATAATAAAAATTCTTATTTAGGGCGGCTGTAAAGTAGACAGTTTACATCCTCAAAAAGTAGGTGAAATACGTTTTTTTACCGTCTGCGACAGTTTCAAAGTTTTTTATTGTCAGCAATAGTCAAAGAGTATTTTACCGTTTTTTGTACGTCCGTTTTTTGTCCTAACCTTGTAGTAGTTTCTACTAGGTTTATATTACCTTCCTTATTTTTATTACTTTTTTTTATCAAACAAATAATGGAAATCGGCACCGGAGGTCCGGGGTTCGCAGCCCGGGCTATCATGTATGATTATATGAATAGTATTTGTATTAAAGATATTTCGCCAACTTTAATTGACACTTTGAGGATAGCAGACGCGACCTACCTGAGGTTGTTCCCGCAGGGTGAATACCCTGGCGGGCCGGAAGGCCCTTAAATGGGCATTTTATTTTTAAATAATCGAACGTTTTCGTCAACGAAGTTTTGTTATTTTCGGAAACTGTGTTATTAATTATTTATTATTGTTAATTATAATTATAATTAAATTTATTATAAATATAATTGCTTAATAAACATGGATAGTGATTCAGACATTGAAAATACGCCGCCAAGATTAAAACTTTTGACCAGCGAGACGATCCAAAGAAAATATATCTGCTATAAAGCGCAAGCTTTATAGCAGAGAGGTAGCCTTATATTATTGTTGTACAGTTATTTTGTTTATTTAAAGACATTTAAAAAATTGGGTACGGGGTACCTCGGAACTTCTCCTCTTTACATCGGATTTGCTACGCTCATCCTCCCTGCTTCAGACTCGCTTCGCTCATCCTCAGAATATACAATTCGCCAAATTTACAGTGAAACATGTCTTCGGATTCGCTTCGCTCGTCCTCAGATAGTAAATAAACCCGTTTCATTCTCAGCGGTCACCCATACAGCTCTGACCACGCTTAATGCTACTTAAGTTTTATGATTCAACAAAAATCATGAATATACTTATTGTATTGAAACGAAACTTGGTGTACTTATTCATTATGTAAAGGTAAACATTTGTACTAAATTTCAACTCAATTAGACATATTTTTTATTTTTTAAAAAACGTACAGAAGTCATTCAATAAAAATGTTACTAATGCTGATAATGAGATGAAACTTGGCACATATGTCAGTTTTTTGTATTTTGCTTGTTACATTTCCTTGGTGTCTCTCGCACAATTATATTGTGTCAACTATTCATGTTTTGCAAAACTCGGTAGTATCAAAATGATATTGTCTTATACATAAGTCACATGCGTAACAGATTTTAATCTGATCGCATCATTTTTCCGCGTTTTATGATTTTGTCGAAATTTTCGCTGAGTCATTATGGCGAGTTAATGACGCATCATAAAAAATATTTTCCGAATAGCATAACGGTCTACAGTGCTAGACTGATTCTTGTACTAAATTTCAACTCTCTAGCATAAATACACTGGGCGCTACGATGATAACACATACACACACACACACACATACAGACAGACAGCTTTGCAAAAACCACTCAGGAGGCCTTAAAAACACCTGAAACGGATAATTCCGGTTTCATCCCGGTTTCGGATTTTTTTGCAAACACAATACTTTTTCTATATACCTATGGTATAAATGAGGAAAAGTAAAAAAACCTTGTTCCATAAATGGTAACTAGTTCAAATTTATGCTTTTTTACACAAACAATTTTAAAATAAAAGTTAATAAAAACACAATTATTCCATAAATAAACATAACATCAATATTTACAAAATGTTGAGGATTTATATTTTTATCGCCAGGTTTTAGCAGAAAACTTTAAAATCCTAAATTGAAGGTTTATTTCTGTTTCCGTAAATTATACCCAGCTGTTGCTTCTCGTATAATTAACCCAGAAAAGAAACTTAAACTAAATTTACATCATAATTTAAATAGATAAAGACGTATTTAAAAAAATATATACAGTATTCATTCATTCGTTTCTTAATTTTTTAAAAGTTTTATAGGACAAATAACCCGACTACAACTAGCTTTACACTCACTGAACAAGTCAGGTTATATTTTTTTAGATTTATTTTGTTGGCAACAATTTTTAGACTTAACATCTTGAGTTAAATAAAAACCTCTATAGCCTCTTCTTTTTATAACAAATTCAATGATCTTGAGCAAATAATATATATTAAGACGTATTTTTAGAAAAAAAAATTAAATAAAAATGTATGTTTAGAAAAAGTTATCAGCCATGTGTAAGAAAAATAAATAAAACATCAAAATAAAATTAATTTAAAAATGAATAAAAAATTGGGGGTTGAAAAAATGGCTTAAAACACTGTATTACAATTGAATGGTCTAACCTTTGTTATTATTGAACCCTTAAGCTTAAGATCATCGTCAGTAGTATTTTTTCACACATCGGACTCCAACTTGATCTACTTCTTTCTCGGTTATAAGCAAGTTAGCAAGCAAGTTGTGGAGCTATATAAAAATAAATCGGACCGATTTTTTTTTTACAACTACTTTCTTTATAGAAAATAAATCTTCCTTAGTGTCAACTTGGCGTGCCTCTTGTAGTTCTTTGATCTTTTCTGTTCTCCTCTTTTCTCTTTTTTGTTCTCTCTTTTCTCTTTCCTCTTTTCTCCTGTTTTGTCCAAGTAGCAAGCAGCCATCACCAATCAACATTGGTAGCCTCTAGTAACCAATACTAACCTTCAATGACCATTATTAACTAATACAAACTAACAATAACCTGAACTTCATTTACATGATCAATTTGTAAGCTTTAGTGTGTATTTTTGAGGGTTTCCTTATTTTTTTTAATTTTTTGCAGACGTTCTACTGGTTATTTTTGACTGAAAGAAGATAATTTTGGTAGGCGGTGGTAATATTTCGTTGCTTAATATGGTTACTAACAATTTTATATATATATAATATATATATATATATATATATATATATATATATATATATATATATATATATATATATATATATATATAGATTATAGATAAATACAGCGGGGGACAGAACTGGGGAAAGAAAAGTCTCTCCGCAGAATTAAAATTAAAATTTGATCAAAGCATTTGATTCATTTGATTAGGGTGTCAATGTAATAATAGCTAAATTTAAATCATTGATTCGCTATTGTTTTTTACTTTCCTCGTTCTCGAGTCCGATGTAGGGAGGATAAGCGTAGCAAATCCAATATGACGAGCAAAATGTCCGAGGTACCCCCGTACCCGTAGGAATAAATGATTAAAAAAATCGAAGTCTCCTGATGTGGTTTTCACAAAGCTGTGTGTCTGTTATCATCGTAGCTCCCAGTGTATTTATGCTAGAGAATTGAAACTTTGTACAAAAATTAGTCTATAGCTGTAGTTGTGCTATCTATAAAATAGTTTTTATGACGTCATTAACCCGCAATAATGACAAAGTTAAATTTTCTAAACACCATATAACGCGAAAAATGATCCGATCAGATTAACGTGTCTAACATATGTGCCATGTTTCATCTTATTATCAGCATTAGTTAAATTTTTATCAGATGACTTGTGTAGGTTTTTTTTAAGAAATTGAAAAAAAAAACGTAAAAAAGTATGTGTTTTGGTGCATGTGTATATTGTACCAAAACACCATACTTCGATTCGACTAGTATATCTATGATTTTTGTTAAATCAATGATTTAACATTAACATATACATAACATTAACATGATGCATTTAACATAACATACATTTAACATAACATAACATGATTTACATAACATTAACATGATAACATTAACATTTAACATATAATATGTTTATGTTATATTATATTAAGATATAATCTTAAGATATTAATCTAAGATCATATAAGTTAACCAGCATCGAGGTTTATCAGTGCCTAGATGGTGTCCGCTGGGAATGAAACGGATGAATTTACTATCTGAGAACAAGCAAAGCGAGTCCGATGTAGGGAGGATGAGCGTAGCAAATCCAATGTGACGAGGAAAATGTCCGAGGTACCCGTACCTGATTTTTTATTTCTACAATGGTTTTACAAAGAGTATGACCTCTAGCTAGGGTAAAAGCGCTTTACCAAAAAAGTTTTGTTTCCTGGAGAAACTTTTCTTTTTTTTGGCGTAAGATTGGTACGACGATAGAATTTATTTTAGCGAATTTAAAAGGAAATGACACTTATGAGGTAAATACCTTATTATAAATGAATGGTAAAATGAATCCTTTTCAGAAGTATGAAGTAAAGCTTCAGGCGTGGAGCCAGGGTTCTTCTACCTGTAACAGTAAAATTACCATTTCTGTCATTAAATAGTGAATTGTGACCTTGCGTTTATGAGAAAGGATTGGGGGTAGGGTAAGTGAAAATGGATGGTGCTTCCATGCCTAAAACTGCGTAATTAACATTCTATTTTGTTATTATGCTTATTATACTATTTATATAAAGACTGCCGTTTTTAATAATAATAATGCTCGTTTTGGGGCTTTTCGGCCATTCAGGGTATTCGCCCTGCGGGAACACCTCGGGTGGGTCACATCTACTATGCTCAAAGTAAAGTTGGTGAAATCTTTTTACAACGAATTCTATTCATAAAAAACTGAGAGCATAGCCCGGGCTGTGAACCCCGGAATAACCGGGGTTCTAGCCGAAGTTCAGTACTATACGACTGCGGCTACGGAGGCAGATTAGTTTTTAATAAACCGTTTTAAAATTAAAATGCTACAGCCATATCAAGTTGTCTTAAGTATGTTGAATGGACGGCCGTGGAGAAATTTGAGCCCTTTACTAGAAAATAGAATACGGGTGAGATGGCTGAACCAATTCCAATGGAACTTGGGAAATGGGGACAGTTCGTGTGTGATAATCAAGAAACTTATACAAAGGGAAAGGAACATATCAGGCCTTCACAATGTAAAATGGTGTCGCTAACCCGAATGCTACTCCTTCGGGCACTCGTAGCACTACTACATCCTTCCTATCGTCAGGTTATAAACATGTCGAGTAAAGTTTTAGTTCTTCATTATTGTGTAGTGGTTAATTGTACACATTTAATTAATGTAATTATACATAATAATATAATTGTATAAGTCACTTGGCAGGAAAGCATTGATCCATGATTAGGAACTTGTTTTCATAATCGTTTAATTAAAAACAATCCTGAATTATTACCAATGTAACTGTAAAAATCATTAAGTTTGAATTAATTATGAATAAAATTCTGTAATGAAGGGCAAGAAAAATGCGATTTTTAACTCATTATGGAAAATAAAATATTCCTTGGCATTAAAAGTCAATTTATTACTGTTCACAAAAAGATGATTTTGACAATTTTTCATCTCCTAGTTTTTAAATATTTTATGATAAAAACCTTACCCTAAATATTCTATTATTATGTTTTTTAAATAATTTAGAAAGAATGGTTTTAACCTTGAAATGTAGATTTTTAGTCTGGAGTATTTTAGCAGGAATAATAAAAAGTTTTCAAAACTTATAAATAAAAAGAAAACTGCTAGATTTAGGTCACGTCGATAGAGCAAAACAAAGAAAGGGTATATTTATTGGTAAATTTAATTATTAATCATTGATAGCTTGTTAAATCAAACAACAAATAAATCCAGACATACGAAAGGAAATTTGTTAAGAGAGTAACTCCCTCAGGACCCAGGTCTTCTAAATAAAGGAAAAGTCGACATTTTGTAGGCTAAAATAATGAAGTTTTGTATAAACTTCACTTCTTTTGCTTGCTCGACTTGCCATAAGGAATGCTAAAATTTTCATACTATATGCATGCAATAAATGCATACTATGTTAAACTAGTATGAAGTACTTCCTTCATTATTTTCTTACTGCGATTTCTGCTCTTTAAATAATGGCCAAACAAATTTACAAGACAGCGTTTAAGCTAGTAAGGTAGGCAAACTGAAATTTACAAGACAGCGTTAAAGCTAGTAAGGTAGGCAAACTAAAATTTACAAGACAGCATTTAAGCTAGTAAGGTAGGCAAACTAAAATTTACAAGATAGCATTTAAGCTAGTAAGGTAGGCAAACTAAACATAGCATTTAAGCTAGTAAGTAGGCAAATAAATTTACAAGATAGCATTTAAGCTAGTAAGGTAGGCAAACTAAAATTTACAAGATAGCATTTAAGCTAGTAAGGTAGGCAAACTAAAATTTACAAGATAGCATTTAAGCTAGTAAGGTAGGCAAACTAAAATTTACAAGACAGCATTTAAGCTAGTAAGGTAGGCAAACTAAAATTTACAAGACAGCATTTAAGCTAGTAAGGTAGGCAAACTAAATTTACAAGACAGCATTTAAGCTAGTACAAACTAAAATTTACAAGACAGCATTAAGCTAGGCAAACTAAAATTTACAAGATAGCATTTAAAGCTAGTAAGTAGGCAAACTAAAATTTACAAGATAGCATTTAAGCTAGTAAGGTAGGCAAACTAAATTTACAGACAGCATTTAAGCTAGTAGGTAGGCAAACTAAAATTTACAAGACAGCATTTAAGCTAGTAAGAGGCAACTAAAATTTACAAGATAGCAATTAAGCTAGTAAGGTAGGCAAACTAAAATTTACAAGAAGCATTTAAGCTAGTAAGGTAAAACTAAAAATTTACAAGTAGCATTAAGCTAGTAAGGTAGGCAAACTAAATTTACAAGATAGCATTTAAGCTAGTAAGGTAGGCAAACTAAAATTTACAAGACAGCATTTAAGCTAGTAAGGTAGGCAAACTAAAAATTTACAAGACAGCATTAAGCTAGTAAAGGTAGCAAACTAGCAGCTAGTAAGTAGGCAAACTAAAATTTACAAGACAGCATTTAAAAGGTAGGCAAACTAAAATTTACAAGACAGCATTTAAGCTAGTAAGGTAGGCAAACTAAAATTTACAAGACAGCGTTAAAGCTAGTAAGGTAGGCAAACTAAATTACAAGATGCAATTAAGCTAGTAAGTAGGCAAACTAAAATTTACAAGACAGCATTAAGCTAGTAAGGTAAGGCAAACTAAAATTTACAAGACAGCATTTAAGCTAGTAAGGTAGGCAAACTAAAATTTACAAGACAGCATTTAAGCTAGTAAGGTAGGCAAACTAAAATTTACAAGACAGCATTTAGCTAGTAAGGTAGGCAAACTAAATTTACAAGCAATTAAGCTAGTAAGGTAGGCAAACTAAAATTTACAAGACAATTTAAGCTAGTAAGGTAGGCAAACTAAAATTTACAAGATAGCATTTTAAGCTAGTAAAGGTAGGCAAACTAAAATTTACAAGACTTAATAAAGGTAGCAACTAAAATTTACAAGACAGCGTAATAGTAAGGTAGGCAAACCGTAATTCAAGCTCAAACCTTTAATTTTAAAAGTAAAACACGCTTCTTGGATTTTAGAGTCCTAGCTTTCCTTTAGGACATCCTTGGTTAATCAGAAATTAACAATAATTATAATTATTCCAAAAATATAGTGGAAATAGTGTTTTAAAAAATCGGGTACCTGGTACCTCCAAACTTTTCCTCATCATTTCGGATTTGCTAGACTCATCCTCCCTACTTTGGACTACCTTCGCTCTTCCTCACATAGTAAATACATTCCCAGCGGTCTCCTATCCAGGCACTAACCAAGCTCGATGGTGCTTAACTTTTATGATCCAACATAAATGATGAATATACTTATCGTATTGAAACGAAACTTGTTGTACTTAGTTATTATGTAAAGGTTTACACTTGTATCGAATTTCAGCTCAATTGGATTATTTTCCCATTTTTTACAATTTTTTAAAAACGTACAAGAAACACCTGATAAAACTTAGAACATATGTTAGTCTTTAAACACGTCACAGGCGTCTGAAACTTAGCACTTATGTGAGTCTTTAAATAAGTCACAGCCGTGTCAAATTTCTAATGGATCCCAAAATTTTTCCACGTTTTATGAATTTTTGAAATTTTTGCTGATTCATTATTACGTGTTAATGACGTCATAAATATTTATTTTCCGAAAAGCAAAACTGCTATTATAGATTGGTTTTTGTACCAAGTTCCATCTCTTTACCTTAAATAAACTGCGAGCTACGATAATAACAGAAACACATAGACACATACAGACACAACTTTGTTGTGAAAAACACTCAGGAGGCATTAAAATAGCCTGAAACGGATAATTCTTGTAACGGATTTTTTTGCAAATACAATACTTTTCCTTTATACCTACGTTCTAAAAGAGGAAAAGCAATGAATTGATAGAGTTTCTTTTCTCTTCAAATAAACTGTTTTCCTATTTCATAGTTCAGCCTATTGGCCGGAGTAGTTAAAGGAAGCCATCCCTTTACCTAATTTTATTCTCTGACGTAATAATAATTTATTTTTAAACTTAACACACAAAACCACAGAATTTTAATATCAAATAAGAAAATATAATTTATAGCATTATTATTTTTAAATATTCTGTAGGTGTCTCAAAAATTAAAAATAAAACTCAAATAAAAGATTGAATCTAAAATACGTTTGTGTCCTACACGCTGTGACGTCATTAGTATATTTAACACTATTTGAGTACGAAACATTTTATATAACTACAAAGTGATGAAAAGCAGAACAGTAAAAATTATTAATAATAAATATATTAAATTACGCGGTAAGTTTAAAAAGTTATTTTGTCTCGTGTATTTTATTAAAATATTTTTTTGTATAAAAATAGAATATAATTATAACTCTTATACGACAGAATAAAGACAATATTTTATTTTAATAATAAATATTACACAAAACTTTGCATGTATACTCTCTAGGGGCTGCGGGTTTTTGACAATGATTTGTGATGACATGTTGGAATGACTTCAGTTGCCTTTGTGTGGATTCTTTTGATCCAAATATTTCTTAATTATGTAAGAGTTTACTGTACCTCAAACAATATATTTTAATCGTTTAATTGCATATTAATACGAAGCTATATATTACTAGAGGGGGCATACTTTATCTCAATATACTGAGATGCTTGAAACATCTTGTAGGGGCTCTGTGTAACTCTTAGAATAATACTAATATAGAATAAGCATAAGATCGTAAACAAAATGGGATTCCACTGATAACACAAAAGCCGTTTACTGGTGGACTTAGTAGGGGTACCACCCTAACAACAAAATGTTATTTTATAAATAAGCCATAAATATCCACTAATGAAGAAAGATAATAAGGGACAAATATAATAAATTAAAAACCTACTAAGTATTTAATTAAATCGGTTTTAGATAGCAAAAAAATCTACATTTCGTTGAAGAGGACAACCTTTAACATATGTTGAATTAAAAAAACAGTACAATACAATTTAAAATGCTTAAAAATTGTAATGCATGGATATTTATATTATTATTTTAAGAATAATCGACCCCAACAATATTTTTTACTTTGCCTCATTTAAACCGTAGGTATGTAGGAAAAGTGTGTATGAAAAAAAATCTGAAACTGAGATGACACCTGAATAATTGGTTTTAGGTTTTTAAGACCTCCTGAATGATTTTCTCAAAGTTGTCTATTTGTATGTCTGTGAGTGTGGGTCTGTTATCATCGTAGCTCCTAGTGTATTTATGCTAGAGAGTTGAAACTTTGCACAATATCAGTCTATAGGTATAGTTGTGCTATCTGGAAAATATTTTTTTATGACGCCATTAACCCGCAAAAATGCCTTTGCAAGAATTTCGGAATATTTAAAATACGGACCTTCGGCCCGTAGCCGCTACGCGGCCCAGGAGCCTCCCTGTGGCCGCTTCGCAGCCACATTGTTGTTGTTTTTTATTATGTGTTGTTTCATTATTGAGATTTTATTAATACTCTATTATAATAGTAAGCTATAATATTAAAATTAACAAGCATTATGCACAAAAATAATAAGTATATTTAAATACATAACTAATACGTTTTTTATAGAGGTATAAAGAATACAAGAAAAAAATCCACATGTTGCAACTGGAAGAGCGGCTTCCACTGCTGTACCACGCCGAGGCCTTTGATGCGGAAGAACTTCGAAGTAGTCTTTATATGGTCGAAGTTATTCTAAAGCGATTGTGACAGCTCAATCGGACCATCCTACGTGACACAAACGGTATATTTATTTAAAAACAAAAATCGGGATTATATTTATTTCAACCTGAAGATTAAACTCAAATAATCAATTTTTTAACCGTGCTAAGCAGGCCCGTGAAAGCAGAACCTCGAAATGGTCGAAGGCGTTTTAAAATCATTGGGACCGTGTCAGCGTCATTTTCATAATGAAAATTTGCTAAAATCAGAAAAATTTTGCGATCAATTTGAGATTTAGCATGCATATAGCTATGTATAAGACCAACATGTGTGCCAAGTGTCATCACATTATCAGCATTAGTTCAATCTTTATCGAATGACTTATATACGTTTTTAAAAAGTGAAAAAATCGGAAAATAATCCTATTAATAGTTGAAATTCGGCACAAGGGTATACCTTTACGTAATGAATAAGAACGCTAAGTTTCGTTTCGATTTTCATGGATCATTAAAGTTAAGTAGCATTGAGCGTGGTGAATGTCTGGATGGTTGACCGCTGGGAATAAAATGAATGGGTTTACTATTTAAGGATGAGCGAAGCGATTTCGAAGTAGGTAGTATGAGCGTAGCGAATTTCATATAATGAAAAAAGTTCCGAGATACTCCGCACCTCAATTTTTCCAGTAGTATATTGAGGTATATTAAAAATGGTTTGTAATAATAGTTCTGGACAGTCGATAAAGTTATTGATAAGTTTCTAAAGAAAAATAAGATGAAATTTTCTTCTTCTAACCAACCTAAAGTCTCTGGAGTTAAAGTTGAGCTATTAAGGTATCAAAAATAATGTCTTTATAAGAAATACCTTTTCTAAATCCAATGAGTCTAGTAAATTTTCTCTAATTTTTTTTTTCAATTGTATGAATGATAACTTTAGCCCGAGAGAACCATACAGAAGTAAAATATTCTAAACAAGGTCTAACAACATTACAATATAAAGTTCTTAAAGTAACGAATCCACGGAAATTAATTTTTTGGATTAACAATCAGATAAATATAACATCCCAAGACTTTATTTTAATAACAGCTTCTATGTGAGGAATAAAAGTGAGTTCATTATCAATAATGACACCAAGATTGTGACAAACATAGGCACTTGTTAAAGATTGATCATTAATTGTAAAGTTAAAAATATGTGGAGATTTAGATTAAGAAAAGGCTGACTTGACATCTGTTTAAATCAAGAATTTTTAATGTTACACTATTTATTAATTGGAATCCAACGAAAAAAATCGGGTCGGAATACCGATTATCCTCCTTATTTCAAACTTAGAATATACTCCTTATATCCTCCAATTATACTCGGACTTATATCCTCCTTATATTCTTTGCTTAGAATATACAATCCGCAAATTTATATAGCAATACGTCCTCGGACTCGCTTCGCTTACCTCAGATAGTAATTACATAAGTTTTATTGACAAAGGTTACCCGTCCAGGCACTGAACTTTCTCGATGCTACTTAACTTTTATGATCTAACAAAGCATAGATATACTTGCCGTATTAAAACGAAACAGTGTACTATTTATAAATATACCAAATTTCAGTTCAATTAAATTATTTTCTGATTTTTTTTATTAAAAAAAATTAAACTAATGCTGATAATGTGATGAAACTTAGCTCATATGTTGGTCTTATATATGACTACAAATCTAAAACTGATCATTACATTTTTCCGCATTTTATACATTTTAACATTTTTTGCTGAATCATTATAGTAGGTTAGAGGTGATCATAAAAAATATTTTCTGGATAGCACAACAAAACCTAATGATTGATTTTCACAGACGATGATAAGGGAGATACGAGGGTAACAGACACGCACAAAAACAGACAGACAACTTTGTGAAAACTACTTAGGAGGTCTTAAACCATCTGAAACTGATGATTCCGATAACATCCCGGTTTAAGAATACATTAAGATCAACGCGATCAAAATCTTTTGCAAAGTCAGTGAGTAAAACAACGTCTTGAGCATGCTCTTTTAAGTGTGCACTTTTATAGAAAAGGGACCCCCTTTTGGTGGTCCTTATTCTATAAAAGTACCCATGGAGCGACATTATAGAAAAGGGATCCCCATTCAAAACTGAATTAAACATAAAAAAAACTAAAGATATTCAATCCTTAATGGGACAGAATGTGGATTAGGGGTTTTGGGTGGGGACAATATTAATAATTACGATGTACAAAACTCGTCAATTTTATATAATTTCTAGTGAGTTTTAAGTGAATCCTTCCTCTAAAGATTGTTAAACGAAGTACAGTACTAAGGTATTTTAGCTGAATTCTCTAATCTAAGTTAAGTTGGTTAAGGTAGAGTTTAAGGTATAATTAAGTCCCTTTTTTTTTATAAAAGTACCATAAAGTGAATAAAGTAGTTGTTGAGCTTTTGCCGTAATTTACGTTAACATTTACGTGACATACGTCAATTATACGTAATTTGACGTAACAATAAAAAACGTTAATTGGACGTAACAATTAATAACGTTAATTTGACTTAACAATTAATAACGGTAATTTGACGGTATGGCTACTTCCACTCTACTATTTTTTACTTGAATTCAGGTTCTATGAATAACTTCGGTCTATATTATCTCATACTACCGAATTTAGCTAAACATTAATAGTTGACAATATAATATTACGAGTCTCTGGTAAATAATTCACTTTGTGTTCATAGTTTTATTATTATTCATTTTAGTTATTGATATATATTTATTTGTTTATCTTATAGTTTTGACATGATTTGTCATATGATGTTTTTAATGTCATTCAATTATATTACAATTATGATTCTAACTTTTTGTAATACTTAGTAGTAACTAGCGTAGTATATAACAGTGGCGACGAGGATAATAAGGAAACATGATTTGGTTAAACAAATTTTTATATTTGTTATAGAAATTGTCTTTCAAATTGTCCCATCTTTGTTCTAACTCAGATAATTCCCACTCAGTTCGTGTGTCTAATAAATTTCGAAATTTTGTAAAATGACCCTTAATCGTAGCTCTCTTTCTTAAGTACTTACGTAATATTAACTCGTCTTCCATGTTTCCTTATTATCCTCGTCGCCACTGTTATATACTACGCTAGTTACTACTAAGTATTACAAAAAGTTAGAATCATAATTGTAATATAATTGAATGACATTAAAACATCATATGACAAATCATGTCAAAACTATAAGATAAACAAATAAAAAAAACAAACCAAACCACCATATAGAAGAGATGGTGAAATCTTGCAAAAGGTGCTGCCTAAAACAAAACGAGCCACCCCAAATAACACACAGTTGGGAGAGACCAGACGCACCATGGCAGAGGATCCATGTGGACTTTGCAGGGCCTTTACTTGGTTATCAATTTTTTATTGTAGTGGATGCATTTACAAAATGGGTCGAAGTATTTGCGACAAAAACTACAACCACCGACTGGTGTACAAATAAACTCAGATTTTTATTTACAACTTTTGGAATTCCAGTAACCCTAGTATCAGACAACGGACCACAGTTCACTGCCTACAAATTTCAAAATTTTCTTAAGAATAATGGAATATGTCATAAGACGTCAGCACCGTACCATCCAGCCACGAATGGACAAGCGGAAAGATTTGTCCAGACTATAAAAAAGAATCTGAAAGCCATGGCTGAGGAAGGGGGAGATATCAACTTAAAATTATGTCGACTTTTAATGCAGTTAAGGAAGGCGCCAAATTCAACAGGGGAAAGTGCATACAACTTAATGTTCAACAGAAATATACGAACGAGGTTAGACCTAATGTTAACAAATACGCTACCTAAGAAAAGATGCCTAGAGGAACAGTTCCCAGTAAAGAGAAGTTTCAAGGAGGGAGAGAGAGTTCAAGTTAGAATGTATAGAGGAGAGCGCTGGAGTTTTGGAAATGTTATAAAGAAGTTAGGACAATTACATTTTCTAATAAGGCTAGAGGACGGAGAGGTATGCAGACGACATATAAATCAGATGCTTTCAAGCAGATTCAGAGGGGAGCGATGATATATATTTATTTGTTTATCTTATAGTTTTGACATGATTTGTCATATGATGTTTTTAATGTCATTCAATTATATTACAATTATGATTCTAACTTTTTGTAATACTTAGTAGTAACTAGCGTAGTATATAACAGTTATTCAGTTTAGTTGTTATATTCTTTCGGAATTTTAAAGGAAAGGAAGAGTAAGCTCGAACCTTGTCGGCGCCCTGATGAGTTAGACGTAACAAATCAGAGTGGAACGTAATTCTACGTCGATCCATCAATAATGACACATTTTAAATGTTGGAACTGTTCCCAAATGTAGCATAGAATTTTGTTTGTTTCATTTCTAGGTGTCTCTCGTACGATTATATTGTGTCAATTACATAAGCATAAGCGTTTATGCAAGGACACAAAAACATTAATGAACATTTATTATAATTTGAAAAATTATTCTTATAGTCATGTTTATATGATGAAGGGTAGTTGTGTTTATTTTTATGTTAAATCGCAAGATGTCGGTTGCCAAGAAACTGTCAGTGTGTCTGATACCAACCCAGCGTGAACCATGAAAAACATCATGTTTACAACAAATAAACAACTGAGGCAGATAATATCGTATTTTAACAAATATTATTACAGTGCCATCGTAAAACATTTTCAACAATAAACTGTCATATAAATAACAAAAACTGCATTTTAAAAACAAATTGATTTAATGAGTTTTCTGTATTTTCCAGGATTTAAGGGTAACGGCTCTTCTAACCTCCTTCTAATATTTTTCATATAATATATTAAAAATACAATATAATAAAAGTTCTTGAAACATATTATTATTATAAAATGTTTAAAAATATTGTTGAAATACATCACCCTGATAACCTCAGCTTTTTGTGGAGATATCGTGATAAAATTGGTATCCACTTCCACTAAGTTAACCACTGGAAGTTAAAATACCCACATATGTTTTTGGTAATCGTCTGGCATGTGTGGCATATGTTACCAAATGTTCGAAAGTATTATATTTATAAGTTAAATCTGTTTTTACATTTTCTCATTTGTACCGTAGGTATATATAAAAAAGTATTGCGTTTGCAAAAAATACGAAACCGGGATGTCACCGGAATTATTCGTTTCAGGCGTTTTTAAAGCTTCCTAAGTGGTTTTTGAAAAGTTGTCTGTCTTTATGTGTGTGTGTGTCTTTTATCATCGTAATTCCCAGTGTATTTACGCTAGAAAGTTAAAAATGTTGTAAACAAATCAGTGTATGTCTGTAGTTGAGCTATTCCGAAAATATTTTTTATGACGTCATTTACCCGCAATAATGACGTTTGGAAAATCATAAAACACGGAAAAATGATGCGTTCCAATTTAAATTTTGCATGCATGAAGCCATGTATAAGACGAACATTTGTGCTAAGTTTTATCTTATTATCAGCATTAGTTCAATTTGTATCAAATGATTTGTGTACGTTCTTTAAAAACTTTTTAAAAATCTGAAAATAATTCAATTGAGTTGAAATTTAGTACAAGTGTATCTTCTGGCTTAATATTTAAGTGTACTAAGTTTCGTTTTAATACAACAACTATATCTATTATTTTTGTTGGATCATAAAAGTTAAGCAGCATTAAGCGTGGTCTGGTCAGTGCCTGGGTAAATGACCACTGAGAATGGAACGAATGTATTTACGAGCGTGGCGAGTCCGACTACGTGTTGCAGTATATATTTAACGACTTGTATATTCAGAGGACGAGCAAAGCGAGTCCGAATCCGATGTAACGAGTAAAAGTTTCGAGATTCACCGTACCCGATTTTTTCTTTAGGACCTTTCGTCATTAGTAGATATTTATGACACATTTATAAAATAATATATTGTTGTTAGGGTGGTACCCTTATCTAAGACCACCAGTCAACCAGCTTTCGTGTTGTTAGTGAAATTCCATCGTATTTACGGTCCTATTCTTCTTCTAAGGACTTGATTTTTAATAAGATTTTTAATATAAATTAGATCAGCAGTTCGAGCTATAGTGCGTTTATAAGAAGTGTCCCCACTCCTACACACCTACGTATATATAGACACCAATTTAGTTCAATTCATTGGACCTGTAGGTGCTGTAACGTCGGCATTTTAAATATTTTTTAACTTTATTGATTATTGTTTACAATAAATGTATTTGACATAGTGCTCATACTGGTTAAAGTCACTTGGCAGGCTTGATAGAAGGAATCACCCAGTGGTGATACTCCTTGGCGTGGTAATAAAAGTGTTAATATTTTATTGTTATTTAAGAATTTGGCTTGAATTAAATTAATTCAATAGAAATTAGCTGAATTTCTGAAATGTGGACCTAAAAAAGTGGGTGTTACGTTTTTTACGAATGCAGTGCTTCACCTTTCAGGATGCGGGAAAGGTGATAAGGTTACTAATTTAATGTACTAGTTGGATACTTGTTAAGGTAATAGTTTTTCAATTGCTTAACAATGTACAATATCTATATATATTTTTTAGATAGGTAGTTTACATATATTGTTTAGATAAGTTGTTTAGATATATTGTTTAGATATGTAGTTTACATATATTGTTTAGATATGTAGTTTACATATATTGTTTAGTTGTTTACATATATTGTTAGATATGTAGTTTACATATATTGTTTAGATTTGTTTACATATATTGTTTAGAAATGTAGTTTACATATTTTGTTTAGATATGTTGTTTACATATATTGTTTAGATATGGTGTTTACATTAATTTTTTGTAGTAAATTTTCAAAAAAAAACATGTTTTAGATCTAGGATGAAAGGGAAGTTTTATTCGTAAGAAAAAATTGGATATTTTATTCTATTCCTAAGTTGGTTATAATTGTTAGTGGAATGGATTTATTACTATAAAATACTAAATTCACCTGTAAGTATCTTACCAACACTTTTGGTAATGTGGAATCTTATTTATTTATAAAATCTATAAGAATGAATCAATATCATGGAAATTAGAAGTGTTGATTCAAGGTATTTTGACTATCATACGATCCTTGTCTCTCCATATCACACTTTCTTTATTTTTCTATATTACACCTGTTCTACTGTGTTGAGATATCTAATCTCATTCATTCACCTGGTTTCGTATCGTATCTAAAAACTCTTTTCATTCTTTATTTATAAATTTCTATACTACCTTTTATTTTAAAAAAATATATATGTATGAAGTACACTCATAAAGAAAGATCTATTTTTGGTGTTACGAGCTGAGTTTAATTTTGTGACACAATTTTATATTTCATTTAAAGAAAGAAATATTTTATATAAAAGTACAGACACAAAACGTAATTTATAGAGTTTAAACTTATAAATCCAACGACTCATAAAATTTAATATTACTCTTTAAAAATCTTTATTTCAAAACATAATTTTTCAAATTAATGAAAAAGGAATATTTTTCATATAAATGTCCTTTCGAAAAAATAAAAAAGGACTTAGATACAGTTTTTATTCTATAATAATAATCCTGTTCATGTTACAATATACAGCTATAGCAACTTCCTATAGTTGGCAACATTGCCATGATAAGACTGGACTGATAACAAGTAATTTTCAAAACGATACCAGGTATTAGCATAAGGCCAAATCTTTTTGGCCGAAAAACGAAATGTTTTAATGTAATTGAAGAAATCGGGTATGGGGTACCTCGGAACTTTTCTTTATCCTCTCTGCTTTGGAATCGCTTCGCTCGTCCTCAGAATATACAATTCGCCAAATTTATACTGCAACATGTCTTCGGACTCGCTTTGCTCGTCCTCAGATAGTAAATGCATCCGTATCATTTTCAGCGGTCACCAATACAGCAATGACCGCTCAATGCTGCTTAATTTTTATAATCCAACAAAAATCATGGATATACGTTGTTCCAACAAAACTTAGTGTACTTATTTATTAAGTAAAGGTATACATTTGTACCAAATTTAAACACAATTAGATAGTTTTCCGAATTTTTAAAAAATTTTAAAAACCTACACAAGTCATTTGATAAAATGGACAGCGATCAGGTGGAGGTGTGTATGAATTTAACACTGAAAATAAAATCTCTATCCCTCTAGGCAAACATGCCTCAGTCTTTCAGTCAGAAGTGTTCTCAATTAACACCTGCATTCTCGAAAATCTCAAGCGAAACACTGAGCAAGCGTCAGTGCTTATTTATACAGTCAAGCTGCCATAAAAGCCCTGGATCCTACAAAGTTAACTCTAAACTGGTGTGGGAATGTTTACAAAACCTTACCAGTTTGGCTGCTGAAAATCAAGTATCAGTTAGATGCCCTGAAACATCATCACACATCATCTTTGAATGCGAAGCTCTAGCATAAAAGAGATTTCTGTTGTTTGGAGAATTGAAAACCCAGATGCCAATTTAGTACACAAACTTTTAGAAATAATAAAAGGAAAGGATCTCCTATAAGCTTAGAACACGAGGGTACTTGTACAAAAGACTCAAAGTCGCAGTGCATAAGATTTTACACCTACCCTCACAATTAATAATAATAAAAATAATAATGTATTGTATTATTCTAAGCTTATAAGTAATTTGTAAATTAACTATCATTGTAGCAATATGTAGCTCACAAAAACTAGTAATAAGAGTCTGATCCAAGATAGGTGTGTAGTTTAAAGCGAGTATGTAGAAAACAAGAAATAATAGACAAGTAAAAAAAGTTTTTTGCGGTAACTATGTTTTTTTTCTTAATGGATGTGCGATGTAGTCAGAAGTTTATTTAACTAGGGTTTCTGCTCAGTTCTGAGCTCGTGTTTTATATTTACATGAATGTGTATGTAACACTTATAATATGTTTTACAACATTTCATTTCTGAAACGTTGAAGAATCTTTTACACTAAAAATGTGTCTTCAATATAATCAGAACATCCTTTTAGTAATCCCGGAAAAACTGTAAAGAGTAAAAAACTGGAAAACCCAATTTTCTGAACAAGACGGAAATTGTTTCACGCACATTTTATTTACCATAAGAACAAAAAAAGTATTGCTGCATTCGTGTTTTTAAAATATTTATACACAAAAAAAAAAAATGTTTAAAAAAACCGAACCTGATTTTCATGGTTAAAATAAATTGTTGTAGTGAAGAAAACCGTATTACAAGAAGAAAAATTGTTCTTCATCCAAAAATTTTTATTGAAAATTATTCTTTTTATAAAACATCTAAATAAGTGTTCTTTTCGTGTTTTTAAAAACAAAGTTGTAACAAAAATAAAAGTAATTTTTCGTGTTAAACATTTTATTAAACATTGTTGCGTGTTAAAAAACATTGTATCATGTTCGTTCAATTTGAAAAAATTGAACAATGTTGTCGCATCATGTTGTCGATCTGAACGTTTTGTCGCATTCTATTGAATTTTTAAATGTCTCCTGAGTCTATATAAAAACGAATCATGTTTGTTTAATTTTTAAAACACAAATGGTAGTGGCAGCCCTGCAATATATATTTCGTTTTTTCTTAAATTGCCATGTTTAACATTCCTGTTAAAAAATACAATATAAAAGTTCTTGCTAAAGGAGTTTGTATTCTATCAAAGTGTAACCATAGGTTAAAAAAGTAATAGGAAATACAGTATATGTTTGGAACTTTTTCTCAACAAAAAAAGATTCGCTGCGTACATCCTTATCACTTTATCCATCAGAATAAAAATAATTTCATTTATATCAGAGACATCTTCGGACTCTTCGCTCGTCCTATGTTTATTCCTATCGGCCACCTATTCACGAATTGATCGTTCAATGCAGCTCACTATTATTGATCCAACCATACACGAGGATACTTGACGTATAGAAATCAAACCTTGTATAATTGTTTATTTCATAAGAAGTTCACGCCTGCCAAACTTTGAATCAATCAGACGATTTGACAATTCATTTACGATATATGAATGATCCAATACTAAGAATGAGATTTAAATTGCCAAAACTTGTTGTACATATATAGGACAGCGTGCGTGCCAACTTCAAATCGATCGGAACATTTTGTCGCATTTTCTAGGATTTTCAAACTTCACCTGAGTCTTTATTGACAGTCCTTTTTTCTTCGGAAAAATATTTTTTTAAAAAGCAAAGCTAAACCTAAAGATCGATTTTTGATGCAAGTTTCAACGTTCTAGCATAAACAAACTTGATGGTAAACGGCACACACATGTTCACACACACATACAGACAAACAATTTGGTAAAACCATTCAGGAGCTCTTAAAAAATTGAACGGATAACTTGGTTGAAATCTATATTCCTAAATGTCTCTCGAACAATTATGTTGTCGCGATGAGTTTGATTATAAAATGTATAAAATAAATTTATTTCATTTGCAGAAACAAACGTCTTACGTGATTTTTATGCAATAAGTGGGAGAAGGTGTTTTCCTCCCCCCACCATTGATTTTCCTTTCCAACAGTTAAGTATGAGACAAAGTATCACATTATTCTCATCTCCCTGATACATCCATTTTAAGTATTATAAAAGGGAAAATATCGATTGTTATAAAAAGCTTTGTTTGCAAAGTATCCATGGACAGTTTTGATTTTATTCTTATCACTTTTGTGTCAAGTATTTGAAACAGGATCAGTATAAAGACTGAAAGAGTGTGTCTCATGTTTTTACTAACTATTAGACATGGCAAATATTCCTAAATGATAAATATAAAATATATACGTATTTTAATAAGTGCATATGCTTTCTTGCTATTTTCATGTATTAGATATTCGAGATAGAACTTACGTAATTATGTGTGTCTTTTTAATATTCAGACACCAGTTCCTAACTGAGCATTGTATTATTAACAATTTGCAAAGCTAACTAAATAATAATACAAAAAAATTGGGTTCATGGTACCTAGGAACATTTCCTCATCACATCAAATTTTCTATTCGCTCATTCTCACTAAATACAGACAAATAAATAAATTCCTTTTATTTTCAAACGGTCACCATCCAGGCACTGACCCCGCTCGATACTGCTTAACTTTTATGATTCAACAGAAACCATAAATATACTTGCCATGTTGAAATTGGTCATGGTAATTGCTTTTATCATGGTTTTATACGTATAATTAATAATTGCTATTTGTTATTATAATTGATCTAAAATGTTTACTTTATTTGATTTAAAATGGAGTATTTTTTTGTGTTTTGAATTTTACTTGTTGCTTGAATTTTATTTCTTTGCTAAAAACGGACGGTAGAATTTTAACTATCACGATAAAGTAAATATTTAGGGATAGTTAATTAAATTACTCAAAAATGCTATATTCAATCTAAAGAGATACACGTTCTATTATTAGGGATATTAAAATTTATACTAGAAGCAGAACGTTTTAACATGCCAGAGGAAAGGGATAACCTGTTATACAGGTTAACCAAGGGAGTCATGGGTTTTTAGGGTCCAATATCTGAATTCCACATAAGTTTTCAAAATAAGGGTCTCTCCGTACAAACCCTAAAACCATCGTTTTTCATTTTTAAATAACTTTACTGACCATTTTAAAATTAGGGAATGAGGTGAAATATAAATTTCAACCACAGAAATGGCAAAACTTTATTATGTAATTAATTTTATCCTTAGTGCAAACCACAATGTTAATATGACAAATATTAACAAAGCTTTATTATATTTTATAATATGAAATGTATCAGGAGTTTAAAATAAAATCACTTTAACGTGTTTAAACTTTATAGAAATTAGTAGAAGTGAATGAACGAATAAATTTACTACCGTATTTTCGGATTGGCTACAAATTTAATGAGACATTTGACAAATTCCCTACATCATACTCGCTTCGTTCGTCCTAAGAATGTACAAGTCGTTGATTTATACTGCAACACGTCTTTGGACTTCATTTGCTCGTCCTCAGACAAATAATTCACCCGTTTCATTCCCAGCAGTCACTCATTCAGGCACTGACCTCAATGGATGCAGCTTAACTTTTATGATCCTACAAAGATCATGGATATAGTTGTCATATTGGAAGGAAACTTACATTTATTATGTAAAGGTATACACTTGTATCAAATTTCAACTCGATTAGATTGGTTTCTGATATTTTACAATTTTTCAAAAATTATACACAAGTCATTTGATAAATATTGAACTAATGCTGATGATAAGATAAATTTGGCACATAATATGTCAATTTTATATATGAATACATGCATGCCAAATTTCAATTTGATCGCAAAATTTGTCCACGTTTTATGATTTTTCGACAATTTTGAGTCATTTTTGCGGGTTAATGACGTCATAAAAATATTATCCAGATATTAAAACTATATCTATAGATTGATTTTTGAACTTAGTTTTAACTCTCATTTATACCGTAGGTATAAACGGAAAAGTGAAAAAAACAATGAACAAAATACTTAGTATAGTGAAAAAAAGTAAAAAGAATTCAATTTGTAAATTAAGTATGGCTGTTCTGGAACAACAGACATTTAATTAAACATAAGAAATAAAACCAACCTTCTTTCTGTAAGTATACATTTTATTACTGCTATTAAAAAAGTTTCATTTAACAAACATTGAAGCAATAAATACACATTTAAGGGGAGATATTTATTGATAAATTTAAATTTGAAACACAAAATATAAAATATCAAAAGTAGCGTACACTTAAGTATTCAAAGAAACCTAAACCCTATATTTTGGAAAAAAGGAAAAGTAAGGTAAAGCTCTTACTGGCCGGAATAAGTAGCTTGTCGATTTTTATTTCTAACATTTTCTTTTAAGCTATTTTTATTATATACTTAATAGAAGTCAGTTTGATTAAAAAATTCTATTTTACGTGATTTTTATAGTCTTTATATAATAGTTTAATTTTTTATTAAATCTATATGTTCTTTTATAGACGGATTTATATTTAAGGTAAAAAGATATCTGCTATTTTTACATATACTTAAATCTTAATAAATTTATCTTCATACATTTTCCTTGATAGACTTCTAAACTTACAGATATAATTAAATTTAACCTTAGAATAATACTATTATAGAAGGAAATACTCTTTGACAAATAAAGACATTATATACATTAATGACATAAATGTAAGATTGGAGACTGATTTATACCAACCTAAAAAATCCAATTTTTATGTTTTGACAAATAAATTTGATTTAGCTTATAATAGATGAAAAGAAGAAACTATCACGCATTTGACACACTTCAATCGAAATTTATAAATTAACAATTTATAAACTGTTTAGATTTGTATACCAATATACCTACGGTACAAATGAAGAAAAGTAAAAATATTAAATTTAAAATGAAAATATTATAAAATATTAGATCTAACTTATTTAAAAACAATTTAAGCAATAATTTATGAAATTCTTTTATAACATAAATAAGTTGTTTAAAAGTGGTTGCTAGATTTTTCCAGGTGTACTGAATCGCTGTTCAGTTCAATTTTCTCTCATTTTCAGTAATTCTCTTTCAACCGTAATATTATTTTATATATTTAATAAAACTTAACATATCTGTAAACTCAGCATAACTTTTTAATATTTCGCTTGATAATTATTTAGCTTACTATTATCAATTAATAAGGCTGTTAACTTATTATTACATACTTAATATTTTATTTATACTCTTATTCAGAAGAAGTCAAGTGCGCAATCGCAAAGCTTAAAAACATTTTAATGGCTAACAATATTTTTTCACTATATCTAAATTTTTTAGGCGGAGAGTGAATTTTAATATTCTACATAAATATCTAAAATTTTTGATGAATAAACAATATAATAAATAAAATTATAATGAATAATAAAATTAACAATTATCTACTACGAAAAAAAGATAAGAAGGCAACATAAAATTTTAAGTCATATTAAATGAATGTGTGTCAACTAAAATAAAAGTATTAGTACTTTGTAAAGTATGAGACAACCTTTCATAAACAGACCTAAAAACTACATATATATATATATATATATATATATATATATATATATATATATATATATATATATAAATATATATATATAATATATATATTATATATATATATATATATATAATATATATAATATATATATATATTTATAAATATATTTTATATATATTAATATATATATATATTATATGTGAGTTTTTAGGTCTGTTTATGAAAGGTTGTCTCATACTCATACAAAGTACTAATACTTTTATTTAGTTGACACACATTCATTTAATATGACATTAAAATTTTATGTTGCCTTCTTTATCTTTTTTC
The DNA here is from genome assembly GCA_018340805.1 of Microvelia longipes. NCBI lineage: Eukaryota > Metazoa > Arthropoda > Insecta > Hemiptera > Veliidae > Microvelia > Microvelia longipes. The sequence goes on along the minus strand of JACMZG010001870.1, from coordinate 15,208,714 downwards.
GTAGTAGATAATTGTTAATTTTATATCATTATTAATTTTATTTTATTATATTGTTTATTCATCAAAATTTTAGATATTTATGTAGAATTTAAAATTCACTCTCCGCCTAAAAAATTTAGATATAGTGAAAAAATATTGTTAGCCATTAAAATGTTTTTAAGCTTTGCGATTGCGCACTTGACTTCTTCTGAATAAGAGTATAAATATAATAATTAAGTATGTAATAATAAGTTAACAGCCTTATTAATTGATAATAGTAAGCTAAATAATTATCAAGCGAAATATTAAAAAGTTATGCTGAGTTTACAGATATGTTAAGTTTATTAAATATATAAAATAATATTACGGTTGAAAGAGAATTACTGAAAATGAGAGAAAATTGAACTGAACAGCGATTCATCACCTGGAAAAATCTAGCAACCACTTTTAAACAACTTATTTATGTTATAAAAAGAATTTCATAAATTTATTGCTTAAATTGTTTTTTAAATAAGTTAGATCTAATATTTATAATATTTTCATTTTAAAATTTAATATTTTTACTTTCTTCATTTACCGTAGGTATATTGGTATACAAATCTAAACAGTTTATAAATTGTTAATTTATAAATTTCGATTGAAGTGTGTCAAATGCGTGATAGTTCTCTTCTTTCATCTATTATAAGCTAAATCAAATTTATTTGTCAAAACATAAAAATGGATTTTTAGGTTGGTATAAATCAGTCTCCAATCTTACATTTATGTCATTAATGTATATAATGTCTTTATTTGTCAAAGAGTTTTCCTTCTATAATAGTATTATTCTAAGGTTAAATTTAATTATATCTGTAAGTTTAGAAGTCTATCAAGGAAAATGTATGAAGATAAATTTATTAAGATTTAAGTATATGTAAAAATAGCAGATATCTTTTTACCTTAAATATAAATCCGTCTATAAAAGAACATATAGATTTAATAAAAAATTAAACATTATATAAAGACTATAAAAATCACGTAAAATAGAATTTTTTAATCAAACTGACTTCTATTAAGTATATAAATAAAAATAGCTTAAAAGAAATGTTAGAAATAAAAATCGACAAGCTACTTATTCCGGCCAGTAAGAGCTTTACCTTACTTTTCCTTTTTTCCAAAATATAGGTTTAGGTTTCTTTGAATACTTAAGTGTACGCTACTTTTGATATTTTATATTTTGTGTTTCAAATTTAAATTTATCAATAAATATCTCCCCTTAAATGTGTATTTATTGCTTCAATGTTTGTTAAATGAAACTTTTTTAATAGCAGTAATAAATGTATACTTACAGAAAGAAGGTTGGTTTATTTCTTATGTTTAATTAAATGTCTGTTGTTCCAGAACAGCCATACTTAATTTACAAATTGAATTCTTTTTACTTTTTTTCACTATACTAAGTATTTTGTTCATTGTTTTTTTCACTTTTCCGTTTATACCTACGGTATAAATGAGAGTTAAAACTAAGTTCAAAAATCAATCTATAGATATAGTTTTAATATCTGGATAATATTTTATGACGTCATTAACCCGCAAAAATGACTCAAAATTGTCGAAAAATCATAAAACGTGGACAAATTTTGCGATCAAATTGAAATTTGGCATGTGTATTCATTATAAAATTGACATATTATGTGCCAAATTTATCTTATCATCAGCATTAGTTCAATATTTATCAAATGACTTGTGTATAATTTTTGAAAAATTGTAAAATATCAGAAACCAATCTATCGAGTTGAAATTTGATACAAGTGTATACCTTTACATAATAAATGTAAGTTTCCTTCCAATATGACAACTATATCCATGATCTTTGTAGGATCATAAAAGTTAAGCTGCATCCATTGAGGTCAGTGCCTGAATGAGTGACTGCTGGGAATGAAACGGGTGAATTATTTGTCTGAGGACGAGCAAATGAAGTCCAAAGACGTGTTGCAGTATAAAATCAACGACTTGTACATTCTTAGGACGAACGAAGCGAGTATGATGTAGGGAATTTGTCAAATGTCTCATTAAATTTGTAGCCAATCCGAAAATACGGTAGTAAATTTATTCGTTCATTCACTTCTACTAATTTCTATAAAGTTTAACACGTTTAAAGTGATTTTATTTAAACTCCTGATACATTTCATATTATAAAATATATAAAGCTTTGTTAATATTTCATATTAACATTGTGGTTTGCACTAAGGATAAAATTAATTACATAATAAAGTTTTGCCATTTCTGGTTGAAATTTATATTTCACCTCATTCCCTAATTTTAAAATGGTCAGTAAAGTTATTTAAAAATGAAAAACGATGGTTTTAGGGTTTGTACGGAGAGACCCTTATTTTGAAAACTTATGTGGAATTCAGATATTGGACCCTAAAAACCCATGACTCCCTTGGTTAACCTGTATAACAGGTTATCCCTTCCTCTGGCATGTTAAAACGTTGCTTCTAGTATAAATTTTAATATCCCTAATAATAGAACGTGTATCTCTTAGATTGAATATAGCATTTTTGAGTAATTTAATTAACTATCCCTAAATATTTACTTTATCGTGATAGTTAAAATTCTACCGTCCGTTTTTAGCAAAGAAATAAAAATTCAAGCAACAAGTAAAATTCAAAACACAAAAAATACTCCATTTTAAATCAAATAAAGTAACATTTTAGATCAATTATAATAACAAATAGCAATTATTAATTATACGTATAAAACCATGATAAAAGCAATTACCATGACCAATTTCAACATGGCAAGTATATTTATGGTTTCTGTTGAATCATAAAAGTTAAGCAGTATCGAGCGGGGTCAGTGCCTGGATGGTGACCGTTTGAAATAAAAGGAATTTATTTATTTGTCTGTATTTAGTGAGAATGAGCGAATAGAAAATTTGATGTGATGAGGAAATGTTCCTAGGTACCATGAACCCAATTTTTTTGTATTATTATTTAGTTAGCTTTGCAAATTGTTAATAATACAATGCTCAGTTAGGAACTGGTGTCTGAATATTAAAAAGACACACATAATTACGTAAGTTCTATCTCGAATATCTAATACATGAAATAGCAAGAAAGCATATGCACTTATTAAAATATACGTATATATTTTTATATTTATCATTTAGGAATATTTGCCATGTCTAATTTAGTAAAAACATGAGACACACTCTTTCAGTCTTTATACTGATCCTGTTTCAAATACTTGACACAAAAGTGATAAGAATAAAATCAAAACTGTCCATGGATACTTTGCAAACAAAGCTTTTTATAACAATCGATATTTTCCCTTTTATAATACTTAAAATGGATGTATCAGGGAGATGAGAATAATGTGATACTTTGTCTCATACTTAACTGTTGAAAGGAAAATCAATTGGTGGGGGAGGAAAACACCTTCTCCCACTTATTGCATAAAAATCACGTAAGACGTTTGTTTCTGCAAATGAAATAAATTTATTTTATACATTTTATAATCAAACTCATCGCGACAACATAATTGTTCGAGAGACATTTAGGAATATAGATTTCAACCAAGTTATCCGTTTCAATTTTTTAAGAGCTCCTGAATGGTTTTACCAAATTGTTTGTCTGTATGTGTGTGTGAACATGTGTGTGCCTGTTACCATCAAGTGTGTTTATGCTAGAACGTTGAAACTTGCATCAAAAATCGATCTTTAGGTTTAGCTTTGCTTTTTAAAAATATTTTTCCGAAGAAAAAGGACTGTCAATAAAGACTCAGGTGAAGTTGAAAATCCTAGAAAATGCGACAAAATGTTCCGATCGATTTGAAGTTGGCACGCACGCTGTCCTATATATGTACAACAAGTTTTGGCATTTAAATCTCATTCTTAGTATTGGATCATTCATATATCGTAAATGAATTGTCAAATCGTCTGATTGATTCAAAGTTTGGCAGGCGTGAACTTCTTATGAAATAAACAATTATACAAGGTTTGATTTCTATACGTCAAGTATCCTCGTGTATGGTTGGATCAATAATAGTGAGCTGCATTGAACGATCAATTCGTGAATAGGTGGCCGATAGGAATAAACATAGGACGAGCGAAGAGTCCGAAGATGTCTCTGATATAAATGAAATTATTTTTATTTCTGATGGATAAAGTGATAAGGATGTACGCAGCGAATCTTTTTTTTGTGAGAAAAAGTTCCAAAAATACTTGTATTTCCTATACTTTTTTAACCTATGGTTACACTTTGATAGAATACAAACTCCTTTGCAAGAACTTTTATATTGTATTTTTTAACAGGAATGTTAAACATGGCAATTTAAGAAAAACGAAAATATATTGCAGGGCTGCCACTACCCATTTGTGTTTTAAAATTTAAACAAACATGATTCGTTTTTATATAGACTCAGGAGACATTTAAAAATTCAATAGAATGCGACAAAACGTTTCAGATCGACAACATGATGCGGACAACATTGTTCAATTTTTTCAAATTGAACGAACATGATACAATGTTTTTTAACACGCAACAATGTTTAATAAAATGTTTAACACGAAAAAATTACTTTTATTTTTGTTACAACTTTGTTTTTAAAACACGAAAAAGAACACTTATTTAGATGTTTTATAAAAAGAATAATTTTCAATAAAATTTTTGGATGAAGAACAATTTTTCTTCTTGTAATACGGTTTTCTTCACTACAACAATTTATTTTAAACCATGAAAATCAGGTTCGGTTTTTTTAAACATTTTTTTTTATTTGTTATAAATATTTAAAAACACGAATGCAGCAATACTTTTTTTGTTCTTATGGTAAATAAAATGTGCGTGAAACAATTTCCGTCTTGTTCAGAAAATTGGGTTTTCCAGTTTTTTACTCTTTACAGTTTTTCCGGGATTTACTAAAAGGATGTTCTGATTATATTGAAGACACATTTTAGTGTAAAAGATTCTTCAACGTTTCAGAAATGAAATGTTGTAAAACATATTATAAGTGTTACATACACATTCATGTAAATATAAAACACGAGCTCAGAACTGAGCAGAAACCCCTAGTTAAATAAAACTTCTGACTACATCGCACATCCATTAAGAAAAAAAAAACATAGTTACCGCAAAAAACTTTTTTTACTTGTCTATTATTTCTTGTTTTCTACATACTCGCTTTAAACTACACACCTATCTTGGATCAGACTTTATTACTAGTTTTTGTGAGCTACATATTGCTACAATGATAGTTAATTTACAAATTACTTATAAGCTTAGAATAATACAATACATTATTATTTTTATTATTATTAATTGTGAGGGTAGTGTAAAATCTTATGCACTGCGACTTTGAGTCTTTTGTACAAGTACCCTCGTGTTCTAAGCTTATAGGAGATCCTTTCCTTTTATTATTTCTAAAGTTTGTGTACTAAATTGGCATCTGGGTTTTCAATTCTCCAAACAACAGAAATCTCTTTTATGCTAGAGCTTCGCATTCAAAGATGATGTGTGATGATGTTTCAGGGCATCTAACTGATACTTGATTTTCAGCAGCCAAACTGGTAAGGTTTTGTAAACATTCCCACACCAGTTTAGAGTTAACTTTGTAGGATCCCAGGGCTTTTATGGCAGCTTGACTGTCAGTATAAATAAGCACTGACGCTTGCTCAGTGTTTCGCTTGAGATTTTCGAGAATGCAGGTGTTAATTGAGAACACTTCTGACTGAAAGACTGAGGCATGTTGCCTAGAGGATAGAGATTTATTTTCAGTGTTAAATTCATACACACCTCCACCTGATCCGCTGTCCATTTTATCAAATGACTTGTGTAGGTGTTTTAAAATTTTTTAAAAATTCGGAAAACTATCTAATTGTGTTTAAATTTGGTACAAATGTATACCTTTACTTAATAAATAAGTACACTAAGTTTTGTTGGAATACAACAAGTATATCCATGATTTTTGTTGGATTATAAAAATTAAGCAGCATTGAGCGTGGTCATTGCTGTATTGGTGACCGCTGAAAATGATACGGATGCATTTACTATCTGAGGACGAGCAAAGCGAGTCCGAAGACATGTTGCAGTATAAATTTGGCGAATTGTATATTCTGAGGACGAGCGAAGCGATTCCAAAGCAGAGAGGATAAAGAAAAGTTCCGAGGTACCCCATACCCGATTTCTTCAATTACATTAAAACATTTCGTTTTTCGGCCAAAAAGATTTGGCCTTATGCTAATACCTGGTATCGTTTTGAAAATTACTTGTTATCAGTCCAGTTTATCATGGCAATGTTGCCAACTATAGGAAGTTGCTATAGCTGTATATTGTAACATGAACAGGATTATTATTATAGAATAAAAACTGTATCTAAGTCCTTTTTTATTTTTTCGAAAGGACATTTATATGAAAAATATTCCTTTTTCATTAATTTGAAAAATTATGTTTTGAAATAATGATTTTTAAAGAGTAATATTAAATTTTATGAGTCGTTGGATTTATAAGTTTAAACTCTATAAATTACGTTTTGTCTGTACTTTTATATAAAATTTCTTTCTTTAAATGAAATATAAAATTGTGTCACAAAATTAAACTCAGCTCGTAACACCAAAAAATAGATCTTTCTTTATGAGTGTACTTCATACATATATATATTTCTTAAAATAAAAGTAAGAAAAATTTATAAATAAAGAATGAAAAGAGTTTTAGATACGATACGAAACCAGGTGAATGAATGAGATTAGATATCTCAACACAGTAGAACAGGTGTAATATAGAAAAATAAAGAAAGTGTGATATGGAGAGACAAGGATCGTATGATAGTCAAAATACCTTGAATCAACACTTCTAATTTCCATGATATTGATTCATTCTTATAGATTTTTAAAAAAAATAAGATTCCACATTACCAAAAGTGTTTAAGATACTTACAGGTGAATTTAGTATTTTATAGTAATAAATCCATTCCACTAACAATTATAACCAACTTAGGAATAGAATAAATATCCAATTTTTTCTTACGAATAAAACTTCCCTTTCATCCTAGATCTAAAACATTTTTTTTTTGAAAATTTACTACAAAAAATTAATGTAAACACCATATCT
>JACMZG010001870.1:15193408-15200653 GCA_018340805.1 Microvelia longipes | reverse complement strand
ATATCTATAGATTGATTTTTTGAACTTAGTTTTAACTCTCATTTATACCGTAGGTATAAACGGAAAAGTGAAAAAAACAATGAACAAATACTTAGTATAGTGAAAAAAAGTAAAAAGAATTCAATTTGTAAATTAAGTATGGCTGTTCTGGAACAACAGACATTTAATTAAACATAAAATAAAACCAACCTTCTTTCTGTAAGTATACATTTTATTACTGCTATTAAAAAAAGTTTCATTTAACAAACATTGAAGCAAAAAATACACATTTAAGGGGAGATATTTATGATAAATTTAAATTTGAAACACAAAATATAAAATATCAAAAGTAGCGTACACTTAAGTATTCAAAGAAACCTAAACCCTATATTTTGGAAAAAAGAAAAGTAAGGTAAGCTCTTACTGGCCGGAATAAGTAGCTTTGTCGATTTTTATTCTAACATTTCTTTTAAGCTATTTTATTTATATACTTAATAGAAGTCAGTTTGATTAAAAAATTCTATTTTACGTGATTTTTATAGTCTTTATATAATAGTTTAATTTTTTATTAAATCTAATATGTTCTTTTATAGACGGATTTATATTTAAGGTAAAAAGATATCTGCTATTTTTACATATACTTAAATCTTAATAAATTTATCTTCATAATTTTCCTTGATAGACTTCTAAACTTACAGATAATAATTTAAATTTAACCTTAGAATAATACTATATAGAAGAAATACTCTTGACAAATAAAGACATTATATACATTAAGACATAAATGTAAGATTGGAGACTGATTTATACCAACCTAAAAAATCCAATTTTTATGTTTGACAAATAAATTTGATTTAGCTTATAATAGATGAAAAGAAGAGAACTATACGCATTTGACACACTTCAATCGAAATTTAACATTTATAAACTGTTTAGATTTGTTACCAATATACCTACGGTACAAATGAAGAAAAGTAAAAATATTAAATTTAAAAATATATTATAAATTTAGATCTAACTTATTTTAAAAACAATTTAAGCAATAAATTTTATGAAATTCTTTTATAACATAAATAAGTTGTTTAAAAGGGTTGCTAGATTTTCCAGTGACTGAATCGCTGTTCAGTTCAATTTCTCTCATTTCAGTTATTCTCTTTCAACCGTAATATTATTTTTATATATTAATTAAAACTTAACATATCTGTAAACTCAGCATAACTTTTTAATATTTCGCTTGATAATTATTTAGCTTACTATTATCAATTAATAAGGCTTGTAACTTATTATTACATACTTAATTATTATTTATACTCTTATTCAGAAGAAGTCAAGTGCGCAATCGCAAAGCTTAAAAACATTTTAATGGCTAACAATATTTTTTCACTATATCTAAATTTTTTAGGCGGAGAGTGAATTTTAATATTCTACATAAATATCTAAAATTTTTGATGAATAAACAATATAATAAAATAAAATTAATAATGAATAATAAAATTAACAATTATCTTACTACGAAAAAAGATAAAGAAGGCAACATAAAATTTTAATGTCATATTAAATGAATGTGTGTCAACTAAAATAAAAGTATTAGTACTTTGTATGAGTATGAGACAACCTTCATAAACAGACCTAAAAAACATTATATATATAATATATATATTATATAATATATATATATATATAATATATATAATATATATATTATATTTATATATATATATATATATATATATATATATATATATATATATATATATTATATAATATATATATATATAATATATATATTATATATATGTGAGTTTTTAGGTCTGTTTATGAAAGGTTGTCTCATACTCATACAAAGTACTAATACTTTTTTTAGTTGACACACATTCATTTAATATGACATTAAAATTTTATGTTGCCTTCTTTATCTTTTTTCGTAGTAAGATAATTGTTAATTTATATTCATTATTATTAATTTTATTTTATTATATTGTTTATTCATCAAAAATTTTAGATATTTATGTAGAATATTAAAATTCACTCTCCGCCTAAAAAATTTAGATATAGTGAAAAAATATTGTTAGCCATTAAAATGTTTTTAAGCTTTGCGATTGCGCACTTGACTTCTTCTGAATAAGAGTATAAATAATAATATTAAGTATGTAATAATAAGTTAACAGCCTTATTAATTGATAATAGTAAGCTAAATAATTATCAAGCGAAATATTAAAAAGTTATGCTGAGTTTACAGATATGTTAAGTTTTATTAAATATATAAAATAATATTACGGTTGAAAGAGAATTACTGAAAATGAGAGAAAATTGAACTGAACAGCGATTCAGTACACCTGGAAAAATCTAGCAACCACTTTTAAACAACTTATTTATGTTATAAAAAGAATTTCATAAATTTATTGCTTAAATTGTTTTTTAAATAAGTTAGATCTAATATTTTATAATATTTTCATTTTAAATTTAATATTTTTACTTTTCTTCATTTGTACCGTAGGTATATTGGTATACAAATCTAAACAGTTTATAAATTGTTAATTTATAAATTTCGATTGAAGTGTGTCAAATGCGTGATAGTTCTCTTCTTTTCATCTATTATAAGCTAAATCAAATTTATTTGTCAAAACATAAAAATTGGATTTTTTAGGTTGGTATAAATCAGTCTCCAATCTTACATTTATGTCATTAATGTATATAATGTCTTTATTTGTCAAAGAGTATTTCCTTCTATAATAGTATTATTCTAAGGTTAAATTTAATTATATCTGTAAGTTTAGAAGTCTATCAAGGAAAATGTATGAAGATAAATTTATTAAGATTTAAGTATATGTAAAAATAGCAGATATCTTTTTACCTTAAATATAAATCCGTCTATAAAAGAACATATAGATTTAATAAAAAATTAAACTATTATATAAAGACTATAAAAATCACGTAAAATAGAATTTTTTAATCAAACTGACTTCTATTAAGTATATAAATAAAAATAGCTTAAAAGAAAATGTTAGAAATAAAAATCGACAAGCTACTTATTCCGGCCAGTAAGAGCTTTACCTTACTTTTCCTTTTTTCCAAAATATAGGGTTTAGGTTTCTTTGAATACTTAAGTGTACGCTACTTTTGATATTTTATATTTTGTGTTTCAAATTTAAATTTATCAATAAATATCTCCCCTTAAATGTGTATTTATTGCTTCAATGTTTGTTAAATGAAACTTTTTTAATAGCAGTAATAAAATGTATACTTACAGAAAGAAGGTTGGTTTATTTCTTATGTTTAATTAAATGTCTGTTGTTCCAGAACAGCCATACTTAATTTACAAATTGAATTCTTTTTACTTTTTTTCACTATACTAAGTATTTTGTTCATTGTTTTTTTCACTTTTCCGTTTATACCTACGGTATAAATGAGAGTTAAAACTAAGTTCAAAAATCAATCTATAGATATAGTTTTAATATCTGGATAATATTTTTATGACGTCATTAACCCGCAAAAATGACTCAAAATTGTCGAAAAATCATAAAACGTGGACAAATTTTGCGATCAAATTGAAATTTGGCATGCATGTATTCATATATAAAATTGACATATTATGTGCCAAATTTATCTTATCATCAGCATTAGTTCAATATTTATCAAATGACTTGTGTATAATTTTTGAAAAATTGTAAAATATCAGAAACCAATCTAATCGAGTTGAAATTTGATACAAGTGTATACCTTTACATAATAAATGTAAGTTTCCTTCCAATATGACAACTATATCCATGATCTTTGTAGGATCATAAAAGTTAAGCTGCATCCATTGAGGTCAGTGCCTGAATGAGTGACTGCTGGGAATGAAACGGGTGAATTATTTGTCTGAGGACGAGCAAATGAAGTCCAAAGACGTGTTGCAGTATAAAATCAACGACTTGTACATTCTTAGGACGAACGAAGCGAGTATGATGTAGGGAATTTGTCAAATGTCTCATTAAATTTGTAGCCAATCCGAAAATACGGTAGTAAATTTATTCGTTCATTCACTTCTACTAATTTCTATAAAGTTTAAACACGTTAAAGTGATTTTATTTTAAACTCCTGATACATTTCATATTATAAAATATAATAAAGCTTTGTTAATATTTGTCATATTAACATTGTGGTTTGCACTAAGGATAAAATTAATTACATAATAAAGTTTTGCCATTTCTGTGGTTGAAATTTATATTTCACCTCATTCCCTAATTTTAAAATGGTCAGTAAAGTTATTTAAAAATGAAAAACGATGGTTTTAGGGTTTGTACGGAGAGACCCTTATTTTGAAAACTTATGTGGAATTCAGATATTGGACCCTAAAAACCCATGACTCCCTTGGTTAACCTGTATAACAGGTTATCCCTTTCCTCTGGCATGTTAAAACGTTCTGCTTCTAGTATAAATTTTAATATCCCTAATAATAGAACGTGTATCTCTTTAGATTGAATATAGCATTTTTGAGTAATTTAATTAACTATCCCTAAATATTTACTTTATCGTGATAGTTAAAATTCTACCGTCCGTTTTTAGCAAAGAAATAAAATTCAAGCAACAAGTAAAATTCAAAACACAAAAAAATACTCCATTTTAAATCAAATAAAGTAAACATTTTAGATCAATTATAATAACAAATAGCAATTATTAATTATACGTATAAAACCATGATAAAAGCAATTACCATGACCAATTTCAACATGGCAAGTATATTTATGGTTTCTGTTGAATCATAAAAGTTAAGCAGTATCGAGCGGGGTCAGTGCCTGGATGGTGACCGTTTGAAATAAAAGGAATTTATTTATTTGTCTGTATTTAGTGAGAATGAGCGAATAGAAAATTTGATGTGATGAGGAAATGTTCCTAGGTACCATGAACCCAATTTTTTTGTATTATTATTTAGTTAGCTTTGCAAATTGTTAATAATACAATGCTCAGTTAGGAACTGGTGTCTGAATATTAAAAAGACACACATAATTACGTAAGTTCTATCTCGAATATCTAATACATGAAAATAGCAAGAAAGCATATGCACTTATTAAAATATACGTATATATTTTATATTTATCATTTAGGAATATTTGCCATGTCTAATAGTTAGTAAAAACATGAGACACACTCTTTCAGTCTTTATACTGATCCTGTTTCAAATACTTGACACAAAAGTGATAAGAATAAAATCAAAACTGTCCATGGATACTTTGCAAACAAAGCTTTTTATAACAATCGATATTTTCCCTTTTATAATACTTAAAATGGATGTATCAGGGAGATGAGAATAATGTGATACTTTGTCTCATACTTAACTGTTGGAAAGGAAAATCAATGGTGGGGGGGAGGAAAACACCTTCTCCCACTTATTGCATAAAAATCACGTAAGACGTTTGTTTCTGCAAATGAAATAAATTTATTTTATACATTTTATAATCAAACTCATCGCGACAACATAATTGTTCGAGAGACATTTAGGAATATAGATTTCAACCAAGTTATCCGTTTCAATTTTTTAAGAGCTCCTGAATGGTTTTACCAAATTGTTTGTCTGTATGTGTGTGTGAACATGTGTGTGCCTGTTACCATCAAGTGTGTTTATGCTAGAACGTTGAAACTTGCATCAAAAATCGATCTTTAGGTTTAGCTTTGCTTTTTAAAAAATATTTTTCCGAAGAAAAAAGGACTGTCAATAAAGACTCAGGTGAAGTTTGAAAATCCTAGAAAATGCGACAAAATGTTCCGATCGATTTGAAGTTGGCACGCACGCTGTCCTATATATGTACAACAAGTTTTGGCAATTTAAATCTCATTCTTAGTATTGGATCATTCATATATCGTAAATGAATTGTCAAATCGTCTGATTGATTCAAAGTTTGGCAGGCGTGAACTTCTTATGAAATAAACAATTATACAAGGTTTGATTTCTATACGTCAAGTATCCTCGTGTATGGTTGGATCAATAATAGTGAGCTGCATTGAACGATCAATTCGTGAATAGGTGGCCGATAGGAATAAACATAGGACGAGCGAAGAGTCCGAAGATGTCTCTGATATAAATGAAATTATTTTTATTTTCTGATGGATAAAGTGATAAGGATGTACGCAGCGAATCTTTTTTTGTTGAGAAAAAGTTCCAAACATATACTTGTATTTCCTATTACTTTTTTAACCTATGGTTACACTTTGATAGAATACAAACTCCTTTAGCAAGAACTTTTATATTGTATTTTTTAACAGGAATGTTAAACATGGCAATTTAAGAAAAAACGAAAATATATTGCAGGGCTGCCACTACCCATTTGTGTTTTAAAAATTAAACAAACATGATTCGTTTTTATATAGACTCAGGAGACATTTAAAAATTCAATAGAATGCGACAAAACGTTCAGATCGACAACATGATGCGACAACATTGTTCAATTTTTTCAAATTGAACGAACATGATACAATGTTTTTTAACACGCAACAATGTTTAATAAAATGTTTAACACGAAAAATTACTTTTATTTTTTATAAAAAGAATAATTTTCAATAAAAATTTTTGGATGAAGAACAATTTTTCTTCTTGTAATACGGTTTTCTTCACTACAACAATTTATTTTAACCATGAAAATCAGGTTCGGTTTTTTTAAACATTTTTTTTTTATTTGTGTATAAATATTTTAAAAACACGAATGCAGCAATACTTTTTTTGTTCTTATGGTAAATAAAATGTGCGTGAAACAATTTCCGTCTTGTTCAGAAAATTGGGTTTTCCAGTTTTTTACTCTTTACAGTTTTTCCGGGATTACTAAAAGGATGTTCTGATTATATTGAAGACACATTTTAGTGTAAAAGATTCTTCAACGTTTCAGAAATGAAATGTTGTAAAACATATTATAAGTGTTACATACACATTCATGTAAATATAAAACACGAGCTCAGAACTGAGCAGAAACCCCTAGTTAAATAAAACTTCTGACTACATCGCACATCCATTAAGAAAAAAAAAACATAGTTACCGCAAAAAACTTTTTTTACTTGTCTATTATTTCTTGTTTTCTACATACTCGCTTTAAACTACACACCTATCTTGGATCAGACTCTTATTACTAGTTTTTGTGAGCTACATATTGCTACAATGATAGTTAATTTACAAATTACTTATAAGCTTAGAATAATACAATACATTATTATTTTTATTATTATTAATTGTGAGGGTAGGTGTAAAATCTTATGCACTGCGACTTTGAGTCTTTTGTACAAGTACCCTCGTGTTCT
>JACMZG010001870.1:15148408-15188408 GCA_018340805.1 Microvelia longipes | reverse complement strand
AACTTACTGAAAGTGTAGTCGGTGTCACTAATAAAGTAAGTGACTAGCCACGAAGTGCACGGTTCTTGAAGACAGACATATCTTAATAGAACTGCGGAGCTTTGAATTTCAGGTCAGGGCTAATGAATGAGCTTGTGCACGTTGAAGTCGAGTTCTCTGTTAGGTTGCGCTGGACAAGCCAGAGCGGCGAGCTTAGTTAGAGTTTGGTGATGCTAAAGGAGCAGATGAGAGGTGAAACGTGGGCGGGCCAAGTGTATAAGCGATAGCTATGCAAAATAAATAAAAATAAACAAAACTTTTCAAAAGTACAAAATTATTTATAGCATAACACACGGTTAAAATCAGTTGAAAGCGTGGGAAAATTGTGATGAAAAACCAATGAGGTTGGCCTGATATGAAATTGTGGGCTTTGTTTATCGTCCAGACCACCTCATTGGGTCCCTCGCATTACTTTCACACGCTGTCAACTGATTTTAACCGTGTGTTATGCTATAGCAATAGAAAAAAAATATCCAAAAAGTATAGATAACTTTAATAAATAAAGTTTTTTTTTAAAAAACGCAATGTATTATATGTAAAATATACCTATATCTTATATTTCTATTATAAAATTAAATAACTTTACTACCTATAGTATTTCCAATATCATCCATACATATATAGATTCTATTCATTTTTATATGAATACATTACATAAAAAATACAAATAAAGGATGTAATCTTATTTGGAATAAAGAAAACAAGTATGTATAATGTATTTTCGTATAATATTGAAATAATATATTATGTGAAGTCCAATAGGGACTAGACATATCATATATATCCTCTCTTCATTGTTAAAGAAAAAATTGAGTTATTGGGCAAGTATTATTAATAGTGAAATTTCATCTGAATAAGACGCTATAGAGGCTTTTCCGATGACAGAAGGGAAGAGGGGAATTGATTCCGCTTGGCCTTTGATTCCAGAAACAAACTTGATAAAGTTAATATATATAAAATTTTATAATCTATTTTCAGCGGTTTTGAAAGAAATTGCAAGAAATCGATAACTCAAAATATATATATATATATATATATATATATATATATATATATATATATATATTATATATATATATATATACACTGAGACAAATTTTAGTTCGACAAAAACAATTCTCGGTCTTGCTTTAGAAAAAATGAGCGAATATTCGTATAAAGCATGGAAATTCAATTAATAAATCAGTTATAATTGAATTTATGCCGGAAAGCAACTTTTTTTGGTGTTGATTAAATGAATCTCGAGATTGCTTCCACTGTAAGGTAGGATACTGGCATTAAAGAGGGTAAACATTCACTTATTCATTACCGTGTTTATTTATTCCAAGTTCATTGCATTTCGATATAGCAATGATAGCATTGAATATTAATAAAGGTAGTACATCCTTGCATTGCTCCGTAAAGAATATTTTCTGCACTGTTATTATGAAGATCAGGAGTTTGAAAATTGAAGGAAGGCTTTGTAAATAGTGAAGTAAGGAAATTCGAGGCAATTTGGAAGTAACAATTGTGCAACATTTCAATGATAATTAATTGCTTAAAACTGTGTAAAGAAAAAGCAAGTGTATTATAGGAAAATGCAATGCGTGTACTTGCTTCTATTGTATTTATTAAATTTATTATTTGTTATAGGGTATGAGTTGTATTAAATGTCAAAAATCGTGGCCATTTTTAAGCCATTTTTGCCATAAGGCAAAAAATCCATTACCGTTATATAAGTCCAAGACTTGTGAAGTATGTGAAGATGGCTACGAGTTGGTCATTGGTTTTTCCCTTTTAGGGAATTTTAAAAGAAAATTATGCTTCTTTACCATTCAAGAGATATGGGGCTTCCCCTGTGCAAGGGTTTGGTTCAAGTCCCCTATTGAAATAAAATAAAGTTTACAAATTAATCTGCAAAAATGAAAAGGAACTATAATCCTTTTATTTAATCCTTAACTATTTCTTCCCTAATAAACTTTTACGGGATCTTATAAGTATTCCTGAGTTTTACTCTTCATTTTTTTTCATTTATTTCTGGTTCCCGTTGGAATTTAGGGATTAAGAGGTTACTGCTTTTTGGTAATCTAAAAGTATCAAGAATGTCGTTGAAATTAAAAATTTTGTGTTTAATTCATGATCGTTGTCATCGTTAAAAATGCTCACAGATATTGAATACAAGCAGCTAAAAGTAAATTTCACTCACTCTTATAAGCAATACGGTTTTGTGGTAGCAAAAGTTGCCTTGGATAAAAGTTTTCTCGTAACATTGGCATGGAACCTTTTACCCCCATGCACCTCCCCTACTTCTTATACAATTAACGTATTCTCAGACGCTTCATCATACCAAATTTCATCCAAATTTGATGCTATCCATGCTATGCATTGATGCTATCTATGTTAACCACCTGTGACCACCTCTGAACACTTTACAGCAGCAGTCAATGTGAAATTTGTTCTATTTTGGAGTTTATTCTCATTTTTTCCTAAACATTCTACAAGGATTGTAGGATTGAAGGAGCTTAAGAAAGACATTGTCTACCCTCAAAAAGGTTGACTATTTGAATTTCTTCTGGAGGGCAGCTTAAATGATCAGTTAGGTTAAATGATGTAACATTAAGCTAATATGATTATATGTAAGGAAGTAAATATTATAGATATCAAAGTATGGAACTTATTCTAATAATGTACGCAGTGGTGCCATCTAGGGCAGGGGCGTAGAAAAGGGGGGCTTCCGGGCTCCCCCCCCCCTTAAGGTCACCCATGACCAAAAACTTTTCAAAAAAAATTGTGTTTTTTGGTCTAAAATCGGAAAAAACTTTCTTCAGCTTGCTCGCTCGCAACGTGGCTTATTAATTATCACATGAAACCACATAAATGTAAAAATGTAAAGGGAAATTATTTATGGTTATATGCTAAACCAGCAATTGGGCATCCCCTTAAAACATGAATTGCTACGCCACTGATTCTAGGGGGCCTTCTTAGGCCTCTAAGCTTGGTAAGCCACTGCTTATTTCTAATGGTTATAAAGCGTTATTCTTGGTTATTTCTTGTTTCTTAGATTGGACAATGTATCAGCACAACCTGGGTGTTTTGGATAGTTACTAGGGCTCGGATTTTGCATATTATTTTGATAGTTGTACTTATTGATGTTACAGTAACGTAACACAGGGTTGTTGTTGTAGATGATATTTTGTACTGGAGTCATGTGCTTGTAATTTTGAATACATAGTTAGTATGGTAGTAAAATAAAAAAAAATAAAATGCCCGTTTTAGGGCCTTTCGGCCCATCAGGGTATTCACCCTGCGGGTCAGGTGGGTTGCATCTATACACTCTAAGAATTAATTAAAGTTGGCGAAATCTTTTTAATACAAATAATATTCATAAAATCTTAGAGCATAGCCCGGGCTGCGAACCCCGGACCTCCGGTGCCGAAATCGAACGCACTATTATGGTAGTAATTTGTTTAATTCATTTATATGTAAAGTCATAACAGATTGTGCATCAGGGATTGCATACGAGACACATCAAAATTTATTGCTTAAGTCTTAAAAATTGTTTAAAATTTAGAAAAATGCTTAAAAATCATTAAGTTTATGGTAACCAAAGCTAGGATCTACCATGGGAAAAAGCAATATCCTTCAAATAACATCTTAAGCAGTTTTATAATTGGAACCAAGTGTCACTAGAAAAGTGAGTGAAATTACGGCGTTTATGCAAGCAAGACTTTGAAAAGCAGACATTCATTCATCATAAATTAGGAATGATTTTCGCGCAAAAAAGGGATAAGCTAGATAATTGCTTTTAACAATTCCGTAGTTGCAATAAGTAGTGATAAGAGTATGGTTTTTCCATCCTCTCCCGCGCTTCTTCCACATACTACCTTCCAAAAGCAAGGGAGTGGGGTACAAGTCTTGAACTAATGCAGGATGGTAACGAGATCTAAGCGTCACTCTCTCATCCTGCGTAGAGCTCCGTGTTGTGTTATAATATTTTTGTGGTATTTTGTGAATAACGTGTTCTCAGTGACTATTGTCTGTGCTACTTTGGTGACATTCATTACTTTAAGGTAAATCAAATAATCATTATCCTAGTTTTTATAATAACTTCCCTTGGGTTATTTCCCCACGCTGTCATCTGAGTATAACCATGGCTAGTTATAGTAGTATGTTCCTATTTTGTATGTTAATGAAATTTAGGCGGAGGGCAGACAAAAGCCTGACATGGCAATTGGGTGAGTCATGCAATATATCTGATTGGTCCTGTTTTGATTTCAGCTGATCTCTGACTTCAACCGGCTTTACCCAGAGAGAGAGAGCTGACGCTAGCAGGGAGAGCTGTTCAGAGAAAAGGCGTCGAGGAAAGAACTGAAAGAATACGTTACGCCATACCTTAATCTGATTAATGGTAATTAAAATATTTCATAAGTTTATACATGTTACATTTTCAGATAAGATTATATTGATATTTCAGATAGATGTTACAAATTTGCACTTTCATTATCCCAAATGAGTAAATACACCAGTCTTTACCACCCTCCTTCCATAGCCAAAGTGTCTATAACTTGTTTTTTGATCACAGAAGAAAGAGAGCTGCCTCTGTAGTCCTACCATCCCTCTTGTGCCAGTCGGAAACAGAAAAAAAATGCGGCTGGCGACCATCAAGGTCGGAGATAGGAGTACAGAGTCTAACCTAACTGAGGCAGTACAAGCTCGTCGTTTCAAAGAAGCTCACTTTCCAAGGTTGTGGCCGTAGGTGTAGAATCGTTATAACATCCTGGAGGCTGTGGACGTCGCCTTTAAGCTGTTCCACGCTACCCGAGTCTGAATTTGTATGGAATTGGGTATTTATAATATTAGCACTAAGTATGAATGTTACACAGACAGTGAAAGCGGGTTACCGCTGTTTAATTAATTAGTTACTCAAAGTATTTCTGTTCAAGTATTAATTATTGTACTATTTGTACAAACCAGTCATGTTGAAATGTTGTGTGGTGGAAGGGGTTCAACTCTCCCTCTCAGTTGACATTCCATCAAATGAGTCAATTAGTTTCACAGGTTAATGTCAAATTTGAGTGTGCAAGCGAGGGGTGTTACCGCCATTTCCCCACAGCACGTAGTCTTTATTAAAAGTTCATTGTCAAATACCTCGTAAAAATATCCGGTGCATGTTCCTCTAGAATGGACGACAGCCCTGTCTTTTACAGAAGCCACTTGATGTTGGTCCTCCACTTGATGTTGATTCTTGAGTGCTCAGTAAGGTGCTACCTCAAAGTGAGGAAGCCTGTGTGGCTCAACCTCTCAATGTGGTCGAGGAAAAAATAAAGGCCTTTGCCTATTCATATCAAAACTTTACAGTCATCCATGGTGCCTCGAAATGTGGTTCAATTTGTCGTTGAAGGGTGTGATTCATTTCTCTCTGACTGTTTTATTCACACCATCAAGAATCACGTATCACATTCAATGACAATGGGACTTAAATCCCCAAACCCTCCTGTCAGCACTTGACTTAGACATAATGCGAAATTTTCGCTCTGAACATTGTCGGTTTAAGTACTTTGAAATGAACGCAATGTTTATCCGGCCTACTGAGGCCACAATCGGTTCTAGAAAACTTCAGAGGCGGAAGTGTACGAAGTGTACCCTGCACGTTGCAATTGATTCCTTTGCATAAAGTACTTACTCATTTCTTTAACAGCGAACAGGTCATGGCTGATACTTTTCAGTACATGTCATCTCTCGGTACGTCAGAAGGCCTTCCCAATCCATAACAAATGTTGTGCAGGGGTCGTCTTGGAAGAAAATTGTCCAAGACATAAATTGCAATGATAATAATGTATTAATTTATCCTATTGTTGTATACGCAGACGACTTCGAGGTGGGCAACGCGCTCTCTGCTCACGCGGGCGTTCATAAACTTTGCGGTGTGTATGTATCTCTACCATGCCTTCCACTTCATTATATGTCCAAGTTGCGTTACATTTTTTTACTTTCACTGTTCCACTCCTCAGATAGACTTGCGTTTGGGAACGCAGTGACTTTCCAAAAGATATTTGATGAATTGAATTACTTAAGGAAACACGGGTATTAAAGTTGACACCAGTACTTTTAGAGGGACTATTAGGTTTGTGGTTAGCTCGGTATCTGGTGACAACTTAATGGCATGCTTGGCTTTGTAGAGAGCTTTGTCGCCCAGCACTGTTGTCGGATATGTAATATCAGTAAACAGCAGTTACAATTGGCTGGTAGAGAAGATGCATCTTTGCTCCGAACTTTGGAGTCTTATAATGAGCAAGTAATTTTAGATGACGTGTCCAAAACGGGAATAAAAGAGCGTTGCGTTTGGTTTGCGTTGGAGGGGTTGATTTGTTTGATCACGTATCCACAGATATTCTTCATGATTGGTTTGAAGGCTGTTGCCGTTACGTCATGACTTTTGTAATTAACTCAATAGTGAAAGAGTTCAATTTCATTCATGAAAACACTTTAAGGGACAAAATAACGTCCTTCAACTATGGCCCTGATTCTTCTTCTAAGCCAAGCAACTGCATTAAGCAAGATAGTAAATCTATAGTTGTAAAGACGTCAGCATCCGAAATGCTTTCTTTGGTCAGATATTTTGGCCTCATTGTTGGCTACTACATCCCAGAAGATAATAGAGTGTGGTCTCTTTTTTTGAAGTTGCGTCTAATAACTGACCGCCTCATGAACCCCAGAGTCTATATGGACACTGTCACTCAGTTAGCCTCGCACATAGAAGAGTTTAATGCACTCTATTGCTCCTTGACAAATACTCCACTTAAACCCAAATTTCATTTCTTGACCCACTATCCACAAATGTTAATTAAATTTGGTCCATTGACTCAAGTGTGGACAATGAGGTTTGAGGGCCGTCACAGATTATCAAAATTGATAGCCAACTCCACTTGTAGTAGAGTTAATGTGTGTAAGACTATAGCCATTAAAACCAATTAATTATGAATGACATGCTTTTGAGACAAACCCATTGTAAAAAGTATACTTATGGTCATACTGTGCCGGCTTCAAATGATACCGTTAATGCACTAATTCAAAGTTTAGTTTAAATCCTACTATTAAGCTTTTCCAGTGCAAGTCGATAGGAACTGCAGGCACAAACATTGTACAATCATCTGTGATGACTGTTGACATTTGTGATGACACTTACCTTCCAATATTTGCATCAGTCAATGCCATAGTAACTACCTCTACAGGCGATATTTACCTACAGGTAAGTTATTATGAAACAATAACTTTTAATGATCATGTCTATGCTTATGAGGTGGTTACTACTGATCAATTTGCTTATCAATGATTTGCACAACCCATTTCCAAATACCCTCACTGTCATGATGGATCTTGTCAGGTATGTCACAATACGTTTACCTGTTGATTAATGCAATTTGGGCTCTGCCCTTCTATTATAAAAAAATAAAAAATAAAAATCTATGTTTAATGTACAAGTCAACTATTACTTCTTTTGAGTAATTGGCAAAAATAAAAGTTATTAATTCTTATCATTATCACTATTGGGTTGTTATATTCATAGTTAATTAAATATTGCAATTAATTATTATAGTGATAAATTAGTTTATTTATTAATTGTCAATGGAGAGCCGCTGCAAACTAATATTAGGGTTGATAACTCAAGAATAAGAATGAATGATGTTACTGTCTTCTATAGTTATTCATTGAAGTTGCCTTAATTAAGAAGTTTGTTGTCTTTTATCATGTGACAAAAAAGTTATTAATTAATTATTTCAGTCATTAATTGCTAGAAAGTGAATTATGGTTTTGTTAATGTTATATGACTTTCGAACTGAGGCGATCCCCCTGGGAGTGGGGGTAAAATCTGCACATTTTAAGAACCCTATCAACCTTTTGGAGCAATAAACAGTGGCGCAATTTAAGAAACGTTAAAAATGTTGGTTCTCAAATTGCGCCACTGGTTTTTGCTCCAAAATGTTGAAAGGGGTCTTAAAATGTGCAGAATAAAAATTGTGAATTCGTCTTAGAATTTATATTTTGCTTAGAACCGGATATATTGCCACTTTGTATGTACTATTGTATGTATATACTATATGTTTTTACCCCACTCCCAGCGGGATCCCCTTAATGTAGTTTTAATAATATTTCTTTGTATATTTCTTGTATAAACGTTGTTCAAAAAGTTTGACTGCAACTTTTAAAATTAATGTAATTGTACATAGTAAATATAAGAATGTTTAATTATTAATAATAAAAATATGATACATTTAAATTGCATCTTGTGTTCAATGTGTTTATCCCTGTCCAAAAACCTTATTGGGAACCTTAATTCAGTGCTCCAATCAATACTTACTGGCTTAAAATTAATATTTGGAAAGTTCGTTCCGGGCTTATTTCTTGCCTGACACAGAGACCAGTCACCAATATGTCCATGCATGTTTTCAGTAATGATGGACATTAGCAGACATGCATTAATGGACACATTAGTGTCTTGTCTCTATGTCCGGTATAAATTAAGTCCTGAACGAACTTCACAAATATTATTAAAGCCAGTATAGTATTGATTAAGGCAGTGAATTCAGTACTACCATAAAGAGGGGATCGTACTTGCAAAAAGCAATGGCAGTACTAGCATCGATGAGGGAATATACTTGCTAGAAGGAAAGACAGAACTAGTAAATACTTGCTATAAGCAAGGGCAGTAATAGCATTAATGAGGGCATGTACTTGCTAGAAGGAAGGACAGAAGTAGTAATACTTGCTTTAAGCAATGGCAGTAATAGCATTAATGAGGGCATATACTTGCTAGAAGGAAGGACAGAACTATTAAATACTTGCTATAAGCAAGGCAGCCTAGCATTCATGAGGGAATGTACTTGATACAAACAAGTCCAAACCAGATAATTACTATTTGTAAAAAGCAAAGAATTCCTTGCTTTTTACTATTACACTACTTGACTAATGCTATGATGCATTGCTTCACACGCTGATTCAAAGTAAAAAAAGCAAGGAATTCCTTGCTACTTACATAACATACTTGATTAATGATCGGATGCATAACTCCATGAGTTAATAAAAATTATTAAAAGCAAAGAATTCCTTGCTTTTTACAATACTGGTTACTGACTAATGCAATGGTTCATGGCTCAATGCTTTAATACGTAATTAAGAAAAGCAAGTATGTATTTACTATGCACAAGGACTGGCACTATGATAAAACATTGATGACTTGCTTTATAACATGACAGGTAATACTTAAAAGCAGGTAATTCTTTCCTTCTGGGGAAAGCATTAAGGGATCTTAATGGGAAAGTTCCGGATTTTAAGCAATTATAGTACTTCATATTTCCTACAGCTCTATCATGGCAAATAGTAATTCTTAAGAAGCAATTCTCGAGAATGCAAAAAAACAAATTCGGGTCTCGAAGCAAAAAAGCATTGTAAGTCCTGGCAATAAACAATTTTTTTCGTTCTTTTTATGCGTGAAATTTTTCTCAGTGTATATAGAGTGGTACATTTAAAATATATCGTATGGAGCTATAGTGATAATAGTATAAGACATGTGACAACAAAAATATATAGTATAAGACTTTATACTATATATATGATATAGCTTTATGTTTTGCACACAACCTAAAGGGAACCACTAAATGCAAGAAAACTAAAATTTGTGCGGTTTTCTAATATTTTTAGCGAGAGCATTTATATAAAGGATAGGCAGACTGCTTGCTTATCCTTAATAATTTAAGGTATATTTTCAGAAAAATTTGGAGTGAAGTAGTACAAAATGAGTCACATTTTTTAGGACTGGCTCGTGGATTATATAACGTCATATTATTATCATTAAATCATTTTATTGCCCAATTTTCAAAATGGTCAAGGTTTAAATTTTTTTATTTAATTTCATTTATTCATATAAAATGTCAAACCATGTGGTCTTAGAATTTGTTCTTTTATTTTAATTGATCTGCGTGAAAGAAATTTGTATGATTTTTACTTTCTTTCAAAAAGCCTAAAAATAAACTAAAACAAGCTATTTTAATCTTTCATTCAAATAAATTTAAATTTAACTCTTTAAAATAAAAAGTTTTAAAAAGATTGCTTATTTGTCTTATGAAGCAATATTAAAATTCTTTTGAAAAAACTGAAAATATGCGGAAAATTATTTTTATAATTTAAAAAGAACTAAAACAAATAGGGCAAACATCGAACCATTTGTAATCTCAAAGGGAATATACTTTTCATTGATGTTAATTAAATTAAGGAATTAGTAATATAGATATAGAGAAGATTTAAAACGTTTGTCTTATTTTTATATTCACGCTGTTACGCATAATTTAGCGAATTCGTCGTTTTGGCTTTAGAGGTTTTTTTAAAAAGGAAATTTAAGTGAAAGTGTAGAGCTGTTGAATGAAATCATGATACAGCTCTATATATTTAAATGAAAAATCGGTTACTTTTTATTCCCTAATCGGATTCTCTACGCTCATCCTTAACGTTTTGGACTCGCTTCGCTCTTTAGAATATGGAAAATGCATAATTAAAATCAAACTATAAAAATCTTAGACTCGGTACTCAGTTTGAGGACAGAATAAATCAGTTTTTATCCCAGCGCTTCCCATCCACCTAATGACCACGCTCAATGCTGCTTAACAAAAGTGATTTATCAAAAACTCATTGCATTACTTTGCTATGTCAGTAGAATAAAGATAAATATTACTTTTCCTCATTTATACCGTAGGTATGTATATAGGAAAAGTATTGTTTGAAAAAAAAACACCGAAACCGAAAATTGGTGTTTTTATGGGCTAATGAATGGTTTTCGCTAAGTTTTCTGTCTGTATCTGTGTGTCTGTTATCATCGTAGCTACCAGTGTATTTATGCTAGAGAGTTCAAACTTCGTACGCAATACAGTCTACCGCTATAATTGTCCTTTTTTAAAATATTTTTTTATGGCGTCATTAACATGCAATAATGACTCAGCAAAGTTTTCGAAAAATCATAAAACGCGGAAAAATGATTCCATCGAATTAAAAATTAGCACGCATGTGGCCATGTATAAGACTAATATATGTGATAAAAATTTTATCTCATTATTAGCATTAGTTCAATTTTTATAAAATGACAGTTTAAATTTTTTAAAAAAATGTAAAAAATCAGAAAAAGGATCCAAATGAGTTTAAATTTAGTAAAAATGGATACCTTTATTTAATAAGTACACTTAGTTCGTTTTAATAGAAGTACATGATTTTTGTTGGATCACAAAAGTTAAGCAGAATCGTGCATGGTCAGTGCTGTATGGGTAACCGCTGAGTACGAAATGGATGCATTCACTATCTGAGGACGAGCAAAGCGAGTTCGAGGACATGCTGAAGTATAAATTTGGCATTTGTATATTCTGAGGACGAGCGAAGCGAGTCCGAAGCTAAGACTATGAGCGTAGCAAATCCGATGTGATAAAGAAAAGTTCCGAGGTACCCCGTACCCGATTTTTAATACATAAATTCATGTATTTATCATTTATAGATTTGATGAATACATTTACGTTACATCCATATTGCATACATTTTGGACCTCTCAATAAAAGCTTCGATGCATTTTAAGAAGATAATAGGGCTGTTCTATTATAGCGGAAGTTGTTCTTTAAATCCATGTAGTGTAAGAAATAATAGAAATTATTGATTTAATATGACCTTATTGCCTTATCTATAAAGTTATACATACATACATGCATATATAAATAAATAAATAAAATATTATATATATATATATATATATATATATATATATATATATATATATATATATATATATATATATACATTTCACATTAAGCCCTGTCATGGAAACGGATACTAGCTTTTTTTTTAACGCTGAAAATAGATAGATAAAAACTACAAAGATCTTTCTTTATTTTTAAACACTTAATTAAAATAAATCAAACAAGATACAAAAATAGGAAAGAAAATTAGAAAATATAACAGCTGGATGTAACATTTACAAACAAATAAAATTAATAGATGTATCATGTAAAATATAAAAAAAAATAAATAAAAAATTACAGGTGTATAAAAAGCCGTATAAAATGCTAGTCAGACAAAATAAATATTTAATAGAAGAACCACGATGTTTTAGATCACTAAGAAAAAACAAATTTTGGCATTTATAACGGATTATCCACTACTGATGCTATTTGGCACCGTATAGCCCTTATTTATAAAACTATACGTGGGGGGGAAGGGGATTAAAAACAAATATTTGGGTGTCCCAAAGAAATGGATAGCCATACAAACAACAAAAAACTTGTATCATTCTATTCTCATCATTTCTTGATTGTATTCTGTGATGAACTTATCTTTTTGTAATCTATGTTGTGCTAGAAATAATTTTAGGCTAAATTTTCATGAGATATTTAGTTATGTATATATGTTTTTGATCAGTGAGTGTTTATGAAACAAGCAATGGAAGAATTATGAGAATATGATAACATTTTAAAGAGTTTATAACATAATTATATAAAGTTTTCTTTTTTTTTAACATTTACAGCCGTAAGGTAAAGTTTTACTATTGTTTAACTAAAAAAATTAACTCAAAGCATGCCTAATACTATTTTAAGCAATTAAATAGTCAATCCTCTAAGAGAAATAATAAAAATATTTTTTTGGTTGAACATTCTTTAAATTCATAAAGTACGACGATAATTTTTTGAGATCATTGAAGGAAAATTGATATTACGATGATACTTGGCATATTTTTTTGCCAACAGTCTTATACAGGCTAACGTGCGAGCTAAATTTTATTTCGATCTGTTTTTTTCCGCATTAAATGAATTTTTAAATATTGCTAAATCATAAATTTTTCCCACAACTCACTTTTTAGCATAAAACGCAAAGATTATAACAGACAAACTCCCATAAAGATAGAGAACACTTGATTCAGGAGGTCTTGAAACGTCTGAATCAGATAATTCGGATGCAATCTCAGCTTCACCAGAATTTAATGCAAACATAATACATTTTATGTAGGAATTGAAAGAAACTCTCTCTCACAATAACTTGTTATATTAAACAAAGTCGACTTTCGGTCTTACAGGACGCTGTCCTACTATAAAATTCTGGCGCGGTCGTCCGCATGTCGGGCGAATTTCCTTTGGATACGTGTTTCTGTGCTTAACAACAATCCTGGTTGGAATGATAATTTTTATAGTTTTTTACATTATATAAGTTTACAACTACTAAATAAATAATTCCGGCGCGGTGTTCCGCTGTCGGGCGAATTTCATTTAGAATGCGTGATAATCAACCCATTTCTTGCTTATGCAAGAACCATGCCCATTGCGTGGTTCCGGTTCATGCTTTAGAACCTTAACTGCTTAGGTTGTCAAGGCACTGCTCGTAACTCATTTTGTCCGTATTTTACAAACGAAATGCGCATAATTATCCAGTTGGTTGTACAAAACTATGCCTCTAAAATTAAAAGTACGCACTATTATTTGCACTAGTTTAAAGCTTAGTTACTCATCTTTAAGCTTAATCAGTTATCTTTAAAGGTTTTAGCGCATTTCCTTTGGAAAATACAGACAAAATGAGTTACTTACTGTGTTTAATATAACAAGTTATTGTGGAGAGACTGTTTTCTATCAATTCCTATTGTGAGACTCCACAGCTAAATTTAATCTACTTTCTATATACTTATGATATTAATAAGTGAATGTCAAAAGATAAAAACGTAAACTCATTCATACAAAGGCTGTGAACCCACATCCATATGTGTATAAAGTTGTACCTATTTGAATTATGAAGTTTGTACAAAAACTGAATCGTACGGGTTTAGTTATACAAANCTGACTTAAGCAGTTTTATAATTGAAGGAACCAAGTGTCACTAGAAAAGTGAGTGAAATTACGGCGTTTATGCAAGCAAGACTTTGAAAAAGCAGTGACACATTCATTCATCATAAATTAGGAATGATTTTCGCGCAAAAAAGGAAGTATACCTTGGAATAAGCTAGATAATTGCTTTTAACAATTCCGTAGTTGCAATAAGTAGTGATAAGAGTATGGTTTTTCCATCCTCTCCGCGCTTCTTCCACATACTACCTTCCAAAAGCAAGGGAGTGGGGGTACAAGTCTTGAACTAATGCAGGATGGGTAACGAGATCTAAGCGTCACTCTCTCATCGACACCGGTCCTGCGTAGAGCTCGCTCCGTGAAAATTGTGTTATAATATTTTTGTGGTTTTTTTTATATATTTTGTGAATAACGTGTTCTCAGTGACTATTGTCTGTGCTACTTTGGTGACATTCATTACTTTAAGGTAAATCAAATAATCATTATCCTAGTTTTTATAATAACTTCCCTTGGGTTATTTCCCCACGCTGTCATCTGAGTATAACCATGGCTAGTACTATAGTAGTATGTTCCTATTTGTATGTTAATGAAATTTAGGCGGAGGGCAGACAAAAGCCTGACATGGCAATTGGGTGAGTCATGCAATATATCTGATTGGTCCTGTTTTCTGATTTCAGCTGATCTCTGACTTCAACCGGCTTTACCCAGACAGAGAGAGATCCCTGTATCACAAGCTGACGCTATGCAGGGAGAGCCTGTTTGATGCTTTCAGAGAAAAGGCGTCGAGGAAAGAACTGAAAGAATACGTTACGCCATACCTTAATCTGATTAAAGGTAATTAAAATATTTCATAAGTTTATACATGTTACATTTTCAGATAAGATTATATTGATATTTCAGATAGATGTTACAAATTTGCACTTTCATTATCCCAAATGAGTAAATACACCAGTCTTTACCACCCTCCTTCCATAGCCAAAGTGTCTTTCTATAACTGTTCTTTTGTTTTTTGATCACAGAAGAAAACCAGCACGGAGAGCTGCCTTCTGTAGTCTCACTCCTGTGCCTACCATCCCTCTTGTGCCAGTCGAGTGGGAAACAGAAAAAAGGATGCGGCTGGCGACCATCAAGGTCGGAGATAAGAGAAAGTTTTATAGGAGTAATCCCTACAGAGTCTAACCTAACTGAGGCAGTACAAGCTCGTCGTTCAAAACTTTTATCAAAGAAGCTCACTTTCCAACCTTGGGTTGTGGCCGTAGGTGAATCAATAGACCAGGTCAAGAGCTGTTTTGTGGTGGTGGATGATACGTTTTATAAGTTCTCTCACATCCTGGAGGCTGTGGACGTCGCCTTTAAGCTGTTCCACGCTACGGGTCTCGCATATCCCTTCGAGTCTGAATTTGTATGGCTCCTCATCCAATTGGGTATTTATAATATTAGCACTAAGTATGATAATGTTACACAGACAGTGAAAGCGGGTTACCGCTGTTTAATTAATTAGTTACTCAAAGTATTTCTGTTCAAGTATTAATTATTGTACTATTTGTACAAACCAGTCATGTTGAAATGTTGTGGTTGTAGGAAGGGGTTCAACTCTCCCTCTCAGTTGACATTCCATCAAATGAGTCTTTGTAAATTAGTTTCACAGGTTAATGTCAAATTTGAGTGTGCAAGCGAGGGGTGTTACCGCCATTTCCCCACAGCACGTAGTCTTAAACAGCACGTATTAAAAGTTCATTGTCAAATACCTCGTAAAAATGTATCCGGTGCATGTTCCTCTAGAATGGACGACAGCCCTGTCTTACCTTTACAGAAGCCTCCACTTGATGATGGTCCTCCACTTGATGTTGATTCTCCACTTGATGTTGATAGTGCTCCAGGTCCTAGTAAGGTGCTACCTCAAAGTGAGGAAGCCTGTGTGGCTCAACCTCTCAATGTGGTCGAGGAAATAAATAAAGGCCTTTGCCTATTCATATCAAAACTTTACAGTCATCCCATGGTGCCTCGAAATGTGGTTCAATTTGTCGTTGAAGGGTGTGATTCATTTCTCTCTGACTGTTTTATTCACACCATCAAGAATCACGTATCACATTCAATGACAATGGGTTCTGACTTAAATCCCCAAACCCTCCTGTCAGCACTTGACTTAGACATAATGCGAAATTTTCGCTCTGAACATTGTCGGTTTAAGTACTTTGAAATGAACGCAATGTTTATCCGGCCTACTGAGGTCACAATCGGTTCTAGAAACGACTTCAGAGGCGGAAGTGTACGAAGTGTACCCTGCACGTTGCAATTGATTCCTTTGCATAAAGTACTTACTCATTTCTTTAACAGCGAACAGGTCATGGCTGATACTTTTTCAGTACATGTCATCTCTCGGTACGTCAGAAGGCCCTTCCAATCCATAACAAATGTTGTGCAGGGGTCGTCTTGGAAGAAAATTGTCCAAGACATAAATTGCAATGATAATAATGTATTAATTTATCCTATTGTTGTATACGCAGACGACTTCGAGGTGGGCAACGCGCTCTCTGCTCACGCGGGCGTTCATAAACTTTGCGGTGTATGTATCTCTACCATGCCTTCCACTTCATTATATGTCCAAGTTGCGTTACATTTTTTTACTTTCACTGTTCCACTCCTCAGATAGACTTGCGTTTGGGAACGCAGTGACTTTCCAAAAGATATTTGATGAATTGAATTACTTAAGGAACACGGGTATTAAAGTTGACACCAGTACTTTTAGAGGGACTATTAGGTTTGTGGTTAGCTCGGTATCTGGTGACAACTTGGGCCTTAATGGCATGCTTGGCTTTGTAGAGAGCTTTGTCGCCCAGCACTGTTGTCGGATATGTAATATCAGTAAACAGCAGTTACAATTGGCTGGTAGAGAAGATGCATCTTTGCTCCGAACTTTGGAGTCTTATAATGAGCAAGTAATTTTAGATGACGTGTCCAAAACGGGAATAAAAGAGCGTTGCGTTTGGTTTGCGTTGGAGGGGTTTGATTTGTTTGATCACGTATCCACAGATATTCTTCATGATTGGTTTGAAGGCTGTTGCCGTTACGTCATGACTTTTGTAATTAACTCAATAGTGAAAGAGTTCAATTTCATTCATGAAAACACTTTAAGGGACAAAATAACGTCCTTCAACTATGGCCCTGATTCTTCTTCTAAGCCAAGCAACTGCATTAAGCAAGATAGTAAATCTATAGTTGTAAAGACGTCAGCATCCGAAATGCTTTCTTTGGTCAGATATTTTGGCCTCATTGTTGGCTACTACATCCCAGAAGATAATAGAGTGTGGTCTCTTTTTTTGAAGTTGCGTCTAATAACTGACCGCCTCATGAACCCCAGAGTCTATATGGACACTGTCACTCAGTTAGCCTCGCACATAGAAGAGTTTAATGCACTCTATTGCTCCTTGACAAATACTCCACTTAAACCCAAATTTCATTTCTTGACCCACTATCCACAAATGTTAATTAAATTTGGTCCATTGACTCAAGTGTGGACAATGAGGTTTGAGGGCCGTCACAGATTATCAAAATTGATAGCCAACTCCACTTGTAGTAGAGTTAATGTGTGTAAGACTATAGCCATTAAAAACCAATTAATTATGAATGACATGCTTTTGAGACAAACCCATTGTAAAAAGTATACTTATGGTCATACTGTGCCGGCTTCAAATGATACCGTTAATGCACTAATTCAAAAGTTTAGTTTAAATCCTACTATTAAGCTTTTCCAGTGCAAGTCGATAGGAACTGCAGGCACAAACATTGTACAATCATCTGTGATGACTGTTGACATTTGTGATGACACTTACCTTCCAATATTTGCATCAGTCAATGCCATAGTAACTGCCTCTACAGGCGATATTTACCTACAGGTAAGTTATTATGAAACAATAACTTTTAATGATCATGTCTATGCTTATGAGGTGGTTACTACTGATCAATTTGCTTGGCTTACTATCAATGATTTGCACAACCCATTTCCAAATACCCTCACTGTCATGATGGATCTTGTCAGGTATGTCACAATACGTTTACCTGTTGATTAATGCAATTTGGGCTCTGCCCTTTTCTATTATAAAAAAAATAAAAAATAAAAATCTATGTTTAATGTACAAGTCAACTATTACTTCTTTTGAGTAATTGGCAAAAATAAAAGTTATTAATTCTTATCATTATCACTATTGGGTTGTTATACGCTTATTTCATAGTTAATTAATAAGTTATTAATTAATACATGCAATTAATTATTATAGTGATAAATTAGTTTATTTATTAATTGTCAATGGAGAGCCGCTGCAAACTAATATTAGGGTTGATAACTCAAGAATAAGAATGAATGATGTTACTGTCTTCTATAGTTATTCATTGAAGTTGCCTTAATTAAGAAGTTTGTTGTCTTTTATCATGTGACAAAAAAGTTATTAATTAATTATTTCAGTCATTAATTGCTAGAAAGTGAATTATGGTTTTGTTAATGTTATATGACTTTCGAACTTGAGGCGATCCCCCTGGGAGTGGGGGTAAAAATCTGCACATTTTAAGAACCCTATCAACCTTTTGGAGCAATAAACAGTGGCGCAATTTAAGAACTACGTTAAAAATGTTGGTTCTCAAATTGCGCCACTGGTTTTTGCTCCAAAATGTTGAAAGGGGTCTTAAAATGTGCAGAATAAAAATTAGATGTGAATTGTCGTCTTAGAATTTATATTTTGCTTAGAACCGGATATATTGCCACTTTGTATGTACTATTGTATGTATATACTATATGTTTTTACCCCACTCCCAGCGGGATCCCCTTAATGTAGTTTTAATAATATTTCTTTGTATATTTCTTGTATAAACGTTGTTCAAAAAGTTTGACTGCAACTTTTAAAATTAATGTAATTGTACATAGTAAATATAAGAATGTTTAATTATTAATAATAAAAATATGATACATTTAAATTGCATCTTGTGTTCAATTGTGTTTATCCCTGTCCAAAAACCTTATTGGGAACCTTAATTCAGTGCTCCAATCAATACTTACTGGCTTAAAATTAATATTTGGAAAGTTCGTTCCGGGCTTATTTCTTGCCTGACACAGAGACCAGTCACCAATATGTCCATGCATGTCTTCAGTAATGATGGTAATACATTAGCAGACATGCATTAATGGACACATTAGTGTCTTGTCTCTATGTCCGGTATAAATTAAGTCCTGAACGAACTTCACAAATATTATTAAAGCCAGTATAGTATTGATTAAGGCAGTGAATTCAGTACTACCATAAAGAGGGGATCGTACTTGCAAAAAGCAATGGCAGTACTAGCATCGATGAGGGAATATACTTGCTAGAAGGAAAGACAGAACTAGTAAATACTTGCTATAAGCAAGGGCAGTAATAGCATTAATGAGGGCATGTACTTGCTAGAAGGAAGGACAGAAGTAGTAACTACTTGCTTTAAGCAATGGCAGTAATAGCATTAATGAGGGCATATACTTGCTAGAAGGAAGGACAGAACTATTAAATACTTGCTATAAGCAAGGGCAGCCTAGCATTCATGAGGGAATGTACTTGATACAAACAAGTCCAAACCAGATAATTACTATTACTGGGATTGTAAAAAGCAAAGAATTCCTTGCTTTTTACTATTACACTACTTGACTAATGCTATGATGCATTGCTTCACACGCTGATTCAAAGTAAAAAAAGCAAGGAATTCCTTGCTACTTACAATAACATACTTGATTAATGATCGGATGCATAACTCCATGAGTTAATAAAAATTATTAAAAGCAAAGAATTCCTTGCTTTTTACAATACTGGTTACTGACTAATGCAATGGTTCATGGCTCAATGCTTTAATACGTAATTAAGAAAAGCAAGTATGTATTTACTATGCACAAGGACTGGCACTATGATAAAACATTGATGACTTGCTTTATAACATGACAGGTAATACTTAAAAGCAGTAATTCTTTCCTTCTGGGGAAAGCATTAAGGGATCTTAATGGGAAAGTTCCGGATTTTAAGCAATTATAGTACTTCATATTTCCTACAGCTATCATGGCAAATAGTAATTCTTAAGAAGCAATTCTCGAGAATGCAAAAAACAAATTCGGGTCTCGAAGCAAAAAAGCATTGTAAGTCAATAAACAATTTTTTTCGTTCTTTTATGCGTGAAATTTTTCTCAGTGTATATAGAGTGGTACATTTAAAATATATCGTATGGAGCTATAGTGATAATAGTATAAGACATGTGACAACAAAATATATAGTATAAGACTTTATACTATATATATGATATAGCTTTATGTTTGCACACAACCTAAAGGGAACCACTAAATGCAAGAAAACTAAAATTTGTGCGGTTTTCTAATATTTTTAGCGAGAGCATTTATATAAAGGATAGGCAGACTGCTTGCTTATCCTTAATAATTTTAAGGTATATTTTCAGAAAAATTTGGAGTGAAGTAGTACAAAATGAGTCACATTTTTTAGGACTGGCTCGTGGATTTATAACGTCATATTATTATCATTAAATCATTTTATTGCCCAATTTTCAAAATGGTCAAGGTTTAAATTTTTTTTATTTAATTTCATTTATTCATATAAATGTCAAACCATGTGGTCTTAGAATTTGTTCTTTTATTTTAATTGATCTGCGTGAAAGAAATTTGTATGATTTTTACTTTCTTTCAAAAAAGCCTAAAAATAAACTAAAAAAGCTATTTTAATCTTTCATTCAAATAAATTTAAATTTAACTCTTTAAAATAAAAAGTTTTAAAAAGATTGCTTATTTGTCTTATGAAGCAATATTAAAATTTCTTTTGATAAAAACTGAAAATATGCGGAAAATTATTTTTATAATTTAAAAAGAACTAAAACAAATAGGGCAAACATCGAACCATTTGTAATCTCAAAGGAATATACTTTTCATTGATGTTAATTAAATTAAGGAATTAGTAATATAGATATAGAGAAGATTTAAAACGTTTGTCTTATTTTTATATTCACGCTGTTACGCATAATTTAGCGAATTCGTCGTTTTGGCTTTAGAGGTTTTTTTAAAAAGGAAATTTAAGTGAAAGTGTAGAGCTGTTGAATGAAATCATGATACAGCTCTATATATTTAAATGAAAAATCGGTTACTTTTTATTCCCTAATCGGATTCTCTACGCTCATCCTTAACGTTTTGGACTCGCTTCGCTCGTCTTTAGAATATGGAAAATGCATAAATTAAAATCAAACTATAAATATCTTAGGACTCGGTACGCTCAGTTTGAGGACAGAATAAATCAGTTTTTATCCCAGCGCTTCCCATCCACCTAATGACCACGCTCAATGCTGCTTAACAAAAGTGATTTATCAAAAACTCATTGCATTACTTTGCTATGTCAAGTAGAATAAAGATAAATATTACTTTTCCTCATTTATACCGTAGGTATGTATATAGGAAAAGTATTGTTTGAAAAAAAAACACCGAAACCGAAAATTGGTGTTTTTATGGGCTAATGAATGGTTTTCGCTAAGTTTTCTGTCTGTATCTGTGTGTCTGTTATCATCGTAGCTACCAGTGTATTTATGCTAGAGAGTTCAAACTTCGTACGCAATACAGTCTACCGCTATAATTGTCCTTTTTTAAAATATTTTTTTATGGCGTCATTAACATGCAATAATGACTCAGCAAAGTTTTCGAAAAATCATAAAACGCGGAAAAATGATTCCATCGAATTAAAAATTAGCACGCATGTGGCCATGTATAAGACTAATATATGTGATAAAAATTTTATCTCATTATTAGCATTAGTTCAATTTTTATAAAATGACAGTTTAAATTTTTTAAAAAAATGTAAAAAATCAGAAAAAGGATCCAAATGAGTTTAAATTTAGTAAAAATGGATACCTTTATTTAATAAGTACACTTAGTTTCGTTTTAATAGAAGTACATGATTTTTGTTGGATCACAAAAGTTAAGCAGAATCGTGCATGGTCAGTGCTGTATGGGTAACCGCTGAGTACGAAATGGATGCATTCACTATCTGAGGACGAGCAAAGCGAGTTCGAGGACATGCTGAAGTATAAATTTGGCATTTGTATATTCTGAGGACGAGCGAAGCGAGTCCGAAGCTAAGACTATGAGCGTAGCAAATCCGATGTGATAAAGAAAAGTTCCGAGGTACCCCGTACCCGATTTTTAATACATAAATTCATGTATTTATCATTTATAGATTTATGATGAATACATTTACGTTACATCCATATTGCATACATTTTGGACCTCTCAATAAAAGCTTCGATGCATTTTAAGAAGATAATAGGGCTGTTCTATTATAGCGGAAGTTGTTCTTTAAATCCATGTAGTGTAAGAAATAATAGAAATTATTGATTTAATATGACCTTATTGCCTTATCTATAAAGTTATACATACATACATGCATATATAAATAAATAAATAAATATATGTATATATAATATATATATATATATATATATATATATATATATATATATATATATATATATATAAATTTCACATTAAGCCCTGTCATGGAAACGGATACTAGCTTTTTTTTAACCGCTGAAAATAGATAGATAATAAAACTACAAAGATCTTTCTTTATTTTTAAACACTTAATTAAAATAAATCAAACAAGATACAAAAATAGGAAAGAAAATTAGAAAATATAACAGCTGGATGTAACATTTACAAACAAATAAAATTAATAGATGTATCATGTAAAATATAAAAAAAAAAATAAAAAATTACAGGTGTATAAAAAGCCGTATAAAATGCTAGTCAGACAAAATAAATATTTAATAGAAGAACCACGATGTTTTAGATCACTAAGAAAAAACAAATTTTGGCATTTATAACGGATTATCCACTACTGATGCTATTTGGCACCGTATAGCCCTTATTTATAAAACTATACGTGGGGGGGAAGGGGATTAAAAACAAATATTTGGGTGTCCCAAAGAAATGGATAGCCATACAAACAACAAAAAACTTGTATCATTCTATTCTCATCATTTCTTGATTGTATTCTGTGATGAACTTATCTTTTTGTAATCTATGTTGTGCTAGAAATAATTTTAGGCTAAATTTTCATGAGATATTTAGTTATGTATATATGTTCTTTGATCAGTGAGTGTTTATGAAACAAGCAATGGAAGAATTATGAGAATATGATAACATTTTAAAGAGTTTATAACATAATTATATAAAGTTTTCTTTTTTTTTAACATTTACAGCCGTAAGGTAAAGTTTTACTATTGTTTAACTAAAAAAATTAACTCAAAGCATGCCTAATACTATTTTAAGCAATTAAATAGTCAATCCTCTAAGAGAAATAATAAAAATATTTTTTTGGTTGAACATTCTTTAAATTCATAAAGTACGACGATAATTTTTTGAGATCATTGAAGGAAAATTGATATTACGATGATACTTGGCATATTTTTTTGCCAACAGTCTTATACAGGCTAACGTGCGAGCTAAATTTTATTTCGATCTGTTTTTTTCCGCATTAAATGAATTTTTAAATATTGCTAAATCATAAATTTTTCCCACAACTCACTTTTTAGCATAAAACGCAAAGATTATAACAGACAAACTCCCATAAGATAGAGAACACTTGATTCAGGAGGTCTTGAAACGTCTGAATCAGATAATTCGGATGCAATCTCAGCTTCACCAGAATTTAATGCAAACATAATACATTTTATGTAGGAATTGAAAGAAAACTCTCTCTCCACAATAACTTGTTATATTAAACAAAGTCGACTTTCGGTCTTACAGGACGCTGTCCTACTATAAAATTCTGGCGCGGTCGTCCGCATGTCGGGCGAATTTCCTTTGGATACGTGTTTCTGTGCTTAACAACAATCCTGGTTGGAATGATAATTTTTATAGTTTTTTACATTATATAAGTTTACAACTACTAAATAAATAATTCCGGCGCGGTGTTCCGCTGTCGGGCGAATTTCATTTAGAATGCGTGATAATCAACCCATTTCTTGCTTATGCAAGAACCATGCCCATTGCGTGGTTCCGGTTCATGCTTTAGAACCTTAACTGCTTAGGTTGTCAAGGCACTGCTCGTAACTCATTTTGTCCGTATTTTACAAACGAAATGCGCATAATTATCCAGTTGGTTGTACAAAACTATGCCTCTAAAATTAAAAGTACGCACTATTATTTGCACTAGTTTAAAGCTTAGTTACTCATCTTTAAGCTTAATCAGTTATCTTTAAAGGTTTAGCGCATTTCCTTTGGAAAATACAGACAAAATGAGTTACTTACTGTGTTTAATATAACAAGTTATTGTGGAGAGACTGTTTTCTATCAATTCCTATTGTGAGACTCCACAGCTAAATTTAATCTACTTTCTATATACTTATGATATTAATAAGTGAATGTCAAAAGATAAAAACGTAAACTCATTCATACAAAGGCTGTGAACCCACATCCATATGTGTATAAAGTTGTACCTATTTGAATTATGAAGTTTGTACAAAAACTGAATCGTACGGGTTTAGTTATACAAATGTTATCATACTTTAAATTTTTACGATTAAAATATTAAAAATATAATGGATGATCAAAAGTATTATATGTATAAGTTACATCCGTCTTTACTTTTCCTCATTTATACTGTAGGTACATAGGAAAATTATTGTGTTTGTAAAAAAAATCCGCAACCGGGATCAAAGCGGCATTATGCGTTTCAGGTGTTTTTAAGGCCTCCTGAGTGGTTTTTGCAAAGTTGTCTGTCTGTGTGTGAGTGTTTGCTATCATCATAGCGCTCAGTGTATTTATGCTAGAGAGTTGAAATTTTATTCAAAAATCAGTCACAGAGGTAGACTGGTTGTGCTATTCGGAAAATATTTTTTATTATGTCATTAACCCGCAATAATGACTCAGTGAAAATTATGAAAAATCATAAAACGCAGAAAAATGATATGCGATTTGGCACGCATGTAGCCATGTATAAGACCAACATATGTGCCAAGTTTCATCTCATTAAAAATATGAGATGAAAAAATATGAGCATTAGTTAATTTTTTATCAAATGATTTGTATACGTTTTTTCTAAAATGTACAAAATCGGAAAATATTCCAATTAAGTTGAAATTAGGTACAAGTATACCCCTTGACGTAATAAATAAGTGTACTAAGTTTCGTTGTAATACAACAAAACTTGTATTACAATCGTAAAAACACGATTTTTGTGGATCATAAAAGTTAAGCAGCACCGAGCGTGTTCAGTGCTTGGATAAATGACCACTGGGAATGAAACGAATGTATTTACTATCTGAGGGCGAGCGAAGGAGTCCGAAGCTAGGAGGATGAGCGTAGCGAATCCGATGTAACGAGGAAAAGTTCCGAGGTACCCCGTACTCGATTTTTCTAAAATATTTTTAAATTAGAAACGAAAATATCTTCACCTTCTTCGTTTTTTAGGTAAAATAATCATACGACATCCTAATGTCTACACGATGGTTCTTGACACCATTTGAAAACACCCCCCTCCGGGTCATAAATTTCATGTAATGTGCTCGAAGTGAAAATGTGTTCGATGATCGATACCGAAACATGTTGTAAACATTTCTCAAGGGAAGTAAATAATATTTTTGCAAAGATGAAAGATAATTCTGGTTATGATAGTTAACCTTGATAACCAAATGTAACTGCTTTTAATAACAGAGCAATAAATTATAAAATAGATTTACAATGGTTTATGTGATGAATTAATAATGGCTAAACTGATAAAACTAACTTCGACAACCCTGAAGATGCCTTCCTCAGTGGAAGCGAAACGTCAGATTCTTCATCTACATTGACGCGGCCACTACGGGAAGACATAAATCTTTTTCATATATACAAATACATAAAAATAAAGAGTAAGTTTAATTTACAATGTCAAATTATAATAAACAATTAATACAAAATACTATAATAATATATTTCAATTAAAT
Organism: Microvelia longipes; assembly: GCA_018340805.1. Taxonomy (NCBI): domain Eukaryota; kingdom Metazoa; phylum Arthropoda; class Insecta; order Hemiptera; family Veliidae; genus Microvelia; species Microvelia longipes. The sequence goes on along the minus strand of JACMZG010001870.1, from coordinate 15,162,546 downwards.
AACATATACAAACTCAAAATAATACAAGAAAGTCATGTAATGTTATTTACTATACAACAAATAAATAATAACATTACAGATAGTCCAAGAGCCAGGTCTACAAAATGTGACTCATTTTGTACTACTTCAAACCGAATTTTTCTGAAAATATACCTTAAATTATGAAGGAAAAGCATATTCTGCCTATCCAGAGTGGAGCCTTTCATATGATTGCGCATGCTTTCATAAAATTTTATAAAATCGCCCAAATTTCAGTTTTCTGGGAATATGGTTTCCTGTAGGTCATGTGCAAAACATGAAAAGACCATTTTTTAAAGCTGATAAAAATTACTATATTGGACACCAGGGGCCATAGTGTTAGCCCATAACTGTTCGCTGTTACTACCATTGGATTCATAAGGATATAAATATTCTGTATTTAAGGCTATATCGATTTCAGTTTCGATTTGCCATATGGCGCTAGCATTAACAAATTCAGGACTTGTATCATTGGGAGTATTACTTTGGACGGCTAATATGCCAAAATGGACACTTGGTTGAGCAAGCACTTTATTGTTATTAGCAAAAGTAGTAAAGTTGGTACCCTTTTCTAATAATTCGAAATAAGCCTTTTTCATCAAAATCGACGTCAAAGTTGACGTCTATTATTAAATGGCCAACAAAAAAATGGAAATAACTTTGGTTGTAGTCATCCGATTTTAATGATTAAAAACTCGTTTTATAGGAAATTTTATTATCTTTAAAAAAATTGTCTCTTCATGTTTTGCACACGACTAACAGGGAACCACTTTTTTAAGAAGATTTTCTAATATTTTGAGTGACCGCATTCATATGAAAGGCTCTACTCTGGATAGGCAAACTATGCTTTTCCTTCATAATTTAAGGTATATTTTCAGAAAAATTCAGTTTGAAGTAGTACAAAATGAGTCACATTTTGTCAGGTCCGGCTCTAAAAACAATAACACTAAAAAGCAGAGTATAAATTAATATGTTAAATAACAATACTATTAAACATTAAGTAGTTATAATTATTTATCGGTTATAATACTAATAATATTAATAGGGTAATAATACTATTTATTAATACTAGTACTAATGATACGGTACTAATACTAATAATAATACTAGTACTAGTAATAACACTAATATTAATCCTACTAGTAACACTAATACTGTAATACTTCAGTTTAAGGACTAAACAAAATTTTTGTTTCAGTAAAGTGACCAACAAAGAATAGACATAGATGGGTAATACTAATTTAAACGTTTTTCAAAATAAATATATTAAAACCATTCTTGAAAGAAGTTAAATATGCATTTAATTAATTTCATAAGGTGTAAACAACATATAGTTTAAATTTTAAAGTGCAATTTATACTGAGTAGTGTTAATTGTATTTAATTATTGGTCAAGTTAGTGAAGGTAATAATGATATCGATAACGTTGTTTTTAATTACGATAGTGTCACAAATCGAAGGCTCGATAGATGACTTCGATAGCTTTACTAAAAACGTTAGTTCGACGTTGGATTTATTATTGAATGAAAAGACATATGACAGAAGACTACGGCCTGATTTTGGAGGTATATTGAACTCAATTAATGTTGTTTAATAATTTTACTAAATTTAAATGATTGAAACATAAGAAATATTATTTGGTCATCAATTAAAATAAGCTGCCAATCCATACTTAGATTTTTATACTCGTAGTTACAAAAATATGCCCGAATTTCAAAACATGATTCCTAAGTAAGCCTCAGAAGTAGTTGAGGTCTTGTTTTAGAACCATGGAATGTATTTTACGCTACATAAAATGTATTTTGTATAAAATAAACCATGGAATGTATTTTATGCTACATAAAATATATTTCGTATAAAATAAACCATGGAATGTATTTTACGCAACATAAAATGTATTTTGTATAAAATAATCCATGGAATGTATTTTACTCTACATAAAATGTATTTTATATAAAATATTTTAAATATATATTTTAATTAATTAAAATATACACGTGTTTAGTTTTTATCAATATGAGATAATGATTACGATTATTTGTTTTACAGCTTTATTTGTTTATATTAGTTCTTTGAACAATTTTAATGCGTTAAAATTGTGCATTCGAATTTTTCATTTTATTTATATTTCAGGTCCACCAACTATGGTAGAAGTGAATATGCATATTAAAAGCATGGGGCCAATATCAGAGAACGATCAGGTATATAAGTTTTACCAAACTAACTTTTCATTAAAGATTAATCTATACTACATGAAGTCGGAAATAGATGGCTTCAAGAATGATTTGATTACACCAAGTGCGTTCCAATGATACTAACATAAATCCTCAGAGATATTATTACTAGAGAGATCCTATAGATTAAACTTTGAGAAACATAGAAAAAGTAACGTATGACCTTCGCTTATAAATATAATCAAATAATTAGATAAAAAAAAAATAATTTATATAGTTGAACGTTTAAAAATACAAAACAAAACACAAAGTATGAGCGGGAAGTCGAAAACAATTGATTTATTACAAACTTAACTCAATCTTGGAGGAGGTTTTAATGAGGTTACACAGAGCCCCTGGGAGCCCTATAAAGATGTTTCAGAATTCTGAATGTATTGAGATAGACTCAAGGCACTTATATAAAGGGGAAGGAAAATATCAGGCCTTCAAAGTGTAAAATAGTGTCTCCAACCCCCACCGCTACTCCCTCGGGCACTCGTAACACTAATATATTCTTCCTAGAGTCAGGTTATAAACGTGTCGAGTTAAGTTTTAGTACTTAATTATTGTGTAGTATTTAATTGTATATATTTAATGTTATTCTTACCTTGTTTATAATTATAAAGTTATGAATCCTAAGAAAATAAAAAAAAATAGTAAAATTAAAGTCTGTTGACATTAAGCGTTTTAGATCTTAAAAGTGAAAAACACAAACATTATACGCTTCTCTAATACTTTTAAACTCTATATGGGACAAGTTGTCCCATGCCCATCTATTTTCCTTGAAAACGGTGGCGACACTTTTTGTCTTTATGCTCGTCCTGTGGATAGGCTATGCCCCTTCTAGTATAAATATATAATTTCACAACCATCAAATTTACAAGCAATACTTGGTTTAGTAAAAAAAATTCACTTAACATTACAAATGAGAAAAGAAAAAAAACACAGAAAAAACTACAAATTATTAAAGTTCAAATTAAAATAATCATTCAGTTCATATATAGGATTAAGCAATAATACTTCTTTGACTTTGTTTAAGCATTTTTGAGGTTTTAGAGCTCTTATACCATCTGGTAGGTGATTATATATTTTTATTTTCATGAAACTAGGACCTTTGTAGGTTTTACTAAGTCTTACTGATGGTAGTTTGAGGGCACCGCCTCTTTTAGTCTCGTAGTGATGGAGATCACCTTGTTTTTGTTTAGAGCCCAAATTCCACAAAACATGTTTAAACATTCCATAATATATAAGCCATAGACTGCTATAATTCTGACAAAGAGAGTTTTGCAAGTTTCTATTTGTTTTTAATTGTTTTTAAATCTCTATGCATAAACCAGTGTGTCATAACTATAATTCATAGAGATATTATTACTAGAGATACTTTTAGTATCGATTGAAACATTGAAAATGTAACTCAACGCCTTCGACTATGAATATAATCAAATAAACAGTACAACATTACAGTAACTTATGTTGTAGAATGTTTAAAATACAAAATAAAACGAGCAATGTGAAAAAGAGACAGAAATTAATTTATAATAACTTTAACTCACTCTACCTTAACTTTTAATGTATTGACATAGACTAAGCCCCTTACCTGCTAGTATATTATTTCAATCAGCGCCACTTAGTGCTGAGCCAAATTATTTTTTGTTAAAATTTCTACTCTTTGCAACAGATGTACATGATGGACGTTTATTTCCGTCAGTCATGGGTTGACAGAAGACTAAGATGGGAAGTACCGGGATTAGAAGAATTTTCAATGTCATGGCTTTTCATGTCCAAAGTTTGGAAACCAGATACCTATTTTGTAAATGGGAAAAAATCTCATCTACATAGGATAACATCTCCAAATACCTTTTTTAGACTGAGAAAAGATGGGTTCATCACATATTCCATGAGGTACCACTTCTTTAATTAAAAAAGTAGTTATTTGTAGTAGTTTTTTTTACATATTTATATTTTACATAGTATATAGTATGTAGTGTTTTACATAGTATATAGTATTTTACATAGTATATTTTTAACGTAAATATGTAGAAAGTGTAATGAGATTCCTCTAAAAATTTTAAAATTGGGATTTAAACTGAATAATCCAGGCGTTTTTAAGATCTCCTGATTTGTTTCCCAAGTTGTCTGTCTGTGCATATCTCTTATAATAGTAGCTTTTGTTGTGTTACTCTAGAGAGTTGAAATGCGGCACAAAGTTCAATATTTAGGTCTAGTTGTGCTGGCAGAAATGATTTTTACTTTTCATCATATATCCCGTAGGTATATAGGATATAAAATATTTATATATTAAATATAAATATCTTAACTTGCTAAATTAAGTTATACTATGTTGACCTGTTCCATTTAAACATTTACGTAATATTAATATCAACTCACTGCTCTCGTTATTAAAACTATAATTTATTAATTTAAATAACTATAAATCTAAAACTAAATCAATAAATAGCTAAAAAAAATAACGACTCCTATTATCATTTTTAGGATCATTTATAAATTTAACTCAAACAGATCGGAGTTTAAAATCTAAATTAAATAATTAGATATTAGAGAAAAGTAAATAAAGAATTAAGAGGTCTAATTAGGGGAGATATTAACAGAGCATACAAGAGACCAGTGTGGTTAGAACTTGAAAGGCTGCCAAACGGTTCGAACTGATGACAATCATGCCTACAGATTTGGCTAATTTTGTATTAGGTCAATAACTTAGCTACCGCGATTTTTCGCGTTTTTATTAGATTTGTTTATTTAAAATATGACAGATTAAACGACTTTTTACTTTTCCTCTTTATACCTTTATAACTATTCCTCTTTATATGACTTTATAAACGACTTTATACACGTCAAAAACCTACTGCACATGCTTGGTACAAACTGCGCATGCTTACAATTCTTATAACAGCGCAGGTCTTAAATTTTAGAGGCAAACTTACCTCTTAATGGTTTCCCATTGTTTATTGCATGAGGTTATAACAAAACACGCTTAAATTCACTCATTGAAGTGGCAAAGTATAGTCCAAAATTAAATAAGCACAAATGACTTAAAAAGCATCACAAATTTAACAATCACGAGAAGCACAGAAAAAAGTTTAGAAGCAAATTCGACAACCTTGCTACATAACTTGCGTTTGGCGCCTTTTTTTCGTTCTAACCAAGGGGAAGGTAAGTTTGCTCCTATTTCTTTATCTCATACAACTTAAGATGGAGTACATTTCTGACCATGGGGTCAGAAATGTTCCTTAATGTGTCATCCCCTTTATTCAAGATCCTTGATTTCTATGTGTAATTGTGTTTCTATGTGTATGTGTGTGTGTGTATGTATGTATGTGTGTTTGTTATCATTGTAGCTTTAAGCATGTTTATGCTAGAGAGTTGAAACTTAATTCAAAAATCAATCTTTTGATGATTTGTAGATTATTAGTTGGGCTATCCGAAAAATATTTTTTATGACGTCATGAACTCGAAAATTCATTACAACGCGAAAATATGTTTCGATTGATTTGCTATTTAGCACGCATGCACTTACAAAAGTAACTTACACGTATGCACGCATACAAAAGTATGCTAATATTTTTTATGCTAATATTAGTTGATTTTTTATGCGTCATAAAAACATGGCGTTTAATCTTATTACAAGCATTAGTTGAATTTTTATCGAACTTTTTATCGAAAAAAAAACCATTGTTATTTTTTTTAAAATAATTTAATTGAATTGAAATTTGGTACAAGTGTATCTCTTTATGTAATAAAGAATTATACCAAGTTTCATGTAATACGACAAGTATGTCTATGGTTTTTGTTGGATCAAAAATGTTAAGCAGCATCAAGCGAGTTCAGTGCCTGGATGGGTGAGCGTTGGGAATAAAACAAATTTATTACAATGTGAGGACGAGCGAAGTGTATAAATTAGGTAATTTTTATTTTCTGGGGACGAACGAATCGAGTTCGAAGTAGGAAGGATGAGCGTGTAAAATTTTGATGGGGTGAGGAAAAGTTCCGAGGTACCCTGTATCCGATTATTTCATTTTCTTTTTCCATTAATGTATGAATATGTAATGGTCTACATGTGATGTAAATGTACATATGTCTTATTCTTATTTAGGGTCATATAAATTTTAGAGAATTTAAAATAAAAGCAAAACAATCTTAGTTGTTAAAGATTGGCTTTTAACTAATCACCTGCACCACTGGAACAAATCCTCTAGCATGCGGTGCAGCAAACTAATGTTAAAAGGACCCAGTCCCAAAGTAACTGAGGATGTCCTCTGTCTAAGCAGAAGGGACCTTAGACCAGCAATTGGACTACTGACTGGTCAATGTCACCTTCTTACCGTTAGTATCTTTAACGATAACCCAGTGTTTAGGCTTTGTAAATCGAAAAACCGAAACTGCCACTCACATACTTCTGAGATGCGAAACCCTAGCCTTTCAATGGTTCTCCAAAATTGGTAGCAGCACTCTCGTTAAGTTTAACTCTACCAATGGATCACCGGTCAAAAAGATCGTTGACCTAGTCACGGGAAAAAGATTATTCTGACCAGGACAAATTGAGGGAATTGTACAATAGACTTCCAGTCGCAGTGACCTAGACTAGACTCCAACCCCAATAATTAATAATAATATAGGAAAAGTATTGTGTTTGCGAAAAAATCAGAAGCCGGGATGTCACCGGAATCATTCATTTTAGGTGATTTAAAGCCTCCTAAGTGGTTTTTGCAAAGTAGTCTATCTGTATGTGTGTGTATCCTATCCTATCCTCGACTCCAACCCCAATTATTAATAATAAAAATAATAATAAAAGGAAAAGCAATTCTATGAAATCTCTCCTTAATATAATAATATTATAATTTTGCCTTGCAGGAACCACCTTAGGTGGAAGTGGCAACTGTTATGCTACAAATATAATCTAATGAAATAAAACTTAATTAATTTAAACAAATGCTTGTAAAAACTGAGAGTTCAACCTGATATGCCAACCCTAAACCAGTACGTGAGGCTGTAAGGAATGTAACGCAAATTTTTGATGATAATAATAATAATAATGCCTGTTTAGAGCCTTGTGGCTCAACAGGGGAGAAACCCCTTTGGGAACAACCTCAGGTGGAAGTGGCAACTATTACAGTAACATTGTATTCTATGGTTGGCGACGATCTATTTAAACAATAATGTTGTATAAACAGAGAGCGTAACCTGGAATGTGAACCCCAGATATCCATGGTGTCAAAGGTTAGATCTCGACCACGAAAGAGTGGCATCTTTCTTAAGGCTAACGCACAATAATATAGTGTTAATTATTAATTTTTGTAAAAGTTAGTAGTATTAAAATATTTTATGGTAAACTATGGCCTCATATGTTGCAATCTCTTTTAGACTATGTAATAAATAAACATATATCCCTGTCAAAGTTTCTACCCTTGCGTATGGTGCACGATAATTTTTTAATTTTCTCGACAGGTTAACAGTAGCAGCTACTTGTAAAATGCGATTAAGAAAATTTCCGTTGGATATGCAAAAATGTCCTCTCGTCATTGGAAGCTGTGAGTATAGATGCATTATTAATGAGTCTTTCATTGTTTCAAAATTTAGAAATGAAAAACTTTAAAAAAGTTTATGAAGATAAATAGCTCAGCGCAGAAGGTCAGCATTCTTAGAAATTATAAGTTAATTACTTGATGCTATATTTCTTTATTTGAGAGTTCCATCTATCTCTCTTAAAATGTTTTTTATAAAAAAGATTGAATCTGGCGAATGCCTTTACATATGATAAACACCACTACTTTATTTCTAATAATATTAATAAAGACAATTTTAAATTACCTTCTTCTTCCTCATCTTCTTAAATTACTTATTAAAAGTCAAAAAATGTTGTAATATGTGAAAAGACTATAAAGCTCATCTTCAACCTTACACTACTTTATGAGTCGCCTATAAAAACAAAAAACAAATTTTAATGTTAAAATTGCAATAAACGTGAACCTAGTGTGAACCAAATTAACCTGGTTTCAGATGGTTACACTACAGAAGATCTTGTTTACATTTGGTCTCCAACAGGGGTGACTGTAGAGGAGGGATTAGAAATGGCTCAGTACGATTTATTCAATATTTCTACCTTAGATAATAAATTTACTCAAAGAGGAAAAGGTAAGAGAAATATAATGGCTGAGATAAACTTAATAAATTTAGGTTAATCCAGGCAAGATTTAAAACTTATAAAACTTCTCTAAGCGTTTCGTCACTTTATATTGTGCAGACGGTCGAAGCAAGTCTGATGATATAACACCCAAGACGCTAGGTTTATCCTACTTCTTGAAGTCCACATAGTGAATTTTGATATTTTGCCTACACACACACACACACACACAGATATATATATATATATATATATATAATATATAATATAATATATATATATATATATATATATATATATATATATATATATATATATATATATATATATATATATATATATATATATATATATATATATATATATGTGTGTGTGTGTGTGTGTGTGTGTGTGTCTTCGTCTATGGAAGAACTGAAACAGTTCGAAACGTTACGTTTTTATTGTAAGTTTTCTCAATTTCTCTATTTATTTCTCTATAATTTAGTATTTACGTTTCTATGGGACATCATAACTTTCGAACAATTTCTCTTATCGAAACAAAACTTGGTTCAAAAATCAACCTTGTTAATGAGAACTCTATTGTTTCTGAAATATATGTAACATCATTAAGCTACAATAATGACTTAGAAAACATTTAACAAATAAGAAATCTTCAGAAAGTTTTTTAGATCTGGCTAAAATTTCATATACAACTATGTATGGTAAACAAAAATACCAAGTTACATTTTATTATTGGTAATATTTCCAGTTTTATTGATTGAAATATATAACATAAAGCAAACGAATCACGTTTTTTGACTGAAACATTTGATGATTTGCTTATTTCGTGGTGGTATGCCACTTATATGAACTATTAATATGACAAACAGATATATGACAATCTGACCCCCAGGGCTGACGCCCAGTAGCGGCCAAACGCCTCTTGTTTTAATACAGTTCTCTTAATTTCCAGATGAATATTCAGTAGTAGAAGTAAAATTTTTATTAAAGAGAACAATTGGTTTTTTCGTTCTACAAATCTACGTTCCTTGTAGTTTAGTTGTATCATGCTCTTGGATATCGTTCTGGATAACTCCTGGAGATGTTCCGGGCAGATGCTCATTAGGTATGGCAAAGTTAATATTGATATATTTTTTAATTTTCGGTAAATGTTTTGTTAAAATGCCTATAAATATCAGGGGATCCAGCTTCTGGGATTTGGTTGTTCTGCAGCAGCGCCGCCCCAAGGTAGCGGAGAAAATAGTAAGCTTGTCGATTATCGGTAGAACTCGTGTATTTCTGATGTGATACAAAAACTCGAGTACACAATATTTACTTGATTATTATAATACGACACACGGCTAAAATCAGTTGACAGAATGGCAAAAAATGCAAGGGAGCCAATGAGGTTAGTTCTGGATGTTAAACCACGCTCTTAATTTTAAATCAAGCCAACCTTGTTGGTTCCTTAACACTATTTTTCCAGCAACTATTTAGCCGTATGTCAAACTATAGATATTTTAATAACAATCTTTTTATTGTGTACGTTTGATTGGAAAAGTTTCTTTTAGTTTTTAGATAATTTCTTTACAATTCCTTTTAAGTTTGCTTATTAAGATCAATGAGGCATAAGTAAATGCTTTTACATTTGCGTTACATACAACCAATTTTTTAACGCCGCAGAGCGCCGTCTTTAATTGAATAATTCTACTCCTCTCTAAAGTCAAGAATATCAATTTATAACTATACTATTATAACGTCTAAATTCAATGAGCCATATTCCCGTATAGGATAAGTTAATTTCATTACTCAGTCCCCCTTTCCTCCTAATTTTTTTAATCGTTTGACATAAATTAATGAAATCGGGGTACTTTTTTTTCGAGTAAAAAGATTTTCTTTTTGATAGAGTAGGTAACTTCAGCTGTCGCACGCAACTCTGAACTGCAGTTTTCCCTAAAACTAGCAGTTTTATAGTAAAACTAAAGGTTTTTAAAATTGAAAATTTAATGAATGATTGGTGTTTTTAATCCAAAAATAAGGCATTTTCACTCTAGGCTAATTCTTTCTAATGCCAATACTTAAGCTCCAACTTTGAGTTGAAATGTGTTAAATAATCCACTAAGCAAGTGAGTGGGATTCAAAAGGAGTGCTCTCAGTATGAGTGTATATTTTATTTTAAAGTTATCATCTTTGGTTTTAAAAACTTCAATTTTCATTTATGAAATTTATTCACACACACGATTTGGTGGTTATTGCGTTGTACTGATCTTAAAGAAGACATTTTAAGGATAAAGATAAATAAACTTATTTTCTAAATAAAAATAAAATTCTATTAACATGAATATGCTACGAGGATGTAGCGAAATATAGTTACCTATTAAAGAAAACTAGTCTCTTATAAGTGCCCTTGTCACCTATTTATACAATAATGGAGACCCACACTAATCATAATCATAAATAAACTTATTTTGCACATTGTGATCTTTGTTCTAGCTGTAATGACTGTATTATCTATAACAACTCTTGGTTTTGGAGGTAGATCACAGTTACCCCAGGTATCTCATGCAACGGCTTTGGACTGGTGGGTTATATTCTGTTTTACGTTCGTCTTCGCTGTCCTTATCGAATACGCTGTTATTAACTTTATGGATAAAATAAGAATAGATATTAAAAGAATGTTGGACCAGAGAGAACTTCTAGCTGCGGAAGCAAAAGACGTTAGTATGTTTGTTACTTAAATTTGTTGAATAAGTATAGAATACGTACTACCTTAGCTATTTTCAAAATACTTAAGGTCCTAAATACCAAGTCAAGACCAATAGACGTCTATGTCCTTAAAGGCTAAGAAAAACCTAGCCTTTTTATTTATAAATTCAAATCATGGTTTATTAATAGCTCTGATAGATCGTATAGATTCCCATTATCTATCAGTAGTACCCATTTCTTTGAGGTCTTTTGACTATTACATTATGATAACAGAGCATTATTATCTATCAAAGTACCACGAAAGCAAGCGAGACAGATTCTATCCCAAATGGGATTCATAATACAACCTGAGCATGCCTCTTTAAATCAGTCAAAATCATGACGTTTAACCGCGTAAAATTATATTATGAATTCATGAGATACTCTTATAACACGTTAAGCTTTGGATATTCATAAAATTCTGAGGACGAGAAAAGCGAGTCTGTTGTGAGGAAAAGTACCGAGGTACCCTGTACCCAATTTTTGACTTATCAGAACGAACTCTCAATCTTTTCAATGCTCATTCTAATGCTTCAAAGATAAACATTAACAAATAAAGGTGAGAACTTTCAGAATAATGAGAGCTATCCTTTCTATTATTTTTTGGTTATGGTGCATAACATACCCAATCGTGAATGAAACATAGAGGTGGTATCATAGAGAGAACATAGATCATAGAGAACATAGAGGTGGGAGAGACTTAGTTTGTTTTTCCGTCGGCACTCGTGAGTATAGCGTCTCCCAGAGACCTGGTATAGCTGGGACTCCATACTACTCTATATTATACTATCATAATGTTTAGATTTCAGGTCTCTTGTCTGCGTCAAAAACACCTAAGAGTATGCTAAAATATGGGTGTGTCTCTATATAGTGGGTTTCAACTTTCTAAATATTTTAAGAAATACATTTTTTTCTCAGCTTATATTTTTCTCAGATAAATTTTTAAAATAATTTATTTCAGACACAAGATAGATTTAACGAAAGAAGAAAAGTGGAAATAGAGACGTATAGAATAATACCAACTATAAAGATTGAAGTGACTGAATTCAGAGATGATGTTTCTATAGGAACAACTTATGAGCAAGAACTAGTGACGGTTCAGCAAGCTGATAAGGTAAATTCATTTTGACAATTCACTGGTAGAACCGGTTAATCTTGGTAAATTTGAGTGGATAAGTAATCCCGAGGCTTTTCAAAAAAAAAAAAAAATATTTTTCTTTGAATGCTATTTAGAGGCTGATAAATCATTTTGGAGTTAGTTTCATCTAGTATCTGCCTTAATTTTCTGAAAAAACTAGAATTTTCTCAATCCTTGTACAAGAATTTTCTTAATCTTTGTACAAGAACTTGGTTTTTGAATTATGTTATGTCTACAACCAAAAATATACAGATAAAGAAACATGGCCCTGGATTTATTATTTCGGGCAAGAATTTAGTTCTGTAGCCAATCAACAGGATCGCTAGTATGTTATTTGATAGTTTCATCATGGCAAATACAAGTATCTCCACTGTTGTCTGATAAATCCTAATGTTTGCTTTCTATAATAATGACCCATTTGAAGTAGATACTCATGTCGTTTAAATAGCAACAAATAACGAGATGATTTCATATTACTAACTTAGAAAAGCGGGAAGAATGTTTTGGTAAAGAGAGTTAGTTTGAGAGCTGCCGCTAGATGCCAGTACCGACATCACGCGCAACTTCTGTCTGACGCTCTCGTATACCTTCCGACGTTCTATATCTATTATGTTCTTCGTCTACAAACATGGCTGCAAAAAATAATAAAAATGAGTAAACACGCGGAAAATGATTTATCTTTGTAATTGACCGGTAAGATCTAATTTCACTGGGAGGTTACTTTCTAAAACCCGTGTATAACCAGACATAAGTTCAATAATTTAATGCAAATCGTTTGATTATATCTTGCAAAATTTGTATCCATCGTTTTAATACACGTATTTCATATTAAAAGCATATATTTTGACTAGTTTCATTAAATTGATGTCAAATTTGTGACTCCGAAAATTGTGACCTAATTTAAAGAAAAATACCCCGAAAAAAAGTTAATTTCCGTTTAAAATCATAATCTTAAGGGTTTCATAAAGTAATCTCTGTGTGACGTCAGCATAACCCAGTCAATTAGACGCTTCTTCTACTTTATTGTTTTGCTTACAAAGATTATATAAATAAACTAATACAAATTATTTTAGGCGACAAGAAAAATTTCATGTGGCTCCAACGATAGTAAGAAGAAAGATAAAAAGAAAGAGGAAAGAATTCCTCCAGCATTTCTGGATGTCGAGGGAGCGGGGACTTTGAAATCAAGGCAAAGGTGTAGATCTGTTCCTAACATCTTAGCTCCAGAACATTTACTTGGGTAATGCTCTTTTTTGGAATCATAAATTAGATAAATGAGTGAGTGTATCGAGAGCTCCCGCTGTGTATTTGTTATAGTTTGCAGCTATTACTCTTTAAAATTAACGCGTTTTGTCAATTATAACTTTAAACTTGAGATATCATAGTCCGTTCGCAGCAAGAACATCTAGAGTTATTTTAATTCTTGAGCATAGTATTATATCAGATCTATTATAGTTCTATTTTATAAACTAGACGGAGACAAACGAATAAACAATATATAATTTGATACAACTGAGTTTGTTAAGCATGAATAGTTGACATAATATACGAGTGCAAGAGACATCAAGGAATGTAACAAGCAAAATGCTATTCTATATCTGGGAACTGTTCCGTCATTTGACTGGCTATAATAATTATAATTGGCTCTACATAATGAAGAGTTACATGTCTTTTTCGTTACTTCTTACTTATTAGGGCGCCGACAGAGCCTGAACTCACTTTGTTCTTTACATGCAATTCCTCCTAATGCAGCTTTTTTTTTCTCTCGGCGCTCTATTGCTACCATCATGGTTGGAATTAAAAAAAATTATCATTTGATTCTACTGAGTTTTACAAAACATGAATAGTTGACACATCATAATTTTTAGAAAAAAACCAAATAATGTAAAAACCAAAATGCTATACTA